>VZQC01005960.1:2085844-2151501 GCA_009823505.1 Rhizomys pruinosus
CCCACCCCAAGAAAAAAAAAAAAGAAAAAAAAAAAAAAAAAAAAAAAAAAAAAAAAAAAAAAAAAAAAAAAAAAAAAAAAAAAAAAAAAAAAAAAAAAAAAAAAAAAAAAAAAAAAAAAAAAAAAAAAAAAAAAAAAAAAAGGGGAGGAAGGAGGGATGGGAGGGCATAACAACACTCAACACTCCCTAATCCCAGCATGGGGCGGGGGAGGGGGGAACTGGGGACATCTCTAGGAGTTTGACCAGCCAGAGCTACATAAGGAGACCCTATCTCAAAACAAACAGCGGGCTGAATGAACCAACAAACAAAAAACATTAATGAAAAGAAAAGTACTTTGTTCAGTAGCTATGGACCTCCCTGGTCCACTGCCTCCCCTGCTCTCTGGTGCTGCCCAGCTTTGCCGGCAGAGGGTGCCAAAGTGGGCACCATGGGCAGAAGCTCCTGCTCAGGGGAGGTGGGGGTGGCAGGTGGTGGAAGAGTGAGGCCATCCTGCGATCAGCACCCTTGCCACAGCCCGGAGTGTCACTGTCAGCACCCTGAAGGACCCTCAGCCCTCCCCAGGTACACGGACCTCCCTTCTGCAGGTGCCCTCACTCGCTGGCCTCTGCGCCTGCACTGCATCCTGCTTGCCTAGGGCCTAGGCAGCAGCTGGGGCTCAGGCAGCGAACACTTTTAAAGTTCCCCTGGTGTCTTATGTTATCTTCCTGGTCAGCTTGATCAGCCCTTGTTTGCTTTGTTTTGTTTTGTTTTGGGTAATCCTGGAAGTTGAACTTTACGCAGGCAATACACCCATATACACCCAATGAAAGATAATAAAGTAGTTTTTAAAATATTAGTTAATTAAATAAATGCGCCTGCCTTTGCTACTGCCTCCACCAGTGCCTTCTTTCCTCAGTCCTGCCTGAGACCCAGGCCTGGACTTACTTCTCTGTGACTAGTTGAGTTCTGAAGGACGCTTGTTCTCTCCTCACCTCCTACAAGAAGCCAGGCATAGTCCGAAGGGAGCTTGCAGGCCGAAGACAAGAGGCCAGTTTTATTGGAGTGGAGGGGAGCAGAGGGGAGAGGAGGAGAGAGGGCAGGTAGAGTGGAGGGGAGGGGAAGGCAGGGGAGGGCAGGGAAAGAGAGGAGGAGGCTCCTGGGGCTCCAGGCCAGGGTGACCTTGCCAGAAGGGCTGTGGCCATGCAAAGCGGGTCACTTCTTCCACTCCTTCCTCTCGTAGTCCCAGTGGGCGGCCAGGCCCTGGATAGGATTGCTCTTCATGTCTAAGAGGCGCTGGAGCTGCTGGGCTTTGCGCTCCTCAGTCAGGGTGATGGGCTTCTTAGGGAACACTGCAGGGAGAACAAGTCCCCGCCAGCCACTGTTCCTCTGTGCCATGGTCTATGGCCACACAACTGTGGTCCCCTGCACTAAAGGGTGCCCTCCCCGCTTTCCCTGTTGAGCATGGTTCCAGGACCCCGGGCTCTGCTCCCAGCTTTAGTCGCTGGAGGAGTCGGTGCTTCTTGTCACTGAGCATCAGTTTCCTCACTCCTTTGCAGCCAGTGGCAGGATGAACATGATTTGAGGACCACCCGAGCACTCTCAGCCCTACCACTCCTCCACTGTGTGGCCTGGAACAAGTCCCTTCACCTCTCTGAGCAGGCTCCCTCATCTGTTGGCAGCAGGTCCCACAGGGAGACTTGTGGGAATGGAGTGTTAGTGCTTGTGAGGCTCTGGGAGCGGTGCGCACAGACAGGCAGCTCCCTGCCCCCAATCCCCAGGAAGAACAAGAGCTCTTTTTGTGTCCCGAGGGGGGTTTGGAACCACAGGGTGGTGTAGGCCTGTAATCCTTAGCAACTGGGGAGCTGAAGCCAACCTGGGCTACCCGTGGAGAGATTCAGAATCGGAAAACCAAAAATATCAAACAATAAATACCAGAAAACCCAACACTTAGCACAAAGGCCTGATCCTCAGGGAGAGCTGAGAGGTCCTTACCTGGGGACCAGGAAGGAAGGCTTGGGGTCTGGAGTCCCCAGCCAATGCACACTGGCTCCTGAGACTAATCAGATACCCTTAATCTAGTTTCCAGCACTGGTACTTGAAAAGATTTTGTTTTGTTTGTTTTGTTTTGTTTTTAAGCTAGGAATGGTGGTTCACACCTTTAATGCCAGTACTCAGGAGGAGGAAGCAGGCCCATCCCTGTGAGTTCAGGATAGCCTGGTCTATATACTGAGTTCCAGGCCGGCTAGGGGTACATGGGGACCTGTCTCAAAAAAAAAAGTTTTTTCTAGTTGGTTTGATGTATTTGTTTTTGTTTTATGTGTATGAGTGTACTGCCTGCATGTAAGTGCACCCATGTCATGCAGTGCCTGTAGAGGGCAGAAGAGGACATCATATTCTCTGGAACTGGAGTTGTTAGCTGCCATATGGGTTCTGGGAACCAAACCTGAATCCCGTGCTTTTAACCACTGAACCATCCATCATCTCTCCAAACCCTTAATTTTTTTTTTTTTACATTTATTTGTGTGTGTTCGAGAGAGTACATGTACACGGGTACATTTGCCAAGGTGCACATGTGAAAGTCAGAAGACAACCTTTAAGAGTTGGTTCTCAGCCAGGTGTGGTGGTGCATACCTTTAATCCTAGCACTTAGGAGGCAGAGGCAGGTAGATCTTTGTGAGTTCAAGGCCAGCCTGGTCTACATAGTGAGTTCCAGGACAGCTGGGACTACAGGGAAACCCTGTCTCAAAAAGACCAAAAAAGAAAAAAAAAAAGAATTGGTTCTCCGGGTTGAAGAGATGGCTCAGTGGTTAAGAGCACCGACTGCTCTTGCAGAGGACCCAGACCCAGGTTTGATTCCCAGCACCCAAATGGCGGCTAAGAACTGTCTTTAAGCCAGGCGTGGTGGTGTACAACTTTAATTCTAGCATTCTGGAGACAGAGACAGGCAGATTATTCCCATTTTACAGATGAGAAAACTGAGGCCCAGAGAGTTAAATCTCTACATTGCAGAAGACCGTGGACTTCTCTGATTCCTTCAGATAACTCCTAATATAGCACAAAGTTATGCTCTGGCCTGAAGCCAGGTGACATGCCCACTTACCATAGATACGCTCCCAGGAAATTATCAGAGCTGTGGCTCCAATGAAGAAGAAGACACAGCCCATCACCGTCTTCCATTCATTTGAGCGCCGGTTCATCTCTGCGAAGGTTTGGTGGAACTGGAGTCGGTACACTGTAAGCAGGCGGAATGTGGAAAGAGCCTCGTCCATGTCCACACCAAGGACCATGGAGCCTGAAGTTGGCCCCCACCCCTGGTCAGCCCTTCCTGTAATTTCTGCTGTTTGCACAGTGTGTGTGTGTGTGTGTGTGCAGACAGGTATGTACCTGTGTGTGAAGGCTGGTGTTCCACACCAGGTGTCTTCCTCAATACACTCCATCTTTTTAATTTTTCTTTTCTTTTTTTGAGGGGTTGGGGTGGGACTTTTTGAGGCAGGGTCTCCCTGTCGTAGCCCCAACTCACTATGTAGTCCAGGCTGGCCTAGAACTCACAGAAATCCACCTGCCTCTGCCTCCCAAATGCTGGGATTAAAGGAATGTACCACCACACCCAACCCTTATTTTATTATTATTATTTTTTTTTTTTTTTGGTCTTTTTGAGATAGGGTCTCCCTGTAGCCCAAGCTGTCCTGGAACTCACTTTGTAGAGCAGGCTGGCCTTGAACTCACAAAGATCTGCCTGCCTCTGCTCCCCAAGTGCTAGGATTAAAGGAATGCACCACCATGCCTGGCCCCCCCCTTTTTTTTTTGGTTTTTTTAAAACAGGGTCTCGCTGTAGCTCTGGCTGTCCTGGAACTCACTCTGTAGACCAGGCTGGCCTTGAAGTCACAGAGATCCGCCTGCCTCTGCCTCTCAAGTGCTAGGATTAAAGGCATGTGCTACCACATTTTTTTTATAAATCTTTTTTTTATTTTTTTTATTTATTATTTATTTATTATTTATTTTTATTTATTTTTATTTTTTGGTCTTTTCAAGACAGGGTCTCCCTGTAGCCCCAGCTGTCCTGGAACTCACTCTGTAGACCAGGCTGGCCTCAAACTCACAAAGATTCGCCTGCCTCTGCCTCCCAAGTGCTAGGATTAAAGGCATGTGCCACCATGCCCAGCTAATTTTATTTATTTTTGTATGTGTATGAATGTACTGTCTGCATGTAGGTCTGTGCACCCGTGTCGTGCAATGCTGTGGAGGTCAGAAGAGGGTGTCAGATTCTCCTGTAACTGGAGTTACAGATGGTTCTCAGCCGCCATGTGGGTGCTGGGGATCGAAGCCGGGTCCTCTGCAAGAGCAGTCGGCGCTCTTAACCACTAGGCTATCTCTCCAGCCCGACTTATTTCATTTTTAAAGTATAAATATTTTGTCTAAATGTATGTAGGTGCACCAAGTGCATGCAGTGGCCAAGGACGCCAGAAGAGGGTGTTAGAGCACCCTGGGACTGGAGTTAGTGATGGTGGTTAGCCACTGTGTAGGTACTAGAAACTGATCCTGAGTCCTCTGCAAGAGTACCCAGTGCTGTGCTGTGGGAATAGCACAGCCGTTAAAGGCTGAGGCTAAGAACCGCCCCAAAAAAAAAAAAAAAAAAAAAAAGGAAGTTCGATTCCCAGCAGCCGGGCGTGGTTGTGCACGCCTTTAATCCTAGCACTTGGGAGGCAGAGGCAGGCGATCCTTGTGAGTTCAAGGCCGGCCTGTCTACAGAGCGAGTTCCAGGACAGCTGGGGCTACAGAGAGACCCTGTCTCAAAAAGACCAAAAAAAAAAGAGTACCCAGTGCTATCTCTCTAGCCTCCATCTTATTTTTTATTTTATTTTATTTCATTTTATTTTTTTGGTCTTTTCGAAACAGGGTCTCCTTGTAGTCCCAGCTGTCCTGGAACTCACTCTGTAGACCAGGCTGGCCTTGAACTCACAAAGATCCGCCTGCCTCTGCCTCCCAAGTGCTAGGATTAAAGGCGTGCGCCACCATGCCCGGCCATCTTAATTTTTGAGGCAGGGTCTCTCACTAAAACTGAAGCCCACTGATTCCTCTAGACTAGCCCGCCAGCAAGCTCCAGTTATCAGCCTGTCTTTGCCTGCCCAGCAATGGGATTACACCACAGCCAGCTTTTCCTACAGGTGCTGGGGATCTGAACTCAGGTCCTCATGCTTGCATGGCAGGCTCTGTACTGACTGAGCCCTCTCCCCAGCCCATTCTTGTTTGTTTTTCTGTCTATCCGAATCCTCCTGAGTGCTGGGATTGCGGGCGTCCCCATGTCTATCTCATCTACCATAATCTATTTTTTTTTAATTTTTAAAAAATTTTATTTATTTTTATATGTGTATGAGTGTATTGCCTGCATGTAGGTTTGTGCACCCGTGTCGTGCAATGCCTCGGAGGTCAGAAGAGGGTGTTGGATTCCCCTGGAACTGGAGTTCTCCTGGAATTGGAGTTACAGACGGTTCTTAGCCGCCATGTGGGTGCTGGGGATCGAACCCAGGTCCTCCGCAAGAGCAGTCAGTGCTCTTAACCCTTAGGCTATCTCTCCAGCCCCACCATGATCTTAATGTATAATGCACTACATGGCAGGAAGGAGGGAACAAAGGAAGGATCCTGTGGCTTGTGTGTGTGTGTGTGGAGAATATGATGTGTCACACGAGGCTCATCTCATAGGACCTGCCAGCCACAGGGAGGCAGACTTGGCTCCATTCTAACTCAATGAGGAGGGTGGATTTCAAGCAGCTTTTATCAGGACTGTTCCTGTCTTGCCACACACACACCCCTCCCAGCTGGTGGATTATCTGCTTTCTTATTTACTGCTTATCTTTCCCAGCCGACCATGTCCTCCAAAGAACAAGGACTCTGGGCTTTGCTGAATTCCCAGCACATAGAACATCAGTAGCGCATTGTTCTGTTTTGTTACATCTTTAAAATGGCGGGGGGGGGTAGGGGGGGACCCCGACAACTGGAGAGATGGCCTAGCGGTTAAGAGCGCCAGCTGCTCTTGCAGAGGACCCGGGTTCAATTCCCAGCACCCACATGGTGGCTGAGAACTGTCTGTAACTCCAATTCCAGGAGAACTACAGTTCCAGGGGAATCTGACACCTTCTTCTGACCTCCGTGGCATTGCACGACACAGGTGCACAAACCTACATGCAGACAGTACATTCATACATATAAAAAATAAAATTTTTTTAAAAATTAAAAAAATAAAATGGGAGAGGATGGCAGCCTGGTAAATGTACACTGGAAAGAGAAAAAAAAAAAATCCCAATTCGGTCTGGCCCATTCCCTCTCAGGTACACAGCTGACACTGTAGCCTTGGTGCCCCCTAACATCAGGAGACTTTATTGACCACATTAGAAAGCTATTGACAGCCGGGCGTGGTGGTGCACGCCTTTTTTTTTTTTTTTTTTATTTTATTTCTGTATGTGTATCAATGTACTGTCTGCATGCAGGTCTGTNTAGACCCTGTCTCAAAAAGACCAAAAAAAAAAAAAAACAGTGAAGTACCCCAGTGAGATTTTCTATCTCTCTAGCCTCCATCTTATTTTTTATTTTAATTTTATTTCCTTTATTTTTTTGGTCTTTTCTAAACAGAGTCTCCTTGTATCCCGCTGTTCTGGAACTCACTTGTAGACCCGGCTGGCCTTGACCTCACAAACTTCCGCCTTGCCCTCTGCCTCCCAAGTGCTAGGATATTAAAGGCGTGCGCCACCATGCCGGCCATCTTACTTTTGAGGCAGGGTCTTTTTCTTAACTAAAATGACAGCCCACTGATTCCTCTAGAACTAGCCCGCAGCAAGCTCCAGTATCACGCCTATCTCTGCTTGCCCAGCAATGGGATTACACCACAGCCAGCTTTTCCTACAGGTGCTGGGGATTAAACTCAGGTCCTCATGCTTGCATGGCGGCCTCGTACTGACTGAGCCTCTCCAGCCCTTCTTGTTTGTTTTTCTGTCTATCCGCATCATCCTGAGTGCTGGGATTGCGGGCGTCCCCATGTCTATCTCATCTAACAGAATCTATTTTTTTTTTAATTTTTTAAAAAAAAATTTTATTATTTTTTCTATGCGGTATGCGTGTATTGCCTGCATGTAGTGTTTGTGCACCGTGTCGGGCAATGCCTCGGAGGTCAGAAGAGGTTGTTGGATTCCCTGGAATGGAGTTCTCTGGAATGGAGTTAAGACGGTTCTTAGCCGCCATTTGGGTGCTGGGGGGATCGAACCCAGGTCCTCCGCCAAGAGCAGTCATTGCTCTAAACCCTTAGGCTATCTCTCCAGGCCCCACCATGGTCTTAATTATAATGCCCTACCTGGCAGGAAAGGAGGGGAAACAAAGTGAAGGATCCTGTGGCTTGTGTGTGTGTGTGTGGAGGAATATGCGTGTCACACGAGGCTCATCTCATAGGACCTGCCAGCCACAGGGAGGCAGACTTGGCTCCATTCTAACTCAATGAGGAGGGTGGATTTCAAGCAGCTTTTATCAGGACCTGTCCTGTCTTGCCACACACCACCACCCCTCCCAGTGGTGGATTATCTGGCTTTTCCTATTTCCTGCTTATCTTTCCCAGCCGACCATGTCCTCCAAAGAACAAGGACTCTGGGCTTTGCTGAATTCCCAGCACATAGAACATCAGTAGCGCATTGTTCTGTTTTGTTACATCTTTAAAATGGCGGGGGGGGGTAGGGGGGGACCCCGACAACTTGGAGAGATGGCCTAGCGGTTAAGACGCCAGGCTGCCTCTTGCAGAGGACCCGAGTTCAATTCCAGCACCCACATGGTGGCTGAGAACTGTCTGTAATCCAATTCCAGGGGAAGAGTAACTACAGTTCCCGGGAATCTGACACCTTCTTCTGACCTCCTTGGCATTGGCACGACACAGGTGCACAAACCTACATGCAGCAGTACAGTCATACATATCAACAATTAAATTTTTTTAAAAATTAAAAAAAATAAAAAAAACAAATGGGAGAGGATGGCAGCCTGGTAAATGTACACTGGAAAGAGAAAAAAAAACATCCCAAATTCGGTCTGGCCCATTCCCTCTCAGGTACACAGCTGACACTGTAGCCTTGCTGCCTCCTAATGTCAGGAGACTTTATTGACCACATTCGCCAGCTCATTGACACGCCGGGCGTGGTGGTGCACGCCTTTTTTTTTTTTTTTTTTTTTTTAATTTATTTCTGTATGTGTATCAATGTACTGTCTGCAGCAGGTCTTGCCACCTGTGTCATGCAATGCGCGTGGAGGTCAGGAGAGGGGTTCGGATTCCCCTGGAGCTGGAGTTCTCTGGGGACTTTGCGTCAGATGGTTCTCGGCCTCCATATGAGTGCTGAGGTGGGGATCAAAACCCGGGTCCTCTGTAAGAGCGGTCGGCGGGCTTCTTTAACCGCTAGGCCATCTCTCCAGCCCACGCCTTAATCCTAGCACTGGGAGGGCAGAGGCAGGGGGACCTTTGTGGGTTCAAGCCCAGCATGGTCTACAAAATGAACTCCAGACCAGCTGGGAGTAAAGGGAGGTCCTGTCTCAAAAGACAAAAAAAAAAAAAAAAAAAAAAAAAAAAAGAAAAGAAAAGAACGCATATTGCGTCCCTTTGTCAAAGAGTTATAAGGCTCGGACTAAGATATCATCCAAGCATATGTGTCTATGCCCATAGAGCAACCTGTTATAACCTGTTATAATCTTTAATACTTGTTACTATTTGTGGTTTATTACTAGAATTAAGAGGAGACTGCTAAACAACCCACCAGTCCAATGCAAACAGAACTTGGATAGATCTCTGTGAGATTGAGGCTAGCCTGGCCTACATAGCCAGTTCCAGGCCACCTGGGATTTCAAGAAGAGCCTGTCTCAAAAACAGAACAAAACAAAAAATCAGTGTAGGGGAACAAGGAACTGCATGCCAAGGGGACTTTAGGAAGGAAGGTGGCCCGTCCTTCTCCTCTGCCCTCTCTCTTCTCTCCCCTATCTCTCCTGTATCTTCATTTCTTTCCCTCCCTTCTTGCACTTTTTAAAAATTTGCTTTTATTATTTTAAAATTTTTTTTTTTCAGGGATGGTGGATGCATGCCTTATACATGCCCAGCACTCAGGGTAGGTAGAGGCAGGGGGGATCTCTGGACTAAGGGCCACAGCCCGCTCTACACACGTAAGTTCCGGCAGTTGGGGCTTACAGGGAGCCTGTTCTCAAATGACTCTCTCTCTCTCTCTCTATATATTATATATATATATTTTTTTTTTCTTTAAATTTTTTTATGTATTTATTTATTTTAATATTTTTTTTTGTTTTTTTTTATTTCTTTACTTGTATGTGTAATGAATGTACTGTCTGCATGATAGGTTTGTGCAACCCGTGTGTACTGAATGCCTCGGGACGGTGAGAGGGGTGTCAGTTTTCCCTGGAACTGGAGTTAAAGGAGTTCTCAGCCACCATTGTGGGTGGTGAGCGATTGAACCGAGGTTCCTCTCTGCAAGACAGTCGCGCTCCTAACCACTAGGGCCATCTCTCCAGGCTCTTGCTATTTTAAATTTTTTTAAAAATATTTATGATATGGGTGTTTTGCCTATATATGTAAGATGCTACCTGTGTGTGCAATGCCTGCATATATGTAAGTGCTAACCCGTGTGTGCACTGATGCATATATGTAAGTACATCAGTGTGCACATGATCAGAGGCCAAGAAAGGGTGTTGGAGTCCCCTGGAACTGGAGTCAGGTGGTTGTTAGCCACACATCGGTGCTGCAGGAACGCCAGTACCCCTTAACTAGCTGAGTCTGTCTCTTGAGCCTTCCTTCTTGCACTTTTTTTTCCAGTTTATTTATTTATTATTTATTTATTTATTATTTTCTAATGTGTATATGAATGTATGTCTGCATGTAGGTCTGGCTCACCATGTTCGTACACACTTGCCGCAGGGTCAGAAGAGGGGTCGATTCCCCTGGACACTGGAGTTAAAACAGTTCTCTTTCCCGCTGGATGGTGGGGCCCATTGGCTGTGGGGTTTTGGCACAACAGCTGCAAATTGGTTTAACATGAAGGATGCTTGTTACTCATACATTATCACTTATTGCAAATATGAAAAAAAAAAACTAGAAAGGAATGGCAGGACAGTTATGGACAGAATGCTCATGTTATCTTGGGAATGGGGTGGGTGGGGGAACCAGGGGAAGGACATTATGCCTGACGGAATTGGAAAATGATGTATGACATCACAAAGCATATAATAAAAAAAATTAAAAATTAAAAAAAAAGACAGTTCCTCAGCCGACATGGGGGTGGGGATGAATTCTGGTTTCCTCTGCAAGACAGTCGGTCATCCCGAAGCACGTGCCTTCCTAGGCCATCTCTCCAGCCCCCCTTCCCTTCTTGACTTTTTTTTTTTTTGTCTTTTTGAGACAGGGTCTCCCTGTAGATCTGGCTGTCCTGGAACTCACTCTGTAGACCAGGCTGGCCTTGAACTCACAAAGATCCGCCTGCCTCTGCCTCCCAAGTGCTAGGATTAAAGGAGTGCGCCACCACACCGGCTCTTCTTGCACTTTTAAGAGTTTTGCTGAGGGGGCTGGAGAGATGGCCTAGCAGTTAAGAGCGCCGACCGCTCTTACAGAGGACCCGGGTTCAATCCCTAGCACCCACATGGCGGCTGAGAACCGTCTTTAACTCAAGTTCCAGGGAAATCCAACACCCTCTTCTGACCTCTGCGGCATTGCACGACACGGGTGCACAAACCTTCATGCAGACAGTACATTCATACACATACAGAAATTTTTAAAAAAATTAAAAAAAAAAGAGTTGCTGAATGAGAACAGAGCTTTCCCTGTGCCCTAAATAACTATGAAATGACTGTGTAAAGGAAAATAAGAGCTGGCAGTGGTTCCTGGGAAGGAACTGTCTTCCTTGGGAGGACAGTTGGGAGGGTGGGAGGTTTGGCTGCCAGAATCTCCACCCAGGCAGAAGGAAGAGAAGGAAGGAGGTTGGGTGAAGGTCGGGGAGGGACTGCCAGCAGTGGGAGGTCCAGTGCCCACGTGCCACAGTGTCTGGGTTGTCACCCACGTACCCTCCGCTAGCTCACCCACCGCGATCTTCCCAGAACACCTGGCATGGCGGCTGCACATGCAGGCCTGGCATTTCCTTTGTGGGTACAAGTCCTGCCTCTCTCCAGACACTAGCTGTGCCAGGCCAGTGGCTTCATGTCCCTTAACTTAGTTCCCCTGAATCAAAAGGGTCAGGCTGGGTCCTCCAGCCCCATTCCCAGGAAATGAGACCAAGAGGCTCCAACCCAGCAAGGTTCAGCCCAGGACCACGTAGCCCTTGGCATAGTAGATCTAGCTGCTGTTAAGTTAACAGTGGGTAGAGGGGCATGCTTTGTGTGGTGATATTTGGGCAAAGAAGGAAAGGGTGATCCGGTCCCTTCTTGATATGGAAGGGACAGGAAGGGAGGAGGCTGGGGAAAGGGGTTTGGGAAGTAAGGGAGAGGATGGAGGAGTATGGAGGAAAGAAGAGGAGGAGGAGGGGGGAAGGAGAGGGGGAAGAGGGTGGGGATGTGGTGGGAAGAAAGAAAAGAGCCAGGCAGAGCACAGGGTATGAGTTTACCGGGCAGAGACACACCCTGGCTTGTACTCAGCCAGATTGCCAGGGCCTTGCTTTGTAGTAGGATGTTCAGGAAGACAATGAATGAATGAATGAATGAATGAATGAATGAATGAATGAATGAGCCTCTGCCTTCTAGGTTCCTCTGAAACAAAAGAGGCAGACTGGGTCCTCCACTCCCACTACCAAGAGGCTCCAGTCAAGCAAGGCTCAGCTCAGGACCACATAGCCCTCCTGCCTCCCAGGTCCCATTCCTAATCCTTGCCCACCTCCACTGCCTCTCTGTGCCCACCCCGAGACACCAGAAGCCTCCACGCCTTCTGCTGCAACACCCTTCCCTGTGTCGTTCAGGTGACATACAAGAATGAGTTGATGGGGCTGAAGAGAGGGCTCAATGATTAAGAACACTGGCTGCTCTTGCAGAGGACCCAGGTTTGATTCCTGTCACCCACGTGGTGGCTAACAACCATCCATAATTCTAGTTCCAGGGGAATCCAATCCCCTCTCCTGACCTCCTCCAGCTTTGCACGACAGTATGACATCTGTGCATTTCCATACATGCAGGTAATACATTCAGGCAAACACATACAAAAAAAGAAAAATAATAAAATATTTAAAAAATGAACACCAAGCATCTCGGCCCATGCCTTTAATTCCAGGACTCCAGAGGCAGAGACAGGCTGTGAGATGGAGGCCAGCCTGGTCCACATAGTTTCAGGCCAGTCGTGGCTACAGAGAAACCCTGTCTCAAAAAAGACCATTAAAAAAAAAAAAGTTGGCCAGGCGTGGTGGCACACGCCTTTGATCCTAGCACTTGGGAAGCAGAGGCAGGTGGATCTTTGTGAGTTCAAGGCCAGCCTGGTCTATAGAGTGAGTTCCAGGGCAGCTGGGGCTACAGGGAGACCCTGTCTCAAAAAGACCCCCCAAAAAAGTCAAACTCCACCCCTCCCTGCTTTTCCCACCTCTCCCCAGCGGGCCAAACCCAGCCTAATACTTACAGGCCACCTTCTCGGCTTGGCTCAGCTGTGTCCAGCTCCCCTTTTCCTTTTCCTTCAGTGCCTGCTGCTCGGCGCTCAGCTCTGTGCAGTGGGGCTCATCTGGCATGGGGTAGGAGCGCTGGGCGTAGCAGTTGGTATAGGGGGCCATCTTCCCCGGGCTGCAGGCTGCAGACACAAAGAGGGATCCATGTTCAGAGTCTCCTATCTTTAACCATGATATTAATTAAAGGGACTCCATTTATTGAGTGCTTGCTGTACGCTCGCATAAGGCTTTCTTTTGAGTGAGTTGGCCACATGCCACTCTCAGCCTGTAATGTGATCATCTCCATCTGGCAGGTGACGCACTGAGCAGCTAAGTGACTTGCTGAGATTGCCGGCAAGGCGCAGGGCTTGCACTGCAGGTCAGCACCCTTCTGGCTACAAACCCTGTGTTCTCTGGGAAGACCTAAGCCAAGGAGGAAGACATGTCAGGCAGAGATCAGGAGCAAGCAAGGACTCAAAGAGGCCTAAGTCAAAATGTCCTGAAAACCAGGCTCAACAAGTACTTAGCATGGCTTTAGAGATAGCTGGGTCTGAATTGCAGCTTGCCTGCAGCCCTCCACATACATCTTCCTGTGAGCCTGGCTGTTACCTCAACAGGTGACAGACACCCTGTATCATAACTCCATGGGAGCTTCCAGCTAATAGATCCAAAGGGCCACTGGGGCAAGAGGACTAGGAATGTAGCTCAGTTGGTAGAGAGCTTCCCCAGGATGCAGGAAGCCCTGGGATGGTCAAATCCCGGTTTGATTCCCAGCACCACTGAGCACAGGAGGCAGGAGGATCATGGGTTCAGGGTCATCCTCAGCTACATAGCATGTTCCAGGCCAGTGTGGTTAATCTGGGCTAACTGTGTGGCCATAAGCATCCCAAAGGAAAGTATAACCAGAAATAAACAATCAGTAAGGCCTGAGAAGTTGTACTTCAGATATAAAACTTGAGATCTTAGTAAAAAGACAGAAAAAAGAACGAGAGAGCACTGTTGTTTTGCCTGTTCTCAATTCTTACCGGCAAGTGCATCTACTCTGTGGCTGCCACTGCCTTTGCCATCCTTCAAAGACATGAAACACAGCTTTTTAACCCTCCAATATGGACTGAAGACGCATGTCTCTCCAAAAATCCTCTAAACCTTCAAGGCCAGATGAGGACTTCTGAGACATCCAGCTTGTGGACTGAGCAGCTACTGGGGTTTCAGCCTCTTCAGAGTATAGACTGCCATTGTTGGACTACCCAGGCTGTATCACGGAGACCAGTACAGGAAGATCAAGACAGGACGCGATGCTTACGGGACCTCATTTGGGTGACCATGGGAAGGAAAGACCCCAGTGTGGAGCACAAGGGCAGGATTGATGGTTGTTTGGGCTTGCCAAGGAGGAGCCTTCAAACACTTCCTTAAGGAAAACATGACATCTTTTAGCCAAAAAGAAAAAAAAAAGAAAAAAAGAAAATCCTCCAATTCAGGTGATATGTGTATATTTATATATATAAATATATATACATATAATTATATATTCGCTGATGCGCGCGCGTGCCCCCGCCCTTCGAGTGCGCCCCGGCGTGGCCAGACACGGTTGAAGCCTCCTGTGTTCTGTCACCCATTGCTTTCCAGGACAGGACATCCAGCCCAAGAGAGACCTCACCCGCTTTGTCAAATGGCCCCGCTACATCCGGCTGCAGCGGCAGAGGGCGATCCTCTACAAGCGGCTGAAAGTGCCGCCTGCGATTAACCAGTTCACCCAGGCCCTGGACCGTCAGACTGGTGAGGCTCTGTGGGCCCAGAATGTGAAGCTGGCCTAACTAGGGGTGCTGGGCCAGACCCTTGCGCGTTCGCGTGAAAGAACGAGGGCCTAACTCATTCAGATGTCGAGCATTTAACGTGAGATAAGTTGGTGTGTGTGGCCCCTCGGGTGCTCTTAACTTCCACCATCACATTAGAAAGGGAGGGGGCGGCTAGGTGAGGGAAGTGCCCGCTATGCCAGCCATCATCTCACACCTGGGTGTGAGACACGTGGGAAGCGATCTAGTAAGCAGCCTTAATGCTGATGTGCAAACATGGGGGTTTTTTGGCAGGGTCTTCTATAGGTGCGGTGCCTTGGGACTTGGTGTGTAGACCTTGATCTCACAAAATATGCCTCCCAAGAACATATAAGACGTGCACCACCCTGTTCAGCTTTAGTATTTGTATTGAAGTTTTNTCCAGGACAGCTGGGACTACAGGGAGACCCTGTCTCGAAAAGACAAAAAAAAAAAAAAAAATTAAAAAAGAATAAAACAGAGAGAGAGAAAGAGAGGAAAGGCCAGCAAGGTGGCTCAGTGGGCAAAGGCTCAAGTTGTGGCACACCCACACCCCATCGCACACACACCAAAAGGCCTGTTGCAGTGCCTCGTACACCACAATGCTCAGAAATCTCAGATCTCAAGATTGTCCCTGGTAGCTAAGCCTGGGCTTCCTGCAGGTTGCCCACAGCAAGGCAAGGCCAGGCAGTGGAGGGTAGGGTCTCAGCAATCTCAGCAAAAATCATATGCTGTGTGGGGCTGGAGAGATGGCCTAGCGGTTAAGAGAGCCGACCGCTCTTACGGAGGACCCGGGTTCCATTCCCAGCATCCACATGGCGGCAGAGAACCGTCTGAAACTCCATTTCCAGGAGAACTCCAGTTCCAGGGGAATCTGACACCCTCTTCTGACCTCCGTGGCATTGCATGACACCGGTGCACAAACTTGCATGCAGATAGTACATTCATACATATAAAGAAGTAAATAAAATTAATAAAAAAAAATTTTTTTAAATCATATGCTGTGGATGCCAGAGGTGCCCACTTTAGGGAGAGACAGCAGCAGTCTTGAGCCTTTCCTCTATCTCTCTCTCTTTCTCTTTTTGAGACAGTGTCTCCCTGTAGCCTGTAGCCCCAGTTGGCCTGGAACTCACTATGTAGACCAGGCAGGCCTCCATCTCACTAGATCCACCGGCTGGGACAGGTATAAGCACCAGACTTAGCTTGGATCCTGCCTTTTCTCATATCTAGACCTCTGGGCCTAGTTCATCTGAGAAATGTGCCATAGCACCATCCCACATTGTTGTGAAATCTAAAGGTAGAAATTCAAGACTATACTTTCAGGGATCATTTCTATAGTATGTTACTAGAGAAGTTTCTCTGACTGTGTAGAGTACCAGAAACCACGAGGAGGAGACGTAGCATTCTCTCCTGAGCGTGAAGTCGGCTCTAGGTGTTGCTTTGCTGCAACTGCCTTTTGCCATTGATGATCGTTCTTCTCTCTCTCCAGAGAGTAGAGGGAGAGAATGCAGTCTGAGTGGAAAGAAGAAAAAAGAAAAAAAAAAAAATAAAGGTAGAAATTCATGTAAAGTGCTTAGCACATTACTGGGGAGACCCAGTAATGGCTCAACAAATGTTATCTTTGATAGTTTTTCTCCTGAGTGTCAGGAAAGTCCTTCTGGTATCTGGGAGAAGTCTCTCTGGATTCGGACTTTTCTTCCCTGACACTAAGGTCTAGAAAAGAGACCTTAGGGGTCCAAAGAGCGGGAGCCAGGCTTTAAGGAGGCTGGAATGAAGCAGTCTACTCTTCTCTGCTTCACCAGTGGGCTCTGTCTGCTGGAGGAACTTGAGAGCCCAGGAGTGGGATCACAGGGAGGATGGGGGTGGGGGGGTCTGAGCCTTACCAGTGCCTCCTGGGCCATGTGTCCCTCGAGTCCCGAGTCCTCCTGTCCTCAGTGTCAAACTCCAGGCGGCTCTGGAAAGCATCTGGTGGGGTAGGGTGGAGTTTTCTCCCCAGCTGCGCCTTAGGCCAGACTCAGATGCCCTGATTTTGGGCGTGGTTGGCTTGTTGGAGGTTTTCCGTTAGGACCCGACAAGTCCAGCTTTGTCTAATACCCCCATGGGAACAGCTGGGGGTTTCTAGACTTTTGGAGTCTCTCCTGAGTCCACTGTTGGAGAAGTGGGAGGAGGTTATCCCACTGCGTGCAGAGAGAGGAACTGAGGGACTGAGCTCCTGTGCCCACCTTCACAAGCCCGGTTGTCTGCCCCAGAGGAACAGGGGGAGTCCTGAGCTTCTTCCCCACAGGGCCATCTGCACAGGTCTCTGCGCAGAGATGGCCCACGTTCCCCTTAATTGACTGCCTACGTGCGCTCTGCCTGCTCCGCTGGAAGCGGGGGGGGGGGGGGCAGCTGGGTCTGGCATCCCGAGGGCTTTAGAGGCCAGGGACCAAACTGAGACAGCCTGCGGGAGAGAAAAGGGGGCCAGTCCATCTCTGAAAAGAGGGGACCCCCCCATCCAGGAGAAGAGATGTCCAGGACTAGGAGGACCCCAGGACCAGAACCTGAAGGACCCCAGGAAGGAAGGGTTGCAGCGATGGGAGTCTCGACCCTTCCTTGAGGCGGGACCACGTTCTCCACTCACCTTACAGGCTGGCAGCCGCGGAGTTGCCCACCGAGTGACTGGCCCCTGACTGGCCACGAAACGCAGACGGGACCGAGGGGACCAGAGCGTGCCCCGCCTCCGGAGCCGCCCCCGCATGGGAACGTCCCGCCCTCGCCGAGCGCCTGGCCGCGTCCCCTGAGGCGTGGGGACAGGGAGGAAGAATTGCAGCTGCGGGGTCCCCACCTGCAGAGGGGTCCAGCCTCGGGATACTCCGGCTGCCAGCGCCGGCAAAGCACACCTTGCTCCTTGCCAGACCAGACCACCAGGATTGTCCTCTGGCTTTGTTAGGGATTACAGGGAGACCCTGTCTCGAAAAGACCAAAAAAAAAAAAAAAGCTCAAGCTAGCCTGGAACTTACTCTGTAGCAGAGACTGGTCCTCCTGCCCCTATTACAGGTGTGTTGGATTCAGGTCTTCCCAGCCTCCTATCACAGGGAGCCTTCAAGCACCAGCCTGGGCGCCTCTTCCCACTCCACCTCAGCCTGTCGGCCCAGCACTCTGAGGCCAAGGCTGGAGGATCACAAGTTCAAGGCCAGGATCTGCCAATGACCCTGTCTGACAGAGAAAAGGCCTCCCTCTGGATTTAGCTTTGTGCTTCTCAGCAAAGGGAAAGAGCAGTGTCTCAGCTGTTTTCCTCCCTGTGACAGGGAGCTGAGGGCAGCCCCACTTGGCGGTGTTTGCTTCACTGGCTGTGGTAAAAGCTGAGTCCATTAACAGGAAAACTTCAAGTACATCTAATCAACAACTATTTAATGATGCTGGACCATCGAGCATGTAATCCCAGCTACTCTGAACGATGAAGCAAGAAATGGTCTTGCTGTGCAGCCTTAGCTGGCCTGGAACTTGCCATGTAGACCAGGCTAGCCTTGAACTCACAGAGATACACCTGCTTCTGTTTCCCAGGTGCTGGGATTAAAGACATGTGTCACTACACCCAGATAATTTTTTTAAATCTTTTTTGTGATGGTCTCCCTCTAGCCCCAGTTGTCCTGGAACTCACTATGTAGACCAGGCTGACCCTGAACTCCCAGAGATCTGCCTGCCTCTGTCTCCCAAGTACTGGGATTAAAGGTGTGCACCACCATGCCTGGATTGGATCTTGAATTTTCTCCTTCTTTTTTTTTGAAAAATTTTTTGAATTTTATCCTAAAGAGAATGAGAGGGCTGGGAATATAGTTCAGTGTAAGTGCTTGGCCAGTATGTTCAAGCCCCAGCACCAAAAAGGCAGGGAGGGCTGCGAAGAGCAAGAAGAGGCATGCCTTGGCAAAACAGAGTGAATATGGATTCCGTACATGAGTTTGGTAAACGTGGCTGGATATTGCTAGCAGACTGGTAGGTGAGGGCTGTAGTTTCCACTGTGAACTGGGACCAGAGGTCTCCAGCTATCCTGGGTCTGTGTCCGTGCTTGGTGCCCGGCATTCATCCATCCATCAGGCTCCAGAAGCCCAGGAAGGCCACTGGGACCTGTTCCAGCCGGCTCCTGAAGGAAAGGAGCTTACAAGGACAGAGACTCAAGAGAAGATGCTAGAAAGAACAGAGACAGGATGCACACCACCTCCATTGTGGACAAGAGTAGTGGTCACTCCAGGGACTACCCCTGTCCACTCTACACTCCCCTTCCCCAATCAGGATAATTCTAGATTTAAGAGACAGCAAGGGATTGTTTTACCCTTAGGAGTCTGAGCAGGGTGTCCTATAGACAGCTATAGGCAACAGAGGGCAGGAGAAGACCCTCCTTCATGCAGCCTGGTGGACAGCACACCTTGAGACCTTTGTTTTTTGCATCACCAGTGACTGAACCCAGTACATTGCCACCACACCCAGCATGCCTTGCGTCCTATCAGATGGCTTCCAGGGTGGATGGGTGGCTTAACTGGGGCGAGTAGGCTAAGGGTTGGTTCTGCTGCGGCACTGACTGGGCCTCAGTTTCCCATTTCTCACGAGGCATCCCAAGAGAAGGCATATGGAACTTGACCCTCTGTTCTTCTCTGCCCTTTCCCAGCAGCCTCTGTGGGAACTCCAGGCTCTAGATGGGAAGTGGTGCTATGATAAGCAACAGCTGTGCGGAAGCTGCCTGAGGGGCCGAGGGAAGGGGAGAGGCCCATGGGGCACTGTAGATATTGTGGAGCACCGTCAGGGGTCCTGAACCCCAGACAGACTCTTCTATATATCAGGTCACTCAGGGGCCCTGAGCTGGGGAGTGAGACTGCCCCTGAAGTTTCTGGTTGGCAGTCCTGCAATCCGGGCATTTGGGAGATAGAGAGAAGAGGATTGGGAGTTCAAGGTCAACCTAAACCGTAGCAAGTTGGAGTCCAGCCTGAGCTACAAGAAACTTCAAAAGAAAGCAAGAGGAAATCCCCAGTGGGCACAAAAGCAAGGAACGCTCCTGACCCTGGGCCGCACTCCTAGCAGCCCTCCACGTGAAGGCCACAGAGGCAGGCTGTGCCTGTGGAAACAAAGATTTCATTTTCTTTGGGTCCCAAGACTCAGAATCCTCAGGGAATCCCCTAAAGAGAGGGACAGCTTGCACTCACCTGGTCAGTTCTAGAGACCTGGAGATTCTGCCAAGGCCCAAGTGACTGAGCTCAAGGAGCAAGATGCAGTGGGCAGGGCTGGCCCTGTAGGGGCGGTGCCCGGGCCTTGGGGATATGTCTAGCTGCTATGAAGGGGTCAGGTGAGCATAGGGACCGTGGGTGTCCATCCTACAGAAACGGCACTATGGCGTCATAATCTTGATATATGTGTGGCATGCATATATACATATTTTGGAGTGATGCAAATTGGAAGGAACAACAGCAACAACAAGACTGGGTCAAAGAACTGACTGAAACGGTGAACTTCTGCCCAAAACAGTAAACTTCTGCATCGAAAATTTTAAAAGAGACTGAGAAAAAAAAATAAAAAACATGTATGGCAGAATGCTTGAGCTCTGGTGGGGTGGGGGGCAAGGAAGGGGGAGTGGGTCTAGATTTGATTGGGAAATGTTGTATGAAGTGCACAAAGCTTCAAGAAACAATTAGCTAAAAGAAACGTGGCAACCCTGCTCGGGCATGGTCGGCCCACCCCAGCTCTGCGTGGAGGCTTGCGGGTGTTCGCTCCGTGGCAAGCGCTGCTCAGGCCAGCAGCTCGGAGGAACAGTCCAGAAAGCACTCGGGGTACCAGACAAAATCACGCGCACGCCTGTAACTTCAGCCGATCCGAGGCGGAGGCTGGAAAGTCTCTTGCACTCAGAAGATCTAAGCCACAACCAACCGTGGACGGTCAGGACTGCCCCAATCACTTAAGAGCCAGTTTTGCGTCCCGCCTACAGTGATCCGGGTGGAGAGGTGCCCTGGGGTGAGTTTCCCACAACTGGACTAGACAGGACCCCCTTTTGGGCTATGTCTTCTCCCCTCTTCTCCGGTTCCCGGAGCAACGCGCCACCCGGAGGGGCGTGGCCACTAGAGGATCCTTCCAAAGGCCTGGAGATTGAGAGAGAGCATCCCCTCATCCCGCTCTGGGGCTCCAGGACCCCCAGTGGCCTGCAGTTTCTGCATTGGATCGTACGGTACTTTCCTCACCGTGTGCCAAACTGGACACACAAGTCGAGGAGTGAAGCACCGGGTGAGCCATGGGGGCCTGTGCACCTGGCCCTTCTGGATGGGGATATGATCTCCAGATGTGAAGAGGGGGTCTAGGAGCATGTTAGCTTTTATTAGCACTCACTGGTCTCCAAATAAACGCATTTTATTTCATTTTCATTTCATTAATTTATTTTTTGCACTACTGGGGATGAACCCAGGGACTCCAGCTTCCCGGGAAAAGGCTCTATCACTGAACTATATCCCTGGCGCTTTTTTGTCTTTTTAATTTGAAGCAGGGTCTCACTAAGTTATCTGAGGTGTCCTTGAATCACTCTGTATCCCAAGCTGGCTTTGAATTCACAGAGATCTACCTGCCTCTGTTTCCCAACTGCTCCAATTAAAGGCTTGTGTGTGTGACCAGGCTGGAAAGTGATCTTCTCCTAAAAGTAAGAGAGCTACATTCCGAGCAGCTCTTTCCCAGTTCGGCATGCATGGCTGCAGCAACACACATGGCCTCCCATCTATGTCCCGAGGCTATGTTTTTTATAGATTATCTGTCATGGTGCCAAATGACATCTTGGAAAGACACAAAGGCGCAGCAAGATGGCTCAGCAGGTGAAGTTGCTTGCCGTGCAAACCTGAGGACCTGAGTTTGGTCCCCAGAACCCACTACGGAAAGGTGAAAGCACAGAACTGATTACACAAAATTGTCTTCTCACCTCCACACAAATGCTGGGACAGGCACATGCACGCCAGCGCGCGCGTGTGTATGTGCACACACACACACACACACACACACACACACACAAACAATAAAATTAAAAAGTTAAAGATACAAGCCGGGTGCGGTTGCCCACGCCTTTAATCCTAGCACTTGGGAGGCAGAGGCAGGTGGATCTTTGTGAGTTCAAGGCCAGCCTGGTCTACATAGTGAGTTCCAGGGCAGCTGGGGCTACAGGGAGACCCTGTTCAAAAACACCAAAAAACAAACAAACAAAAACAAAACTGGGTTGGTGGCTCATTCCTATAATCCCAGTGCTCAGGAGACAGAGACAGAAGGATCATTTTGAGTTCAAGACTAGCCTGGTCTACATACTGAGTGCCAGGCCAGCCACCATGACATAGTGAGGCTAGCCAGCTTGACATAGGAAAAAAAAAGGGGGGGGGGAGGGTAGAGAGATCAGAGAGTAAAGACATTTGCCACCTTGCCTGACAACCTGAGTTCCATCCCTGGGACCCACATAGTGGAAGGAGAGAACTGACTCCCTTGGGCTGTCCTTTGCCATCCACAAGTGTATGGTGGCATACACACCCACACTCAAATAAATGCGAAAAAATAATCAACAATAAAGATAATGACTTCATCTGGGTATGGTAGAGGACACCTATGAGCCCAGCACTTGAGAGGTGAAGGCAGGAGAATCAGGGAATCAAAGTCATCCTCTGGTACATAGCAATTTGAGGCTAGCCTGGGCTACATGAGACCCTGTCTCAAAACCCCAAAACCCTTGCAAATGACTTTAATCCTAGCACTTTGGAGGCAGAGGCAGTTAGGTCTGTAGTGAGATCAAGGCCAGCCAGGTCCTCAAGGGTCTACAAGCCAGCTGGGGCTACAAGGTCTCAAAAAGTCTAAAAACAAAACAAAACAAAATTAGAACTGGAGAGATGGCTCAGCAGTTAAGAGCACTGGCTCAAGACCTGGGTTTGAATCCCAGCATCCATATGGAAGCTAACAACTGCGGGGACCTCCAGTTCCAGGGGATCCAACACCTTCTTCTGTTCTCTGAGGGCATTGCAGGACACAGATGCATTTACATACATGTAGGTAATAAATGCATACACATAAAATAAAAATAATAAATAAAATATTCTTAAAACAAAAAAACAAACAAAAGCCAAAAGAGACAACCTCAACAATATCTCCAATTACAAGCCTGTGTGTCACTTAACCACTGAGCCATTTCTCTAACATATGTTTCCTCTTTTTTTTTTTTCTTTTTTTTTGGGGGGGGTCTTTTTGAGCAGAGTTTCCCTGTAGCTCCAGCTGTCCTGGAACTCACTATGTAGACCAGGCTGGCCTTGAACTCACAAAGTGCTGAAATTAAAGGTGTATGCCACAACACGCCCGGCTCTTTTTTTTTTTTTTAATTTATTTCTGTATGTGTATCAATGAACTGTCTGCATGCAGGTCTGTGCACCCGTGTCGTGCAATGCCGCGGAGGTCAGAAGAGGGTCTTGGATTCCCCTGGAGCTGGAGTTCTCCTGGAATTGGAGTTTCAGACGGCTCTCGGCCGCCATGTGGGTGCTGGGGATTGAACCCGGGTCCTCTGTAAGAGTGGTCGGCGCTCTTAACCGCTAGGTCATCTCTCCAGCCCTTTTTTTTTTTTTTCTTTGTCCTTTTTTGAGACAAGGTTTTTTTTTTTTTTTTTTCCCCAGCTGGCCTGGAGCTTCACTATTATATAGTGAGGCTGGCCTTGAACTCTCAGAGATCCACCTGTTTCTGCCTCCCGAGTGCTGGGATTAAAGGCGTGGGTGTTTTTTTCTGTTTGTTTTTTTGAGACTATACCCCCCTTTTTATTTTTTTATTTTTATTTTTTCCCTTTTTTATTTTTTTTTTTTTTTTATGTATTTTGACCATGGGCTGCCGGAACTTGCTACAAGCCAAGGCTGGTCTATACTCCTGATGCGTGCCGTGGCTGCCGTATCGCCTCAAATAAGTAAACTAAAACCCGGGTCCTCTGCAAGAGCAGTCGGTGCTCTTAACCGCTAAGTCATCTCTCCAGCCCCCAACATTTTTTTTTTAAATTTTATATATATTCAGATATAGACTCATATACATCCCCCCACAAAGGCTCATTTATTCAATTGATCCCTGATGAGGACAGCATTTAGAGGTCAGGCTTTAGAGAAGGGATTGGATCCTGAAAATTCTGTATTCATCAATATTTAATCCTTTGATTGATTCATGACTTGATACCATTGTTGACAGGGGGCACCTGGTTGGAGAAGTTAGTCAATGGGGATGGGATGTTACCTGAAGTCTGTGTCTTGTCTGGAGGTGGGAGCCTCTTCCCCTAACACTTTTTTGTTTTTGTTTTGCTTTGGTTTCTTTCCTTCCTTCCTTCCTTCCTTCCTTCCTTCCTTCCTGCCTTCCTTCCTTCCGTTCCTTTCCTTCCTTCCTTCCTTCTTCCTTCCTCTTTCTTTCTTTTTTTGAGACAGGTCTCCCTGTAGCCCCAGCTGGCCTGAAATCACTATGTAGAACTCTGCCTGCCTGGCCTCCCAAGTGCTGGGATTAAAGGCGTGCACACCACGCCCCAGGGCTTTTCTTTTCTCTTTTTTTTTTTTTTTTTTTTTTCTACATTTTATTTATTTATTATTTATTTTGTTATTTATGTTATTATTTATTTATTTATTTATGTATTTATTTTATTTATTTATTTATTTTTATATAGATGTACGTCTGCACTGTAGGTTTGTGCATCGTGTCGTGCAATGCCCCAGAGGTCAGAAGAGGGCGCGGATTCCCCTGGAACTGGAACGTTAAAGACATTTCTCAAGCCTCCATGTGGGGTGCTGGATCAAACCCGGGTCCTCTGAAAGCAGTCAGGTGTGGCGTGGTGGCGGCACGCCTTTAATCCTGCACTTGAGAGGCAGAGGCAGGCGGATCTTTGTGAGGTCAGGCCAGCCGTTTTACAGAGTGATTGCAGACAGCTGGGGCTACAGGGAGACCCTGTCTCAAAAAGACCAAAAAAAAAAAAGGGGGGGGGGCGGCTGGAGAGATGCCTAGCGGTTAAGACGCCGACGCTCTTACAGAGGACCCGGGTTCGATCCCCAGCACCACATGGCGGCCAAAACCCCTGAAACTCTGGAACTCCAATTCCAGGAGAACTCCAGTTTCCAGGGGAATCCGAGACCCTCTTCTGACCCCGCGGCCTTGCACGACACTGGTGCACAAACTTGCATGCAGACAGTACATTCATACACATAAATAAATAAAATAAAATTAAAAAAAAAAAAAAAAGCAGTCGGTGGGGCTGGAGAATGGCCTAGCGGTTAAAGAGCGCCGACTGCTCTTGAAGAGGACCCGGGTTCGATCCCCAGCACCCCACATGGCAGCTATGAACCGTCTTTAACTACATCCGTTCCAGGGGGAATCCGACGACCCTCGTTTCTGACCTCTGCGGCATTACACAACCGGGTGCACAAACCTACATGCAGATAGAATAATTCATACTCTAAAAATAAATAAAATAAAAAAAAAAAGGAGCAGTCGCGCCTCTAACACCGCTAGCCATCTCCCAGCCCTTTTTTCTTTTTCTTTATGTGTATACGTCTGCATGTAGGTGGTTGGCACCTGTGTCGCGCATTGCTGTGGTCAGAAGAGGGCCTGGGGGCGGGGGCAGGCGTGGTGGCACACGTCTTTAATCCTAGCACTAGGGAGGCAGAGGCAGGGGGATCTCTGTGAGTTCAAGGCCCAGCCTTTCTACATAGTGGCTCCAGCCAGATGGGGACTAAAGGGAGACCCTGTCTCAAAAAGCCAAAAAAAAAAAAAAAAAAAAAAAAAAAAAGAAAATAGAAAAGAAGAGGGTGTCGGATTCCCCTGGAACTGAAGTTAAAGAGGGTTTTTAGCCACCATGTGGGTGCTGGGAATGGAACCTGGCGCTCTTAACTGCTGAGCCATCTCTCCAGCCCGGGCTTTTTCTTTTTAATTAATGTACATATGAGCAAGTGCAGTACTGGAGCTACGGTGCTGTGGGCTGTCTAACATGGGTGCTGGGAACTGAACTCAGGTCCTCTGGAAGAGCAGAATAGGCTCTTAAACACTGAGCCACCTTCAGCCCTTGCTTTCCTGTTTAGAGACCCTGGCTCTCTGGATTCTCACTATGTAGACCAGATTGGCCTTGAATTCATAGAGATCATGTTTCTGGCTTGTGAGTGCTGCGATTAAAGGTGTGCACCACCATATCTGGCAAGCCTCTGCTTTTCATTCATATAATGAGGTGATTAAAGATCTGTCTTCATTGAGCCACCCAGGTGTGAAATGAGATACTGCCACAAAATAGCTAGCACAGGGCATGAGTCATATAAGTATCTGGGGCTAGAGGTGTTGGTGTCCATGTGGGGAATTGTGGGAGTGAGCGAGGGCTGGGCATGCTTTTGGTGAGGTAATAACATGAAGCAAGGAGTTGATTGGTGGGAACTGGGTTGGAATGATCTTGGAAGATTGTCTCTGACTAAGAGACAGGGTAGTCAGGCGTGATGGCTGCCTGTAACTTCAGCACTCTGAAGGTAGAGGCAGAAGGACCAGGAGTTCAAGGATTCATACACATATGGAAATAAAATTAATAAAAAAAAAAAAAAAAAAAAAAAAGCAAACAAAATGATTAGTGCATGATAACCAGAAACCAGTAAGCAGAGACTGACAGACAAAAAATCAGGGTCAAGAAAAAATGACCAATAGTACATCCCAGACGACTTAGTTCCTCCAACCAGGTACTGCCTCCTCCTTCCTGTCGCCTTGTAGTGGTACTGGCAAATCATGAGTCGGGGGCTGGAGAGATGCCTCAGCTGTTAAGAGCAGAGGACCTGAGTTCAGTTCCCAGCACCCACATCAGGTGGTTCATAATCACCTGGAACTCTAGTTCCAGGGCATCTGCAGCCCCCTGTGGCCTCCTCAAGTACCTGCACACAGATAAGCAGGTGCACACACATAAATAATTTTTGTTTTTAATTAATTAATTTTTGGCCTTTTTTGAAACAGAGTCTTCCTGTAGCCCCATCTGGCCTGGAACTATGTAACTATGTAGACCAGGCTGGCTTTGAACTCATAGAGATCTGCCTGCCTCTGCCTCCTGAGTGGCTGAGATAAAAAACCTGCACCAGTGCACCAGGCTGAAGGGAAGCTAAGGAGATAGCCTTCAACTGTGGGTGCTGGAAACAAAACTACTTTTTTTTTTTTTTTGCCTTTTTGAGACAGGGTCTCCCTGTAGCACCAGCTGGCCTGGAACTCACTATGTAGACCAGGCTGGCCTTGACTTCCCAGATATCTGCCTGTCTCTGCCTGGGATTAAAGGCATGTGCCACCATGCCCAGCCCCAAACTCTTATTTTTTAGTTGTTAGCCTGAGCCTTTTACGGCCAAGCTCTTGTTTTGTTTTCTGAGACAAGATCTCATTGTAGCCCCAGCTGGCCTGGAACTGAAGGCTGGCCTAGATCTCATAGAGATCCACCTGCCTCTACCTCCCAAGATCTGGGAGTAAAGGTGTGTACCACCACATCAGATAAACTTTTTTTTTTTTTTTTTGGTGTTTTTGAGACAGGGTCTCCCTATAGCCCCAGGTGGCCTGGAACTCACTCTGTAGACCAGGATGGCCTTGAACTCACAGAGATCCGCCTGCCTCTGCCTCCCAGGTGCTAGGATTAAAGGTGCTCACCACCACACCAAGCAACTTTTTTTTTTTTGGTCTTTTTGAGACAGGGTCTCCCTGTAGCCCCAGCTGTCCTGGAACTCACTCTATAGACCAGGCTGGCCTTGAACTCACAAAGATCTGCCTGCCTCTGCCTCCCAAGTGCTAGGATTAAAGGCATGCGCCACCACACCCGGTCGCAACTTTTTTTTTTTTTATGTGTGTGAATGTATTGTCTGCATGGAGGTTTGTGCACTCGTGTCGTGCAATGCCGAGGAGGTCAGAAGAGGGCGTCGGATTCCCCTGGAACTGGAGTTCTCCTGGAATTGGAGTTACAGACGGTTCTCAGCCGCCATGTGGGTGCTGGGGATGGAACCCGGGTCGTCTGTAAGAGCGGTTGGTGCTCTTAACCGCTAGGCTATCTCTCCAGCCCCCGCAACTTTTTTTTTAATTAAAAATTTTCCAGTGGAATAATCCATGGATGACACAGAAGCCTCATTATCTATTCACCTCTCAGCAGTGCCACCAGTGAGACCAACCTCCTCCTCCCAAGCATAAGTCTTTTGGAAAGAATCTTTTTTTTTTTTTTTTGTCTTTTTCGAGACAGGGTCTCCCTGTAGCCCCAGCTGTCCTGGAACTCACTCTGTAGACCAGGCTGGCCTTGAACTTACAAAGATCTGCCTGCCTCTGCCTCCCAAGTGCTAGGACTAAAGGCGTGCGCCACCATGCCCAGCTGGAAAGAATCTTCTTATCCAAGAGAAGCCCAAGCTGCACTTGCTTTGGGGAGGAAGTGATTTCAGATAAAGACAAGGGGGGAGTGTTTGGTACAAATGCTACAGACCAGGATAAGCAGAGGCTGCAGACAAGCATTTTGGGGGCCTAGATATCAGGATGAGCTTTCATAACCATAGTTACTCTCTGTGCCCCTGCCACAGCTGGACACATGGATCCCCAGATGTCTAGCCTGCATCCCCCTCCTCCCCATGCCAGGGTATCTGCTGGACTGGCCCAAAGCCCACTCAGCTAGACGGGGCTTGGACCTTAGTGTGGCAGGCCTGCATCTATTTACCTGTCCTTGTTTATGAAACATGTGTTTACTGGGCAGCAACTATGTGCCATTGGGCATAGAGGAAGAGGCTGAGCCCCACAGAGCCCCCACTTTAGACACAGAACAAGCAAACAGGAGAGATCCCTCAAGCTACACCCTGGTCCATAACACCCCCAAATTTATTGTCTTAAAACAAATCACAGCTCACACCTCTATCTCAGTACTGATCCACCTGCCTCTCTCTCTTGAGTGATGGGATTACAAGGGTGAGCCACTGTGTCTAGTTTTTGTGGTGCTAGGATCACATCTAGGGCATAGTGTATGCTAGGCAAACACTTTATCCACTAAGTTACATCCTCAGCCACACTGTCAGGTATTTGGTCAGTCCTGGGAAATCTAACTAATGCAGCCTCACATATGTAGCCCAGACTGGCCTCAGACTTGCGATTTTTCTGCCTCAGAATCCCAACTGCTAGGATTGCCAGCATGTGTCAGCATGCCTAGTTTACAACTTGGTTTTCTCATGTGTGAAATACAAGAATCGTCCATACTGATATCCATTGCCTTAGTGTATTTGCTTTTTTTTTTTTTTTTTTTTTTTTTTGGTTTTTCAAGACAGGGGCTCCATGTTGCCCGCAGCTGTCCTGGAACTCACTCTGTAGACCAGGCTGGCCTTGAACTCACAAAGATCCATCTGCCTCTGCCTCCCAAGTGCTAGGATTAAAGGCGTGCGCCACCACGCCCAGCAATGTGTATTTGCTTTTGAGGCTGTGTAATATTCCATTTATTTCTCAAGTAGACTGTTGATGGACCCCTTTTGATTGGTTCATGGATTTTGTTATTATTTTGTTTTTATCCTGGTGTGATGGTGCATTCCTATAATCCCAGTATTAGGAAGGTAAATGCAGTAGGATCAGGAGTTCAAAGCTAGCCTAGGCTACATAGGAAGTTCCAGGCCAGTCTGGAGTACATAAGACCATGTCTCCAAAAAGACAAAAACAGCGGTCTGGAGAGATGGCTCAGAGGTTAAGCGCACTGACTGCTCTTGCAGAGGACCCAGGTGGGTTCGATTCCCAGCACCTACATGGCAGCTACATGGCGGCTAAGAACCGTCTTGGGCCGGGCGTGGTGATGCAACGCCTTTAACCCCATCGCTCACTTGGGAGGCAGAGGCAGGTGAGCTCCAGGCCAGCTGGGACTAAAGGGAGACATTGTCTCAAAAAGATTAAAAAATATATAAATAAAAATAAATAAATAAATACATAAGACAAAAACAGGACTGAGAACCTAGCTTGGTTGGTAGAGTGCTTACACTGTGTTTCATATCTGTAATCGCAGCACTTGGGAGGTGGAGTCAGGAGGATCCTTATAAGATCTTAATTGGAGTGGTGCTGTGGGTGGGGTTTTTGTATTTCTATACACATATATCCGTGTACCTATACACGAGCACACATTTATTTGTATATCAGTCAGAACACACACACTTGATCATCACAGTCCTGATTGCAGGTCCCAGAAAATCCATTAGAGGCCGCCAGCGAACCGGCTGTCTTCAGCAGCCGGTCCCAGACCAGGTTTCTTGCCGTGCGGGCGCAGTTCCCGTTCTTCCCGAGAGAGGGCGCCTGTGCCCAGAAGGACAGCAAGAACCCACACAGCTAGTCGGCACTCTTGACCACTGAGCCATCTCTCCAGCCCCTGCACACACAGCTAGTGCTGTGATAAACCTGGGTCCACTGGTTTATCTTTAAGTAGGTACCCGCCCCCCACCCCCCACCCCCGCCCCTCATAACTCCCCTGACTTAGAGATCCCGGGTCTCAACACCAGGAATCAAACAGCATGCACAAACATGCTCCGAGCTTCTGCATCTGTCTTTGCCCTCGCTGGCTCTCCTCAGACGCAGGAATCTAGGTTTTGTGGAGCCTCTAACAAGAACAGAACATTTTGCAAATTTACAAAAGCGCACAAAGGAACCCGTGAACTCAAAGCTTATAGGCGAGGATCTTTAAAGTTTGAGCTTTGTCAGTAATTTCAGTGTAAATGCGCCTCTGGTGTGCATTTTCATTTGTGTGTGCATATTCATGTTTTGGTCTCCACCTAAGAAAGTTCCTAGAAGGCACAGAGACTCCTTAGTTCCTTCAGTCTGTTCCTAGCGCATCAAAGGAGCTTTCAAACTATGTTGAGCGAACAGTTGGGGCTGATTTAGCTTTCCTGCTAGAAGCTACGACTTAGCTGGGGGCTCAGAGTGTACAGACTTGTGATGACTTTGCTGGAGCCTCAGAACAGCAGCTCTAGACCTGGGTACGCTGCCGGCCAGGCAGAAGAAGCAAATGGCCAATCAGAAGGGCAGTGGCACTGTGGGTCTGGCTTCCCTGCCTCCCTTTTGGCCCACGGCCATCCCTTCGTCCTCCCTAACCGCTCCTTGCACAAGGCCCTGATGCAACCCCGTACCGGCCTGGGGCATCCCTCTTGAGGGCAGCACTGGGAAGGAGATTTGGCAAGAGTGGGGGTAGGCAGGAAGCAGAGCTAGCCAGCGCCAGGTCAGGGAGATAAGAGAGGCACGCCTGCTCCCCCTCCCACGGTTCCTCCCAGCCCTGGCTTCCTCTTCCCTTCCCTTTCCCGGAAAGTGGTGCCTGGTCCTCGCCCCAGCCTCACCCAAGTCCTGCCTGGCCCTGTGACTCACCTCCTCTCACTACGGTAGCAGGCAGGATCTGAGGCTTGTCTGCCACTTGGGAGCCCAGCTGTGTGACCCTGGGCATTAAGTGACGCTCTCTTGTTGGCAATTCCTGGTGTTCATACAGTAAAGGAAAATTATATTGCTAAGGTGTTGTGGCTCAAACCTGTAACCCCAGCAATTGGGAAGTGAGGCCGGAGGAATGCCTTGAGCTCGAGAGCAACCTGAGCTACAGAGTGGTAAACCTTCTCAAACAAAGCAAAATAAGCAACAAGAAAAAGAAAAAAAAACAATGGAATTAAGAAAAGTTGTAGGAGCTGGGCATGGTGATGTGTCCCTTTAATCCCAGCACTCGGGAAATAGAGGCAGGCAGATCTGTGTGAGATGGAGACCAGTCTGGCTACGTAGTGAGTTCCGGCCAGCTAGGACTCCAGGAGACCCTGTCTGTCTGGGGAGGGGAGGGTGCAGGGGGGAGTTATAAGCCTGGCCCTCAGAATGAGGAAGCATTTAAATAAATATATATATATTTGGGGGTGGTCGCCTGTACCTAGCTGGCCTGGAACTCACTATGTAGATCAGGCTGGCCTTGAACTGAATCTGCGCCTCGTCTCCCAAGTGCTGGAATAAAGGTGTGCACCACCATGCCTGGGATTTAAAATAATTTTAAAGATATATAATATAAATATAATGAAAAAAAAATATATATATATATATTTTTTTTTTTGGTCTTTTCAAGACAGGTCTCCCTGTAGCCCCAGCTTGTCCTGGAACTCACTCTGTAGACCAGGCTGCCTGAACTCACAAAGATCCACCGGCCTCTGCCTCCCAAGTGCTAGGATTAAAGACTGGCACCACCACCCAGTGAGACTTAATTATTTTATTTTATATATGTGAGTGTTTGTCTGCTGTAGTTTTATGCATGCTGTGTGTGCAATGCTGCCTGCAGAGGTCAGAAGAGGGCATTAGATCCCCTTGGAACTAGAGTTTACAAGTTAGTAGCTACCACATAGGGGTTTTGAACTGGGCCCTTCCTTGTAAGACAGGTGGTGCTTTAACACTGCTGGAAACCTCCTCCTGGACCCCTGGAAAGCATTTTAAAGTAGGGGAAGAGGAACTTGGGTATATATCTCAGTGATAAAGTACTGCCTAGCATCTGTGAGGCTCTAGGTTCAACTCCAGTTCCATACAAAATAAAATAAAGAGTGTCAGGGTGGGGACACGTCAGCACCCGCATCAAGCCAGCATGGGGACTGGATGCCTTGCTCAGGGTCCAGGCAGGCAGGCAGGCTTTGGACTGGTATGTGCCTTAGAGGCACCTTGGGCCCCTAGGGATGGAGGGTAGAGTGCATCTAGATGTCAGGGCTTGATGACCCCTCCAGTCTCTGAAAAGAACCAGACCATTCCATAGAATCTGGTTGATTTCTACCTGCTAAAGACCATGGCTAACTGTGTGACCTGCCTCTGAGCCGACTCAGACATTTTATATGCTGACGGAGTGGGATTGTTTTCCCCTTTTGTGGATCCAGATAATTTGTTGTGGTGATGTTTGAGCTAGGGTGTCCTGTACCCAGGCTGGCTCCAGTTTGCCTCTGTAGGTGAGACGGATCCTCTTGCTTCAGCCTGTCATCCCAGAGGGCAGAAGGGTATAGAGTTCAAGCCAGCCACAGATGTGCAGGCTACAGACTGAGGCTGTCTCAAAAGAATCACAGTTAAGGATGTGGCTTGGTGATGGAGCACTTGTTTGAGCCTGTGGGAGGCCTCAGGGTTTGATTCCCCAACACTGAGAAAAAAAGCTAACCAATTATTACTTTTGTGGCTATTCAAATGAGCATCAAATAGCATTGGACCATTAAGGTAGTAGGGGTTAAATGAATTGATATTTTATTTAGGATAGTGCCTAATTGCTTCTTGACTGTTTGGCTAAAATCAAGGACAGGGTAGTGCTAGTTAACACACACACACATACGCACACGAGTGGCCTCTGGAGAGTTTGGGGGTGTGCACATACACATCACAACCGGGGTTTGGTGTGACACACACACGCACACACGCACACAGCGGTGGCCTCTGGCCCCCTCCTTCCCCTATGCCTCTTATGCAAGCCGCCGGCGCCCGCCGGTTCCCAGGCCGGGCTGCAGCTGCGGGCCGAGGGGCAGGGCGGGGGCGGCCGCTGTTTGTCTAGCGCGGCGGTGCCAAAGACGGCGGGCCCCAGACAGCCAGGCGCCTCCGTACACCTGGGGATGCTCAGGTTAAATAGCTCCGCATTCCTCAGGCCCAGCTGATGGAAACGCTCCCAGGCCGCTGCGGAGCCGGCCTCCAGATGGGCTGGGCCCCGGCCAAAGAGGAAGAGAGGGAAACGTGGAAGCCACAGTGTGCCTGGATGGCGGAGAGGTGGCCGGGGCGCCGTGGCCCCTTCCTCCGCTCGGCTGGAACCGGGCCCCGCGGGGTAGGGGAGCGTGCGGGGACACACCCGTGTCCCCGTGGGTGGGCTTGCAAGGGGGGACCCACACGTGGTGAGGGAGTGGGTGCACACGTGCGCCTCCCAGGACTCTCCAAGGACACACAAGCTACAATGAACACTTTCTGTCAAACAATACGTGCCAGGCAGAGTGCTAAGCCCTCTCCTGGATGTCACTTATTCTGGACAATTCCGTGAGGTTAGTTCTGTAAAATGGCCAGGTGGAGAGAGGGTAGCAAAGAATTTAATCACCTACAAAACTAGAGTGTTTGGTAAAGTCATAAAATGCTTGAGATCACTTTATGTACCCAGCTATGTGTTCAAGTTAATGTCACCTAGTTCAACTTAAGTTTTCAAGAAATAATTTCTAATTTTATTTTTTGGTCCAGTTTTTCTGTTGTAAAATTGAGCTCAGGATCCTGCCCTTAGCCTCCCTGAGATAGGAAGTCCTTCAGGTAGACTGGAGTAGTCTGGCTCTTGGTTCTGTTTTTTTACTGTTTACTTGGGTTTTAATTTTTTTTTTCCTCCCTAAGTAACTGTGGCTTGCCTACATCTTGTTACAGACCTGGCTGGCCTTGACAACAGCTTTAGCAACTTTGCTAGTGACAAAATATGTTGATAGTTCTAAGTTTCTGTGGGACATGGTCTTCACCCCTTCTGGGGACTGTCTCTGTGGGAATTAATAATAGGATGGTATCTCCAGGGCCTGACAATTGCCTGGGGAGGTGGGAATTGTATTTTTGAGGAAGAGTTTGCCCAAACATAGCAGCCTTACCCATGCCCTAGGCCTGCATTTGTCTAGGGATGGCAGTTATACAGGAGCCCAGTGTGGCTCTGTAACCCTCAACAAACTATCCACCAACCCAGACCACGGACCTAAGCAAAACATACAACCCTAAAGAGCTGAAGGCTCTACATTAGTCTGCAGAACACTTGTGCTCCCATGGGCCCTGCACCTTACATACCCAACCCTGCACACACCAGATGACCCAGTCTCCTGGTGGCAACTACCAGGTTACTCACAAGCCCAGACAATTGTGTGCTTGCTCTCTGAACACAAAGCCACATGGCCTGGCAAACAGACCCTTCTAAGTGACCTTTTTCCTTCTCCAGAGCTGGGGACATGATTCACCCTCTCTACTTCAGAGCCCACAGTAGCCCTGGGGGTGGGGGTGTTGGCTTGAGCTTCTGGCAGGGCCGAGTCCCGATGCAGGTGGCCCTGCAGCTGCACACAGCCTAGCTCTGCCAATTTAATCACCCACTTGGACAAGGCAGGCTGCTGGCATCCAGGGAAAGGTGGCTCTCTGGGAAGAGGAGCTCTGCCTCGGGCAAGCTACGCTCTGGGGAAGCCCCCTTTCACCAGGTCTCACTTCTCTCACGACCTCAGGCAAGGAGGTAGCTGGATGGCCTGGTCACCTGCTTCCCCAACTTGAATGGGTAGAGTACCCCCCACTGTGCTTCATCTGCATTTTAACAACCTCCCTGGGTGATCCAGATGGCCCAGGGTCCACTGTGAGAGAAGCCCCTACTAAAGGTCTAAGAGAATTTAATTTTATGATACCAGGGAACAGGAAAATGGCCAAGGAACAGGGAAGGGAAAGAATAGACTTTAGAGACACCGGAAACATTTCATTCAGGTCAGTAAGAATGACAGTCCAGATGTTGGCCCTCCAGCCCCACCCCCACCAGCTGTGAAAAGTCTGGTCACTCCCAGGCCCCTTCCCCAATCTAAGAAGCCATGAGAATTATCATCTAAACTATTTGTTTAATAAAAAACAACGACAACAAAAACACCAAAAAACACCCCATAGAACTATTGTAAAACAATATTCTCAGCCTGCGATCATTGTAATATACAATACAAAACATAGCCTCAGAAATCTGAGAAAGACCTAATGTAACCATTTTTTAAAATGTCTGCTTTTCAAAAAATAGAAAGGCACGGGGGCGGATAACCTCCCCCAAAGTCTTTGGGGGGTGATAGGCACGGAGAGGGTGGGCCTCCCCTCATCAGCACCCTCTGGCCCGGGGCCAGATCTCGCCCCCAGGACGCAGAGAGTCGTCTTCCCAGCGGTTCCAGTGAGGGGCTTGCGGGAAGACAGCACTCTTTTCCTCTTTGCCGTCTGGAGGGCTGGCTGGGGTCCAACGGTCCCTCCGTGCGACGCTTCAGCGACACAAGATGCGGTCGTCGGCTGGAACACAGGCCGCCTGCAGGAATCAGAGGTAAGCGATGGGCTTGGCAGGCTGGAAGGGATAAGGCGTCCCCCACCCCCGCGCGCGCTCATCCAGGAGACTAGACGGGGGACCGAACTTTCTCCAATCTCCTCGTGTACCCTTTCCACATCCACGCGCCCGAAAGTAGGGCGCACATACTGCAACAGCCCCCCCCCGGGCCCTCGCCCCCTCCCACCAACAACCTAACGTACTCAACGCACCTCTGCAGCCAAGGCGCTGCTGATCTCGCCGTTCAGGGTGCTGAGCGGGGCTCGGACAGGCAGTCCCCGGCCTCCGGGGGTCCCGACTTCGGATTCCGAGTTCAGCTCCAACTGCAGGTCCCTGATGTAGTCGATGACGTGCTGCAGGATCTCCACCTTGCTCACCTTGCGGTTCTGCGGCAGGGTGGGCACCAGCTCCTTGAGGCGCGAGTAGCAGCCGTTCATGTCGTAGAGCAACACGTTCACCTGCTGCTCATCCAGCAGGGCGGGCAGGCGCGTCCCGGCGCAGCGCGAGATGGCCACGCTCTGCTCCGACAGGCAGCGCACCACTTCGCCCGCGCCGCCCGCCGCCTTGCCCGCCTTCAGCGCGCAGCTGGGGCCCGGGGCGGCCGCGGCACTGCCACTGGCGACCTTCATGATCCTGGTGACCCGCGAGGACAGGACAGGCGGAGGGCCAAGGAAGCCGGAGCAGCGGGGCGGGCGGAGCGAAGGGAGCCGGGGGAGCCGGGGGAGCCGGGGGAGCCGGGGGAGCGTGGGAAGAGCTCGGAAAAGTTGGAAGATGGTTGTACAAAGCGTGACCGGAGCGCCGGAGCGCGTCTTTTATAAAGACGCCCTCGAGGGCGGCCTCAGAACGTTCAAAAGCAGCCAATGGGGAGTCTGGAGGCGTGGCTTAGCACGCTCTAGGGCCCCACCTTGTTCTACGGGTGCACCCCCGAGCTGGTGCAAAGGCTCTGCAGGCTCCCGAGGGTGGGAGGGTTCAGGGTCCAGTGGCTAGCGGAGCTAAAGGCTGTCTTGGGCCAAGAGGCAAGACCTAAGATTAGACCAAAGGCCTCACTTTTTCAACTCCATTTGGCAAGACCAGAGAACCAGAGGGACGAAGAAATGGTTGTCTCTGGGTTGCCCAGTGACTCACGGTCTTTCAATCGTTTTTGGAAAATACTCTTGGACCTTTTTTTTTTTTTTTTGAGACGATTCCCTGTAATGAGCCCAGAACTCGCTATGCATCAAAGGTGAAGACCTGAACTTCTGATCCTTTGTGTCTACCATTAAAGGCTGCGACTATAGCTGTTCTACTACAAACGTGCTGGGAACCAAATTTTAAAGCGGACCCTGTTTTACTCAGAACTCCAGGACTTATAAGATCCCACGGAATGAAGTTAATACCCCTCTAGGATTAGGACCCAAGTCCCTTGAACTCGGGGGAAATTGATTTGGGACAGTCCTCTGGGACCCTAAATAGATAGACGGGCACGGTGGCTGTGACTGTGACCCCCAATTCTACTCCGAATGTGCAGCGTAAAAACAAAGTTACAAAATTTGTAGCAGTTATTTTGTGTATGTGGTAATGGTGTGTGTGTGTGTGTGTTGTGCATGTGTGGCGTGGGTGTGTTTCTTGAAGGTCTGGGAGCAGGGTCTCCCTCCCACGGCGCAGCAGCTGCGGAGATCGGGTCTCCCCCTCCCTTTCCCGGGCTAGTCGGTGTCAGCGTCTGAACAAGCAGCTCAGACCGTTAGACGCCAGGCTCGTGACGTCACCCATTCATAAAACCCGGACGGGCTGTCAGGCTGGCGCCGTGCAGGCGGTCGCCATGGAGACGGCAAACTAGGCTGGAGCTTTCTCCACTCCCCCAAAGCTCGTCACCTGCAGACCTAGGGCGGGAGGCTTGGGAATGCTTTCCTCCTGGGTGCGGTCGCTTAGCAAGGGTCACCTTACCTCCCCGCCCTACACCTGCTGAGTCTCCCCCACCCAGCCCCACAGCTCGGGCGGCCACCGGGGAGGTTTCTCACACCCTCCCACCTCAACCCCCTCCCACCGCTGCTCCCTACCGCGTGCCTGGGGAAGATGCCTGAGAGCTAAATTCCTACACTGGGGTCGGACCAGTGTAGGAGGGTCTCTGGCACTGGAGCCCTACTCTGAGGCACAAACGCTCTTAGTGCCAGGGTAGTGTAAATTTCACTAGTCCAATCTGGTAGTTCCTCACAACTCTGAAGACATTTAAGGCTCGAGGAACATAAGAAGGTAAGAGTGCTATACTACAGCAAGGCCTAGAGCCTCCGGCTCCAACGCTCCAACCCGGTGGGGGGCTTGTGCCTCACCATCCCAACANTCTCCCTGTGGCCCCAGCTGTCCTGGAACTCACTCTGTAGACCAGGCTGGCCTTGAACTCACAAAGATCCATCTGCCTCTGCCTCCCAAGTGCTAGGATTAAAGGCGTGCGCCACCACGCCCAGCAATGTGTATTTGCTTTTGAGGCTGTGTAATATTCCATTTATTTCTCAAGTAGACTGTTGATGGACCCCTTTTGATTGGTTCATGGATTTTGTTATTATTTTGTTTTTATCCTGGTGTGATGGTGCATTCCTATAATCCCAGTATTAGGAAGGTAAATGCAGTAGGATCAGGAGTTCAAAGCTAGCCTAGGCTACATAGGAAGTTCCAGGCCAGTCTGGAGTACATAAGACCATGTCTCCAAAAAGACAAAAACAGCGGTCTGGAGAGATGGCTCAGAGGTTAAGCGCACTGACTGCTCTTGCAGAGGACCCAGGTGGGTTCGATTCCCAGCACCTACATGGCAGCTACATGGCGGCTAAGAACCGTCTTGGGCCGGGCGTGGTGATGCAACGCCTTTAACCCCATCGCTCACTTGGGAGGCAGAGGCAGGTGAGCTCCAGGCCAGCTGGGACTAAAGGGAGACATTGTCTCAAAAAGATTAAAAAATATATAAATAAAAATAAATAAATAAATACATAAGACAAAAACAGGACTGAGAACCTAGCTTGGTTGGTAGAGTGCTTACACTGTGTTTCATATCTGTAATCGCAGCACTTGGGAGGTGGAGTCAGGAGGATCCTTATAAGATCTTAATTGGAGTGGTGCTGTGGGTGGGGTTTTTGTATTTCTATACACAGATATCCGTGTACCTATACACGAGCACACATTTATTTGTATATCAGTCAGAACACACACACTTGATCATCACAGTCCTGATTGCAGGTCCCAGAAAATCCATTAGAGGCCGCCAGCGAACCGGCTGTCTTCAGCAGCCGGTCCCAGACCAGGTTTCTTGCCGTGCGGGCGCAGTTCCCGTTCTTCCCGAGAGAGGGCGCCTGTGCCCAGAAGGACAGCAAGAACCCACACAGCTAGTCGGCACTCTTGACCACTGAGCCATCTCTCCAGCCCCTGCACACACAGCTAGTGCTGTGATAAACCTGGGTCCACTGGTTTATCTTTAAGTAGGTACCCGCCCCCCACCCCCCACCCCCGCCCCTCATAACTCCCCTGACTTAGAGATCCCGGGTCTCAACACCAGGAATCAAACAGCATGCACAAACATGCTCCGAGCTTCTGCATCTGTCTTTGCCCTCGCTGGCTCTCCTCAGACGCAGGAATCTAGGTTTTGTGGAGCCTCTAACAAGAACAGAACATTTTGCAAATTTACAAAAGCGCACAAAGGAACCCGTGAACTCAAAGCTTATAGGCGAGGATCTTTAAAGTTTGAGCTTTGTCAGTAATTTCAGTGTAAATGCGCCTCTGGTGTGCATTTTCATTTGTGTGTGCATATTCATGTGGTGTTTGTCTCCACCTAAGAAAGTTCCTAGAAGGCACAGAGACTCCTTAGTTCCTTCAGTCTGTTCCTAGCGCATCAAAGGAGCTTTCAAACTATGTTGAGCGAACAGTTGGGGCTGATTTAGCTTTCCTGCTAGAAGCTACGACTTAGCTGGGGGCTCAGAGTGTACAGACTTGTGATGACTTTGCTGGAGCCTCAGAACAGCAGCTCTAGACCTGGGTACGCTGCCGGCCAGGCAGAAGAAGCAAATGGCCAATCAGAAGGGCAGTGGCACTGTGGGTCTGGCTTCCCTGCCTCCCTTTTGGCCCACGGCCATCCCTTCGTCCTCCCTAACCGCTCCTTGCACAAGGCCCTGATGCAACCCCGTACCGGCCTGGGGCATCCCTCTTGAGGGCAGCACTGGGAAGGAGATTTGGCAAGAGTGGGGGTAGGCAGGAAGCAGAGCTAGCCAGCGCCAGGTCAGGGAGATAAGAGAGGCACGCCTGCTCCCCCTCCCACGGTTCCTCCCAGCCCTGGCTTCCTCTTCCCTTCCCTTTCCCGGAAAGTGGTGCCTGGTCCTCGCCCCAGCCTCACCCAAGTCCTGCCTGGCCCTGTGACTCACCTCCTCTCACTACGGTAGCAGGCAGGATCTGAGGCTTGTCTGCCACTTGGGAGCCCAGCTGTGTGACCCTGGGCATTAAGTGACGCTCTCTTGTTGGCAATTCCTGGTGTTCATACAGTAAAGGAAAATTATATTGCTAAGGTGTTGTGGCTCAAACCTGTAACCCCAGCAATTGGGAAGTGAGGCCGGAGGAATGCCTTGAGCTCGAGAGCAACCTGAGCTACAGAGTGAAACCTTCTCAAACAAAGCAAAATAAGCAACAAGAAAAAGAAAAAACAAATGGAATTAAGAAAAGTTGTAGGAGCTGGGCATGGTGATGTGTCCCTTTAATCCCAGCACTCGGGAAATAGAGGCAGGCAGATCTGTGTGAGATGGAGACCAGCCTGGTCTACGTAGTGAGTTCCAGGCCAGCTAGGACTCCAGGGAGACCCTGTCTGTCTGGGGAGGGGAGGTGCAGGGGGGAGTTATAAGCCTGGGCCTCAGAATGAGGAAGCATTTAAATAAATATATATATATTTGGGGGGTGGTCGCCCTGTACCCTAGCTGGCCTGGAACTCACTATGTAGATCAGGCTGGCCTTGAACTGATATCTGCCTGCCTGTCTCCCAAGTGCTGGGACTAAAGGTGTGCACCACCATGCCTGGGTATTTAAATAATTTTAAAGATATATATATATATATATATAATGAAAAAAAAATATATATATATATATTTTTTTTTTTTGGTCTTTTCAAGACAGGGTCTCCCTGTAGCCCCAGCTGTCCTGGAACTCACTCTGTAGACCAGGCTGGCCTTGAACTCACAAAGATCCACCTGCCTCTGCCTCCCAAGTGCTAGGATTAAAGACTTGCACCACCACGCCCAGTGAGACTTAATTATTTTTATTTTATATATGTGAGTGTTTTGCCTGCACATATGTATGTATGCCATGTGTGTGCAATGCCTGCAGAGGTCAGAAGAGGGCATTAGATCCCTTGGAACTAGAGTTACAGTTATGAGCTACCACATAGGGGTTTTGAACTGGGCCCTTCCTTTGTAAGAGCAGGTGGTGCTCTTAACTGCTGAAACCTCTCTCTGGACCCCTGGGAAAGCATTTAAAGTAGGGGAAGAGGAACTTGGGTATATATCTCAGTGATAAAGTACTTGCCTAGCATCTGTGAGGCTCTAGGTTCAACTCCAGTTCCATACAAAATAAAATAAAGAGTGCAGGGTGGGGACACGTCAGCACCCGCATCAAGCCAGCATGGGGACTGGATGCCTTGCTCAGGGTCCAGGCAGGCAGGCAGGCTTTGGACTGGTATGTGCCTTAGAGGCACCTTGGGCCCCTAGGGATGGAGGGTAGAGTGCATCTAGATGTCAGGGCTTGATGACCCCTCCAGTCTCTGAAAAGAACCAGACCATTCCATAGAATCTGGTTGATTTCTACCTGCTAAAGACCATGGCTAACTGTGTGACCTGCCTCTGAGCCGACTCAGACATTTTATATGCTGACGGAGTGGGATTGTTTTCCCCTTTTGTGGATCCAGATAATTTGTTGTGGATGATGTTTGAGCTAGGGTGTCCTGTAACCCAGGCTGGCCTCAGATTTGCTCTGTAGGTGAGACTGATCCTCTTGCTTCAGCCTGTCATCCCAGAGGGCAGAAGGGTATAGAGTTCAAGCCAGCCACAGATGTGCAGGCTACAGACTGAGGCTGTCTCAAAAGAATCACAGTTAAGGATGTGGCTTGGTGATGGAGCACTTGTTTGAGCCTGTGGGAGGCTCAGGGTTTGATTCCCCAACACTGAGAAAAAAAGCTAACCAATTATTACTTTTGTGGCTATTCAAATGAGCATCAAATAGCATTGGACCATTAAGGTAGTAGGGGTTAAATGAATTGATATTTTATTTAGGATAGTGCCTAATTGCTTCTTGACTGTTTGGCTAAAATCAAGGACAGGGTAGTGCCTAGTTAACACACACACACATACGCACAGCAGTGGCCTCTGGAGAGTTTGGGGGTGTGCACATACACATCACACGGGGTTTGGTGTGACACACACACGCACACACGCACACAGCGGTGGCCTCTGGCCCCCTCCTTCCCCTATGCCTCTTATGCAAGCCGCCGGCGCCCGCCGGTTCCCAGGCCGGGCTGCAGCTGCGGGCCGAGGGGCAGGGCGGGGGCGGCCGCTGTTTGTCTAGCGCGGCGGTGCCAAAGACGGCGGGCCCCAGACAGCCAGGCGCCTCCGTACACCTGGGGATGCTCAGGTTAAATAGCTCCGCATTCCTCAGGCCCAGCTGATGGAAACGCTCCCAGGCCGCTGCGGAGCCGGCCTCCAGATGGGCTGGGCCCCGGCCAAAGAGGAAGAGAGGGAAACGTGGAAGCCACAGTGTGCCTGGATGGCGGAGAGGTGGCCGGGGCGCCGTGGCCCCTTCCTCCGCTCGGCTGGAACCGGGCCCCGCGGGGTAGGGGAGCGTGCGGGGACACACCCGTGTCCCCGTGGGTGGGCTTGCAAGGGGGGACCCACACGTGGTGAGGGAGTGGGTGCACACGTGCGCCTCCCAGGACTCTCCAAGGACACACAAGCTACAATGAACACTTTCTGTCAAACAATACGTGCCAGGCAGAGTGCTAAGCCCTCTCCTGGATGTCACTTATTCTGGACAATTCCGTGAGGTTAGTTCTGTAAAATGGCCAGGTGGAGAGAGGGTAGCAAAGAATTTAATCACCTACAAAACTAGAGTGTTTGGTAAAGTCATAAAATGCTTGAGATCACTTTATGTACCCAGCTATGTGTTCAAGTTAATGTCACCTAGTTCAACTTAAGTGTTCAAGAAATAATTTCTAATTTTATTTTTTGGTCAGTTTTTCTGTTGTAAAATTGAGCTCAGGATCCTGCCCTTAGCCTCCCTGAGATAGGAAGTCCTTCAGGTAGACTGGAGTAGTCTGGCTCTTGGTTCTGTTTTTTTACTGTTTACTTGGGTTTTAATTTTTTTTTTCTCCCTAAGTAACTGTGGCTTGCCTACATCTTGTACAGACCTGGCTGGCCTGAAACATGCTTTAGCAATCTTGCTTATTGACAAAATATGTTGATAGTTCTAAGTTTCTGTGGGACATGGTCTTCACCCCTTCTGGGGACTGTCTCTGTGGGAATTAATAATAGGATGGTATCTCCAGGGCCTGACAATTGCCTGGGGAGGTGGGAATTGTATTTTTGAGGAAGAGTTTGCCCAAACATAGCAGCCTTACCCATGCCCTAGGCCTGCATTTGTCTAGGGATGGCAGTTATACAGGAGCCCAGTGTGGCTCTGTAACCCTCAACAAACTATCCACCAACCCAGACCACGGACCTAAGCAAAACATACAACCCTAAAGAGCTGAAGGCTCTACATTAGTCTGCAGAACACTTGTGCTCCCATGGGCCCTGCACCTTACATACCCAACCCTGCACACACCAGATGACCCAGTCTCCTGGTGGCAACTACCAGGTTACTCACAAGCCCAGACAATTGTGTGCTTGCTCTCTGAACACAAAGCCACATGGCCTGGCAAACAGACCCTTCTAAGTGACCTTTTTCCTTCTCCAGAGCTGGGGACATGATTCACCCTCTCTACTTCAGAGCCCACAGTAGCCCTGGGGGTGGGGGTGTTGGCTTGAGCTTCTGGCAGGGCCGAGTCCCGATGCAGGTGGCCCTGCAGCTGCACACAGCCTAGCTCTGCCAATTTAATCACCCACTTGGACAAGGCAGGCTGCTGGCATCCAGGGAAAGGTGGCTCTCTGGGAAGAGGAGCTCTGCCTCGGGCAAGCTACGCTCTGGGGAAGCCCCCTTTCACCAGGTCTCACTTCTCTCACGACCTCAGGCAAGGAGGTAGCTGGATGGCCTGGTCACCTGCTTCCCCAACTTGAATGGGTAGAGTACCCCCCACTGTGCTTCATCTGCATTTTAACAACCTCCCTGGGTGATCCAGATGGCCCAGGGTCCACTGTGAGAGAAGCCCCTACTAAAGGTCTAAGAGAATTTAATTTTATGATACCAGGGAACAGGAAAATGGCCAAGGAACAGGGAAGGGAAAGAATAGACTTTAGAGACACCGGAAACATTTCATTCAGGTCAGTAAGAATGACAGTCCAGATGTGGCCCTCCAGCCCCACCCCCACCAGCTGTGAAAAGTCTGGTCACTCCCAGGCCCCTTCCCCAATCTAAGAAGCCATGAGAATTATCATCTAAACTATTTGTTTAATAATAACAACGACAACAAAAACACCAAAAACACCCCATAGAACTATTGTAAAACAATATTCTCAGCCTGCGATCATTGTAATATACAATACAAAACATAGCCTCAGAAATCTGAGAAAGACCTAATGTAACCATTTTTTAAAATGTCTGCTTTTCAAAAAATAGAAAGGCACGGGGGCGGATAACCTCCCCCAAAGTCTTTGGGGGGTGATAGGCACGGAGAGGGTGGGCCTCCCCTCATCAGCACCCTCTGGCCCGGGGCCAGATCTCGCCCCCAGGACGCAGAGAGTCGTCTTCCCAGCGGTTCCAGTGAGGGGCTTGCGGGAAGACAGCACTCTTTTCCTCTTTGCCGTCTGGAGGGCTGGCTGGGGTCCAACGGTCCCTCCGTGCGACGCTTCAGCGACACAAGATGCGGTCGTCGGCTGGAACACAGGCCGCCTGCAGGAATCAGAGGTAAGCGATGGGCTTGGCAGGCTGGAAGGGATAAGGCGTCCCCCACCCCCGCGCGCGCTCATCCAGGAGACTAGACGGGGGACCGAACTTTCTCCAATCTCCTCGTGTACCCTTTCCACATCCACGCGCCCGAAAGTAGGGCGCACATACTGCCACCGCCCCCCCCCCCGGGCCCTCGCCCCCTCCCACCAACAACCTAACGTACTCAACGCACCTCTGCAGCCAAGGCGCTGCTGATCTCGCCGTTCAGGGTGCTGAGCGGGGCTCGGACAGGCAGTCCCCGGCCTCCGGGGGTCCCGACTTCGGATTCCGAGTTCAGCTCCAACTGCAGGTCCCTGATGTAGTCGATGACGTGCTGCAGGATCTCCACCTTGCTCACCTTGCGGTTCTGCGGCAGGGTGGGCACCAGCTCCTTGAGGCGCGAGTAGCAGCCGTTCATGTCGTAGAGCAACACGTTCACCTGCTGCTCATCCAGCAGGGCGGGCAGGCGCGTCCCGGCGCAGCGCGAGATGGCCACGCTCTGCTCCGACAGGCAGCGCACCACTTCGCCCGCGCCGCCCGCCGCCTTGCCCGCCTTCAGCGCGCAGCTGGGGCCCGGGGCGGCCGCGGCACTGCCACTGGCGACCTTCATGATCCTGGTGACCCGCGAGGACAGGACAGGCGGAGGGCCAAGGAAGCCGGAGCAGCGGGGCGGGCGGAGCGAAGGGAGCCGGGGGAGCCGGGGGAGCCGGGGGAGCCGGGGGAGCGTGGGAAGAGCTCGGAAAAGTTGGAAGATGGTTGTACAAAGCGTGACCGGAGCGCCGGAGCGCGTCTTTTATAAAGACGCCCTCGAGGGCGGCCTCAGAACGTTCAAAAGCAGCCAATGGGGAGTCTGGAGGCGTGGCTTAGCACGCTCTAGGGCCCCACCTTGTTCTACGGGTGCACCCCCGAGCTGGTGCAAAGGCTCTGCAGGCTCCCGAGGGTGGGAGGGTTCAGGGTCCAGTGGCTAGCGGAGCTAAAGGCTGTCTTGGGCCAAGAGGCAAGACCTAAGATTAGACCAAAGGCCTCACTTTTTCAACTCCATTTGGCAAGACCAGAGAACCAGAGGGACGAAGAAATGGTTGTCTCTGGGTTGCCCAGTGACTCACGGTCTTTCAATCGTTTTGGAAGATTATCTCTTGGACCTTTTTTTTTTTTTTTTTTGAGACGATTCCCTGTAATGAGCCCAGAACTCGCTATGCATCAAAGGATGACCTTGAACTTCTGATCCTTCTGTTTCTACCTTAAAGGCTGCGACTATAGGCATGTTCTACTACAAACTGCTGGGAACCAAATTTTAAAGCGGACCCTGTTTTACTCAGAACTCCAGGACTTATAAGATCCCACGGAATGAAGTTAATACCCCTCTAGGATTAGGACCCAAGTCCCTTGAACTCGGGGGAAATTGATTTGGGACAGTCCTCTGGGACCCTAAATAGATAGACGGGCACGGTGGCTGTGACTGTGACCCCCAATTCTACTCCGAATGTGCAGCGTAAAAACAAAGTTACAAAATTTGTAGCAGTTATTTTGTGTATGTGTATGTGTGTGTGTGTGTGTGTGTGTGTGTGTGTGTGTGTGTGTGTTTCTTGAAGGTCTGGGAGCAGGGTCTCCCTCCCACGGCGCAGCAGCTGCGGAGATCGGGTCTCCCCCTCCCTTTCCCGGGCTAGTCGGTGTCAGCGTCTGAACAAGCAGCTCAGACCGTTAGACGCCAGGCTCGTGACGTCACCCATTCATAAAACCCGGACGGGCTGTCAGGCTGGCGCCGTGCAGGCGGTCGCCATGGAGACGGCAAACTAGGCTGGAGCTTTCTCCACTCCCCCAAAGCTCGTCACCTGCAGACCTAGGGCGGGAGGCTTGGGAATGCTTTCCTCCTGGGTGCGGTCGCTTAGCAAGGGTCACCTTACCTCCCCGCCCTACACCTGCTGAGTCTCCCCCACCCAGCCCCACAGCTCGGGCGGCCACCGGGGAGGTTTCTCACACCCTCCCACCTCAACCCCCTCCCACCGCTGCTCCCTACCGCGTGCCTGGGGAAGATGCCTGAGAGCTAAATTCCTACACTGGGGTCGGACCAGTGTAGGAGGGTCTCTGGCACTGGAGCCCTACTCTGAGGCACAAACGCTCTTAGTGCCAGGGTAGTGTAAAGTTTCCTTCCATCTGGTAGTTCTCTCACAACTCTGAAGACTTTAAGGCTCTGAGGACACTAGAGGTAGAGTGCTTACTCAGCATGCCTAGAGCCTCCGGCTCCACCGCTCCAACCCGGTGTGGGGGCTTGTGCCTGCAATCCCAACATTCGGGAGACAGGGAATCCGGAGTTGAATACAACTGCGGTAGCTGGAGCTTTGAGGCCAGCGTGGGATAAACAGGTCCTGTCCCCGACTCGCCCTCCCCCAAAAGGACAGTGTTGTGATGCATGCAGCCCTAGACAGCCAGAAACAGGGAAACTGAGGCACAAACTCAACACCCCAAACCACCCAGAGAGACAGGGCAAAGCACTGCGTCTGTTGTTGCAGTTCCCCCTCTCCTCAGCGATGCATCCATAGGTTCTCCTTTCCCACGGATGTGTGGTGCCTGCAGGAAACCTGGAAAACTGGTAACAGCTTCAAAAGAGAGACCTTTACACCTGTAACCACAGCATTCTCCAAAGGAGAAGACGCGCATGAGAATCAGAAATGTAAGCCTGAGTTACATAGAGACTCTGCTGTAAAAAAGAAAAAGCAACACATCACTAATAAATTGATAACTGGGCATGGCTGTTAATCCCAGCAGAGGCAGGCAGATCTCTTTGAGATTCAGGCCAGTCTAGTCCACACAGCAAGTTCTAGGCCAGCTAGCATTCCATAGTAAGACTCTGCCTCCAAAGCAAAACATAAACCAAGCCGAGCATGGTGGTGCACGCTGCCTTTAATCCTAGCACTTGGGAGGCAGAGGCAGGTGGATCTTTGTTGAGTTCAAGGCCAGCCTGGTCTACAGAGTGAGTTCCCAGTACAGCTGGGGCTACAGGGACACCCTGTCTCGAAAAGACCAAAAAAACAAAACAAAACATAAACCAAACATTTAATTAGCTGAATTTCCCACTCCCGCCTCCTTATGTACACCCCAGTAGATGCTCCAGACTCCTGTCATGATGGGACTGAACATCCCAATGCTCAAAAGAATGGCTTGGGGGCCAGGCAACATGGCTGGTAAAAGGCCATTGCCACCAAGCCTGATAATACAAATTTGATCACTGGAAGCCACATGATGGACAGAGAAAACAGACCCCAGCAGACTGTCCTCTGACCTTAATGTGTTACTGTGGCGTGCCTGCTCCACTCTTCCCAAGTGCTAGGATTAAAGACGTGCAAGGGGCTGACAGCTGGGCGTGGTGGCACATGCCTTTAATCCTAGCACTCCGGAGGCAAAGGCAGGCAGATCTTTGAGAGTTCAAGGCCAGCCTGGTCTACAAAGTGAGTTTCCAGGACAGCTGGGGCTACAGGGAGACCCTGTCTCGAAAAGACAAAAAAAAAATAATAATAATAATAAAATAAAATAGCTTGAAAGGCTAGAGGACAATGGTCAACTAGAGGAGGAAACTGGAATTTTAATTCATTGCTAATAATTAATTATTCGTGGCCCCAGGGAGTCTGCCCATTGCATCAGTTCCAGAGAAACCATCGCTGACAGGCAGGGAGCCCTGCTCAAGGAGACTTACTGCTGTGCTGTTTCCAGAGAGGAAACCTGCCCGATGGTGCTGGCCTATAATTCTAGCTCAGGAAAAATATTCCAAGTTCAAGGTCTGTCTGAGCCTGAAGAGGGAGTTCACAGCTTATCTGAGCAATTTAGGAAGACCTTGCCTCAAAATTTAAAAAATTTTTTTACACAGGAGGATGGGTGAGAGTGGGAGGTCAGTCTGGGCTACATAGGGGGCTGGAGATGTAATTCAGTGGTAGTGTTTGCCTAGCGTGTGCAAGGGCCTAGGTTCAATCCCTAGTACCATCAAAAGGGAGGGAGAGGTGATGAAGGAGAAAAAGAGGAGGAGAAGGAGGAGGAGGAGGAGGAGGAAGAGGAGGAGGAGGAGGAAGAGATAGAAAAGGAAAAGCAGGAGGATAAGAAGAAGAAGGAAAGGGAGGAGATGGAGGAGGGAAGAGGAGGAAAGGAGGAGGAAGAAGGAGAGGAGGAGGAGGAGGAGGAGGAGGAGGAGGAGGAGGAGGAGGAAATTGTAGTTGCCTCCAANCCTGCCTCTGCCTCCCAAGTGCTAGGATTAAAGGCATGTGCCACCAAGCCTGGCTTTTTTTTTTTTTTTCAGCCCCTTATTTTTATTTAAAAAACATTTTATTGTTGGGCATGGTGGCGCACGCCTTTAATCCTAGCACTTGGGAGGCAGAGGCAGGCGGATCTTTGTGAGTTCAAGGCCAGCCTGGTCTACAGAGTGAGTTCCAGGACAGTTGGGACTACACTTACAGGGAGACCCTGTCTCAAAAAGACAAAAAAAAAAATACTTACTATTATTTTTATTTTATGTGTATGAGTGTAATTGCCTGTATGTACGTGAGTACACTTGTGTCATGCAATGCCCACGGAGGTCAGAAGAAGGAGTAGAATCCCCTGGAACTATATTTATTTACAGATGGTTCTTAGCCACCATGTGGGTGCTGGGAATTGAATCTGCAAGAGCAGCCAATGTTCTTAACTGCTGAGCCATCTCTCTCTAGCCCCTTACTTTTATTTATGTGTGGAAGTGTTTTGCCTGGATGTAAGTATACCTTGCAGATGCATGCAATACCTGCAGAAGCCAGAAGAGGGGCATTGGATCCCTGGAACTGAAGTTACAGGGGTTGTTATCAACCTGTGGGACCCTCTGGAAGAACAGCCAGTGCTCTTAATCTACTGAGCCATCTTTCCAGCCCATGAAGGTGTCTTTTAAACAGAAGCATATACAGGGCTGGGGTGGAGCAAGTACTTAGTGAGAAAGAAAGAGGGGAAGGAAGGAGGGAGGGAGGGAAGGGAGGGAGGGAGGGAGGAGAAAGTATGCCTTCTTTGTGTGCAGGGCTGCTGTGCACGTTGGTATCCCTTCCTCTGGTGCCAACTGCCCAGCTGGGCCAGGTCAGGGACAAGAATATGTTGCTCACAATAGGGGAGAAAGAAGTGAAGGGACAGTAGAACCCCCAAGTTGCAATGTGTGTGGGTGTGTGACTGTGGTGGTGAGCAGCATGGACAACCTTCACCAGTTGCTTCTGTCCTTCCACTAAGGGTCCTAGGGATCCAACTCTGATTATCAGGCCTGCAATGTCAGGTGCTTATTTATTTATTTATTTATTTATTTATTTATTTATTTAAGATAGGGTCTCCCTGTAGCCCCAGCTGGCCTGGACTGATATAGACTAGGCTGTTCTTGAACTCACAGAGACCTACCTACCTCTGTCTCCCGTGTGCTAGGATTAAAGGTGTGTGCTACCTTGGCTGGCCCTGATATGGTTTTAATTTTCGTAGGCATCTACCTACCTCTCAAGGCCAATGCTTAACATCTTTCTCCTGGACTACATGATCAATACATCCTACTAGGTGACATTGAAACAGAAAGATGAGGTTTTTTTTTCTGTTCTATTTTACTTTGTTGTTTTCTTTTATGAGACAGGGTGTCAAACTTAACTGTGTAGCTGAGGATGCTCTTGGACTCCTCATCCTTCTGCCTCTACCTCTGGTACCATAGGCATGAACCACCATGCCTAGTGTTCAGTAGTGGGGATCAAACCCAGGGCTTCGTGCGTGCTAGGCAAACCTTCTACCAGCTGAGCTACGTGCTTAGCCCTTTTTTTGTTTTTGAGATTTGGTCTTGTAATGTTGTCCAGACTGATCTCAAACTTCTGGGCACAAGTCATCTTCCTGGGGTCCCTAAGACTACGAGGAGTGTCACCTCACTGAAGCTAGATTGCCTCTGCACTGTTGCAGCTGCAGGCGTGTGTCATGGTGCCTGACGTGGAGGAGGCTTCCTGGCTGCATGTTTTTTGTTTTTTGGGGTTTTTTTTGTATTTGTTGCTTTTCTCGTTGGTGTGACAAAACGCTGACACAAATAACCTAAGGAAGGACAGGTGTGTTTTGGCTCACAGCTTGGGGATACGGTCCATTCTAGTGGGGACAGCATGGCGGCAACGGGAGTGCGAAGTGACAGGTCACATGGCGTCTACTGTCAGGAAGCACAGAAAGTGCTGCCGCTCAGCTGCCTTTCTCCTCGTTTCCCCCTTTTTGTTCAGTTAGGCACCCTGCATCTCCTCAGTTCAAGTTCTCTGCGAACACCACCACAGACGTGCCCAGAGGTTTGTCTCCTAAATGGCTCTGAATCCAGCAAGTGAAGGTACTCTGTGGAAAAGACGCAGGAGAACGGCGCTGAATGGAGGCGGGGCCCTGGCAGCCGGGTCTCCAGGGTGCAGTCACCTGTTAGAAAGTTTTTTCCAGGGCTGGAGAGATGCCCTAGCAGTTAAGAGCGCCGACCGCTCTTGCAGAGGACCCGGGTTCGATCCCCAGCACCCACATGGCGGCCAAAAACCGTCTGAGACTCCAATTCCAGGAGAACTCCAGTTCCAGGGGAATCCGACACCCTCTTCTGACCTCCGCGGTATTGCACGACACGGGTGCACAGACCTGCATGCAGACAGTACATTCATACACATACAGAAATAAATAAAATAAAATAAAATAAAATAAAAAGTTTTTTCCAGTATGGTTTCTGTCACAGTGTCTTTCATCTTGTCGTGCAAATGGCTCACAGTGACTTAATGCTTTCCCACTATCAAGCATGGTTCCAAGCATTAGCCTAAGCCTGAGCTCTAGTGGGCAGGGATGCTTGTAACATCCATTGCTGTAGCTAATGGTACAGTGACAGGGCCTGACATAGCCTAGGGGCACAGGAACTAGTCATCATGGGAAATCAATAGGCCCTGGAATACCTACTCACTTCGGATTCCCTTTATGGCTGGCCACTGAGGTATAGTGACTTGTTTTAGGCCACACAGTGGGGAGATGGCACTGGGCACTGTTCCCTGGGGCAGTATGGTCCTGTGTCCATGCATGTAAGTCCACACTGCAGAGTATCTGTGGACGTGAACACAACCAGCCTGCTCCTCACTGCCCCTTCCCAGAGTCTCGGCCTTGTAGACTCCAGGCAGGCCTGCTTGGTGCCACGTGACCCGCTCTGGCCGGCAGCTGCTCCCCAGATGTGCCCACAGTGAAGTCTTCCAGCCGCCAGGCCGGCGCCTCTGGGCTGGGGCTGGGGGAGCTTCAGGGAGAGAGACCTTGGGCTCTGGCTGTCCCGCCCCTCCTTGTAACCAGAGACTCAGAGCCCCTCACCCCAGGACTCTGGCCTGGCCAACACAGCAACTGTACCCATCTGAGACTAAGATCAGAACCAAACTCCTCCCTTCCACCCCACTCCAACCCGGGCAATGTCCAGCTCTCTCCAGCCCCTCAACTTCCTCAAACCAGCTCCTTCCAGCCTCAGGGATTGCCCTGGCCGTGCCCTCAGCCTAGAGCACTTATCAGCCAAGTCTCAGCACGTTTGTCACCCTGAGGTCCTGGGTCAAAGGTCCTCTCCTCACTGTGGACTTCAGAACTGGCTCCTTTCTTTCACTATCTGAAGTGATCTTTGTGATATACGGTGGCACTTCCTGCCGCACTTCCATCCCTCCTCCCAATGCCGTGCTCTCCAGGAAATCCAGGCGTGCTCCAGGGCATGGCGGTGCACACCTGTAATCCCAGCACAAAGGACAGAGGCAGCAGGAGAAATGAAAGTTCAAGGCCTGCTGGGCTACATAGTGAAACTGTGCTTTGCAGAGAGAGAGAGAGAGAGAGAGAGAGAGAGAGAGAGAGAGAGAGAGAGAGAGAGAGAGAGAGAGAGAGACTGTGGCTCACTGTGGCTCATTTGGTTACTGAAGCAGTGTTGCATGGCTCAGAAGAAGTGAGCAACTTGCTCAACGTCACACAGCATATTTTTTTATTTTTTTGGTCTTTTCGAGACAGGGTTTCCCTGTAGCCCCAGCTGTCCTGGAACTCCCTCTGTAGACCAGGCTGTCCTTGAACTCACAAAGATCCGCCTGCCTCTGCCTCCCAAGTGCTAGGATTAAACACATGCACCACCACGCCTGGCACAGCATATTTGTAACTGATTTATTTTATTTTATTTTATTTTTTTTTGAGGCAGGACTCACTATGTAGCTGGCTTGGAACCTGCTACATAGACCAGGCTGGTCTCCCACTGCCTGCCTGTGTCTCTTGAGTGCTAGGATTCAAGGCCTACACCATTATACCTGTCCTGAATAATTTTTAGATAATATTAGTTGAATAATGAATTGTTGCTCTAAGGTCCTCACTTTTTCTCATTTGTAAAATGAGACCAAAAGTTGAACTTGGCTCAGTGGGTAAAGGCTCTTGCTGCTAAATCCGATCTCTGGGACCCAGCCACAAGGTAGGAAAGAAACAATTCTCTCCTTTTTTTTTTTGTCTTTTTGAGACAGGGTCTCCTTGTAGCCCCAGCTATCCTGGAACTCACTATGTAGACCAGGCTAGCCTTGAACTCATAGAGATCCACCTGTCTCTGCCTCCTGAGTGCTGGGATTAAAGGTGTGCACCACCATGCCCATTGAGAAACAATTCTTGTAAGTTGTCCTCTGACCTCCACAGGACAGCCAAGGCATGACCCTCTGCACAAAATAATAAATACAATGCAATAAAAAGATAAATTTTAAAAGCTGAGGGGTGTGGCAGTGCATGCCTTTAATCTCAGCACTCAGGAGGCAGAAGCAGGGAGCTCTGAGATCAAGGCCAATCTGGTCTACATAGTTCCAGGACAGCCGGGACTAAAGGGAGACCCTACCTTTTTTTTTTTTTTTTNGGTTCCCTGTAGCCCAGCTGTCCTGGAACTCCCTCTGTAACCAGGCTGTCCTTGAACTCACAAAGATCCCGCCTGCCTCTGCCTCCCAATGCTAGGATTAAACACATGCACCACCACGCCTGGCACACATATTTGTTAACTGATTATTTATTTTATTTATTTTTTTTTGAGGCAGGACTCACTATGTAGCTGGCTTGGAACCTGCTACATAGACCAGGCTGGTCTCCCACTGCCTGCCTGTGTCTCTGAGTGCTAGGATCAAAGGCTACACCATTATACCTGTCCTGAATAATTTTTAGATAATATTAGTTGAATAATGAATTGTTGCTCTAAGGTCCTCACTTTTTCTCATTTGTAAAATAAGACCAAAATTGAACTTGCTCATGGTAAAGGCTCTTGCTGCTAAATCCGATCTCTGGGACCCAGCCACAAGGTAGGAAGAAACAATTCTCTCCTTTTTTTTTTTTGTCTTTTTGAGACAGGGTCTCCTTGTAGCCCAGCTATCCTGGACTCACTATGTAGACCAGGCTAGCCTTGAACTCATAGAGATCCACCTGTCTCTCCTCCTGAGTGCTGGGATTAAAGGTGTGCACCACCATGCCCATTGAAGAAATAATCTTTAAGTTGTCCTCTGATCCTCTACAGGACAGCCAAGGCATGACCCTCTGCACAAAATAATAAATACAATGCAAAAAAGAATAATTTTAAACTGAGGGGTGGCAGTGCATGCCTTTAATCTCAGCACTCGAGGAGGCAGAAGCAGGGAGCTCTGAGATCAAGGCCAATCTGGTCTACATAGTTCCAGGACAGCCGGGACTAAAGGGAGACCTACCATTTTTTTTTTTTTTTCTTTTTGAACAGGGTCTCGTAGCCCCAGCTGTCCTGGAACTCACTCTGGTAGACCGGCTGGCCTTGAACTCACAAAAATCCACCTGCCCTGCCTCCCGAGTGCTAGGATTAAAGGCGTGCACTTTAATCCACGCCCGGCATTGGGAGACCCTATCTTAAAAAAGGGATGGCAGATTCAAATTCTAGCACCCACATCACAGCTAACAACCATCCACAACTCGAGTTTTGGGGGATCCCATGCTCTCTTCTGTACTCTCTGTGCATTGCATGACATGGGTACACTTGCATCGATTCATGCAAAACATACATAAAAATAAAGCAAGCACAGTAGCACATGCTTTCAATCCCAGCACTGGAGAGGCAGAGGCAGGCAGATCTTTGTGAGTTCCTGGCCAGCCTGGTCTATATAGTGAGTTCCAGGCCAGCTGGGGCTACAGGGAGATCCTGTCCTCAAAAAAAAAAAAAAAAAAAAAAGTATTATTAATATAAATAAATAAAAAAAAAAAAATGTTTTTAAAAAGTGATGGGGGGGCTGGAGAGATGGCTCAGTTAGTTAAGAGTGCTGACTCTTCTTGCAGAGGACCCAGGTTTGATTCCCCAGCACCCACATGGTGGCTGAGACCGTCTTTTAACGTCCAGTTTCCAGGGGATCCGACACCCCTTTCTGACCTCTGCGGCATTGCATGACTTGGGTGCACCAACCTACATGCAGACAGTACACTCATATACATAAAAATAATAATAAATAAAAATAATAATAAAAAAGGGATTGGGGGCGTGCTGGAGAGATGACTCAGCAATTAAGAGCACCGTTTGTTCTTACAGAAGACCCAGGGTCAGCTTCCAGCACCCCACGGCAGCTAACAACTGTCCATAACTCTACTTCCAGGGGACCTGACACCCTCCTTGGTCCTCTGTGGCATTGCAGGACAGGGTGTATCTACCTACATGCAGGACAGGGTGTATCTACCTACATGCAGGACAGGGTGTATCTACCTACAGGTAGGCAGCACAGCTATACACATAAACAGGGTGTATCTACCTACATGTGGCATTGCAGGACAGGGTGTATCTACCTACATGTTGGCAACACAGCCATACACATAAAATAAAAATTAATTAATTAAAAACAAACAAACAGGGCTGGAGAGATGGCCTAGGCGTTAAGAGCGCCGACCGCTCTTACAGAGGCCCTCGGTTCGATTCCCAGCACCCACATGGCTTTGGCCGAGAAACCTAACTCTGAAACTCCAATTCCAGGAAACTCTCAGTTCCAGGGGAATCCGACACCCTCTTCTGCCTCCGAGGCATTGCACTGACACGGGTGCACAGAACCTGCATTGCAGAAAGTACAATTCATATGCATACAGAAAATAAATAAAATTTAAAAAATAAAAATAAAAAAATTAAAACAAAACAACAAAAAAAACAGTCTGAGACTTAGGGAGATGGCTCAGTGGTTTAAGAGCACTGCCTGCACCAGGCTTGGTTGGCACGCCCCTTTAATCCTAGCACTATGGGAGCAGAGGCAGTGGATCTCTGTGAGTTCAAGGCCAGCCTGGTCTGTCTACAGAGTGAGTTCCAGGACAGCCAGAGCTACAGGAGACCCTTGTCTCAAAAAAGACCAAAAAAAAAAAAAAAAAAAAAAAAAAAACTGGCTGTTTTGCAGAGTGCTTTGGTTTCCAGCACCCACAGGGTGGGTACACACACGTAGTTCACTGACATGCATGTACACAAAACACACACCCACACACACATAAAATGAAAATTTAAATAAATAAGTCAAAAGTTGAACTTGCCAGGTGTGGTGGCACACACCTTTAACCCCAGCACTTGGGGGGGTCTAAGCAGGCAGATCTCTGTGAGATTGAGGCCAGGTGGGGCTAAAAAGAGACCCTGTCAAAACCAAAAACCAAAACAACAACAACAACAAAAACAAGCTGAATTTAACCCAGAATGAAGAAACGTTAATGACTTTAGTGATTCGCAAATAATAAGCATTGGGGAATGGGAGTTTGTCCTTTCTGATAAATTAATCACCCAGACCCAGCAGGGGAAGGGAGGGAGCTCAACAAAGACTGTGGGGGTCACAACCTCCCTGCCTTTAGCACCAATGCAACCATCTCTTCCTGTTCTGGACTCAATTTCCCCACCCTCACAACGGGGCCACACCTGAGGTTCTGGGCTGGGTTCCTGGGAGGTTCCAGGCAGTGAGAAGGGGAAGCTTGGCCCAACCCTTCGCCCTCCATCCTGTTTTCCTAGGAGCCCCTAGAACAATGGGGGGGGGGTTAGAACCTGGCAGTCTGGGCCCCTCCAGAGGTCCTCTGCAAAGGACAGGGTGAGACCTTCCTGTGCCTGAACAAAAGTCTGCTCTGCCACCAGGCCCTCAGTGGCTGGGATGAAGGGCAGAGCTGCTGCCTGGGAACTCCTGGGTCAGCTCCCAAATCTTAGGGCTGCACCTGGCAGCAAGCCGCTGCACACGCCCACACAGCAGACACAACCGCTGCTGCACACACCCACGCGGCAGACACAACCGCTGCTGCACACACCCACGCGGCAGACACAACCGCTGCTGCACACACCCACGCGGCAGGCACAACCGCTGCTGCACACACCCACGCGGCAGGCACAACCGCTGCTGCACACACCCACGCGGCAGGCACAAACTCTGCTGCACACACCCACGCGGCAGGCACAAACTCTGCTGCACATGCCCACACAGCAGACACAGCTGGCAGGTCAGCAGCACACTCATACAGCTAAGGTGCACACTGCCAGAACACACAACACACAGTACACACCAACCTTCACACACACACAGCCAAATCAATAACAACACTGGACAACCAACACAGAGAGAGACTAAGGAAGCCACACATGGAAACACAGACTGGTCGCACATATCAGAACCACTCACACAACACACCTAAGCCATCCCAGGAACCAGAACAACATACATGCACACCCCACTGCACGGCCTCAAGCTGTTACGCAGCACAGACTTCTGACTGTGCAGTGCTGCTCATCCCAAGGCAACAGCTATGGGCTGGGAGGCGGCTAAGGGGTAGAGTATTACTCAGGCATGCTGGAGGCCCTAGGTTCCATTCCCAGCTCTGCAAAAACCGAGGCAAACCAAACATGGGGCTGAAATCCCATCATGGAGGAGGCAGAGGCAGGATGGTGGATCACTAAGAGTTCAAACCCAGTCTGGTCTAACTAGTAAGTTCCAGGCCAACTTGGGCCACTCCAGAAAAAGAAAAAAAAAGCAAAACAAATACAAAAACATTGAGGGGAAAAAAAAGCTAAACAAAGCTGGGCGTAGTGGTACATGCCTTTGATTCCTGCACTCAGGATATAGAGGCAGGTGGATCTCTGTGAATTTGAGGTCAACCTGGTCTCCATAGTAAGTTCCAGGCCAGCCAGGGCTATACAGTGAGACCCTGTCTCAAAAACCAACCGTGGTGGGACATGCCTTTAATGCCAGCACACAGGAGGCAGGGGCAGGTGGATCTCTGTGAGTTCAAGGCCAGCCTGGTCTACATAGCAAGTTCCAGGCCAGGTGGGGCTACAGGGAGACCCTGTCTAAAAACAAAAACAAAACAACAAACATATAAAAAAACGAAACACCCACCAGCCACATCAAGATGTCACACACAGGCCCACAGCTCAGGAAAAGCTCTTCTTCGAAACATCTTTCCTAAGTGCTTATATATATCCAGCCACTATCAACCTGCACACTGGCTATCAACCTGCTCATGGGTGAAGACTCCATGCTCGCTGGACGGTGGCATGCAATTATGATTCCAGCTACTTGGAAGGCACAGGCAAGAGGATCACAAGTTCAAGAGTGGCCTAGGCTACCTATGGAGACCCTGTCTCAAAACAGTAACAAAATCAAAGAACAGATTATTGGATTCTTTTTTTTTTTTTTTTTTTGGGCTTTTTGATTTGAGAACCAGGGTCTCCCTAAGCCCCAGCTGAGCCTGGAACTCACTCTTGTAGACCAGGCTGGCCTGAAACTCACAGAGAATCCTCCTTTGCTCTGCCTCCTGAGTTGCTGGATTAAAGGTAGTACCACCAGGGACAGCCTCCTGTGGGTGCTGAATGAACCTGGGTCCTCTGAAAGAGTAGTTGGTGCTCTTAACGCTGAGCCATCTCTCCAGCCCCAGATTATTGGATTCGAAGGAGTCTGAAAATTAAGGCAAACTAAATTTGCATAAAGACTCTCAAACGAATTCCCCAAAAGACCCCAAGTCTTTTTTTTTTTTTTTTTTCTTTCCGAGACAGGGTCTCCCTGTTAATCCCCAGCTATCTTGGAACTCAACTCGGTAGACCGCGGCTGGCCTTGAACTCAAAAAGATCCGCTGCCTCTGCCTCCCAAGTGCTAGGAATCAAAGGCCCAGTGATGCCACCACACCCGCCCCGCCCCGCCCTGCCAAGATCCCAAGTCTTTTTAGCTGTACAGTCACAGCTCCTTGATTCCCATCATACACAATTCAGAAGCCCTCAGACACAATGGTACCTATCCAGACTTCGAGAGTCTCCTGGGGACTGTGGTGTAGGAGTTATCTTGACACTGGAGTGCTCTGAGTTTGACCTAAACAAAGCCCAGCAGTAAGGTAGGAGGGTGGGAAAAGAGAGATTATACAAGATACCTGGATAGGGCCTCGGGCATCTGCTTGAATCAACTGGGAAAGCTGGATGGACACAGCAGAGTCCCATCCAGGAAGTAGCCCCTCCCTTCCTGGCATGAGGCCAGGCAGCCTTTGAGTCACCTGCCTCCCCTACACCTGGCTTCCACCTCCCACTGCCCCAGGGCAGGAACCAGGGCAGCCAGGAGGTCAACTCTCTCTCAGGACCCAGCCCAGCTCCTTGCCCATCCCTGAAAGCCCAGAGCAACCCTCCCAGTCCTGTCCCACCCAACCCTGAGTATCCTCACCAGGGGATGGTGCCCCTGGCTGCCTCTCCTCTCAGCCCCCACCCCCATTCAGGGCAGCTGATGACACACATACAGACACCCTACAATTTTGCTGGATAGCTTTAGTGTCACTTGACAGACTTGGGTTGAGGGAGCCTCAGGTTGGGAATGGCTCCATTGGAGTTGTGGCCTGTTGGGACCACATCATGTGGTGTTATTGTCTTTGATTGTTGAGGCAGATGACAGTTAATAGAAGGCCAGGCGAGAATGCCAGTTAGTAGAGCAAAGCCAGAAGAAACAGCACTCCTCCATGGCCTGTCTTCAGTCCTGCCTCCAGGTTCCTGCCTGAGTTTCTTGCCTTGGGCTCCCTGGTGAGAACTGTGACCCCAGGAGATGTAAGCTAATAAACCCTATCTCCTCCCCAAGTTGGTGGTTGGTCAGAGTGTTTTGTAAAGCAATGGAAGACAAACTTTAGAACCAGAAGTTTTGCTACCAGAAGAGTGGTGTATTGCTGTGACAGACCTGACCTTGACCTTGGTGTTTTGGGGAAGGATTGTGGAGGCGTTGGAACTTTGGTCCTGGGTAAGATCATTGAATGCTTAAAGATCATTGCTGTGGGGATTGGAGCAGTTTTGCTGAATGATTTGTAGAAGATGGGAGGCCTGGCTTGTGAAAGCTTTCAAAGGGAAGCAGAAATCATCAGGACTGTTGTAATCTGTGGGTCGGGTCAGCTGGGGCTGGAGAATTAGCTGTTAACCAGTAACAAGAGACCAGAACCTGAATGAAATCTTTTGTAGTTGTACTGGGGCAATTGATGCTGGTTAGCTGGTGCTGAAAAATCAGCTGTAAGAAACAAGAGACCAGCATCACTGAGGGAAACCTTCTGGGAGAATATCTTCATGGGCAGCACACAGAAGCTGTGACCCAGAAAGGGGCCTGAGCCTCCATTGCAAGCCAGAAGCCGGATAGGTAACGTGTTAAGAGTCTCCTATTATGGTTCGGTGTTGAAATTTGAGGGGGGTCACAGGGAGCAGCCAAGGTGCACTGTGTGAGGTCAGGAAAGACCATTTGGTGGAAGTGCACCTCGGTTGCTGTGGAAAGACCCCAGGATTTGCAGGGGTTCATGGAGAGAAGCTGAGGCTGATGCACCAGGAGAGCAGAAGACAGACCATGAATTGGTGAAGGTTGCTGCCTCAGTTTCAGTGGTGTCCCCAGTTTTTTGGAGATGCCGGTACCCCTGGGACGACCACCAAGAGCAGCGTCAGGTGTAGAAGGGAGTCAGCCTGGCCTTGCAAGATGAGCTGTGTGTGCTGTGGACACAGGAGTCAGAGAAGGGGAGCTTGCCTCCGAGACCCTATGGAGCCCAGAAGATCGGTGAGTGAATCCCAGGTGTCCAGCCTTGAGCTACTTGCTGGACTTAGGTTTTGTTTGAGAGTGCCTGATTCTTCCCTTTGAAATAAGACAGTACTTGTTTTGGATTTTACAGCAGCCCACAGTTAAGAGACTTTTAATAGACTGGACTTTTAAGTGTTTGGACATTTTAAGGACTGTGGGGCTTTTAAGGATGTACTGTCTTAGGTTGTGATTAGTGTTAACATCATACTTTGGGGATAAGAACTGGAAAGGTGGTTTAATAGTGATGTGTTTGTGTGTCAAGTTGACAAGGGGTCAATTGTGCTGGATAGCTTTGGTGTCAACTTGACACACCTGGGTTGAGGGAGCCTCGGTTGGGGAATTGGCTCCATTGGATTGGCCTGTGGCCACATCTGTGGTGTATTGTCTTGATTGTTGAGCAGTGACAGTATAAGAAGGCAGGCTGAGCAAGCCAGTAGAGAGCAAGCCAGAGAACAGCACTCCTCCATGGCCTGTGCTTCAGCTCCTGCCTCCAGGTTCCTGCCCTGAGTTCTTGCCTTGGGCTCCCTGAGTGAGAACTGTGACCCAGGAGATGTAAGCTGAATAAACCCTTTCCTCCCCAAGTTGGTGTTGGTCAGAGTGTTTTGTCACAGCAATGGAAGACAAACTAGAACAATGTCTCTGCTACTTTTTTTTTTTTTAAGTACTATTATAATTACTCTGCTGAGGCAAAGGCAGTGCTGGTTGAAGGGAAGTTTTTTTTTTAATATTTTATTTATTTTTGCTTTATTATGTGTATGAGTGTATTGTCACATACATAGTAAGTGTGCACCCATATTGTGCAGTGCCCACTGAGGTCAGAAGACAGCATTTGGTCCCCTGGAACTGGAGTTACAGATGTTTGTTAGCCACCATGTGAGTGCTGGGAACCAAAAACCCAGGTCCTCTGCTCCTAACCACTGAGCCATCTATCTTTGGCCCTGGTTGAAGGGAAGGTCAGATACTCAGAAAGCTGAGCTCATGTCTGTAATCCTCACACTTGGGAGGCTGAGGCAGAAGAATTACCTCCAGTTCAAACCCAGCCTGGGTTATAGAGTGAGATCCTGTCTCAATCACATAAAAAAATAATAATAATAAAATTAAATTAAAATAAAAAAAAGACATCCAGGATCATTTAAGAAAGTAAGGAATCTTCTGGGTGTCTCAGAGGGCCAAAAAGTTCCTTCTGCTCCTTTCCTTTTTTTTTTTGTTTTTATTTTTTATTGATGCTTTGTGTATTTCATACATCATTTCCTTCTCCTTTCCTTCCAAGCTGGGACTGAGTCACTTCACCTGAGTCTCTTCCCTGCCTGTGAAGCAGAAATGGCAGAAGCCCCCACCTCGAGGAGGGTGAAATGATTTATTTGGTCAGTGAGAAGCTCAGAACAGCCCCAGGCAAAGTCAGTCTTCAGGAGTCATATGGAAGGCAGCCCACAGCAGACTGCCAGCCAGCTAAGGGAAGTCAGGGGGGTGTCTTCTTGTTAGGAGGACACCACCCAGCTGAGGGAGATGTTCCTAGCCCCTGTATCTGCAGAGTTGGGAAGTGTGCAGAAGACAGGGACCACATCACAACTGCAAAGCCCTTTCAAGTTGGATGGTATAAAACACTGGTGACAACGTGAGAAAAGAAAGCCTCTCCCCTCCTGGTGGGTGTGGAAACTGGTAAGATCACTTAGAGCTCCATGTGGCAACACAGAGTAAAAGTGAACCTTCAAATACCTTGTGACCCAGCAACTTGCTCCCACACCCACGGACATACCCAGGGAGTTTTGCACACGACCCAGTGCAGATGTGGGCTGGAGCCCCGCAGAGCCTGCCCAGCAGTGCCTGCCCAGGGAAACTCCTAACCATCCACAAACTAGACTCTTGTTTAGGGAAAAATTCAAAACAACTTAAAACAAAAGCCAAAAACCTGATCTGGAGAGATGGCTCAGCAGCACCGGCTGCTCTTGCAGAGGACCCAGGTTTAGGTCCCAGAATTTGCATGGCAGCTAACACTATGTAACTCCAGTTCCACGGGAGTCAGTGCTCTCTTCCGGTTTTTATTTATTTATTTATTTATTTTTTTATTTTTTTGGTCTTTTCGAGCCTCTTCTGGCTTTTAAAGGCATTGCGTACACAAGGTACACTTACATTCACGTACAAACATAAGATAAAAATCAACTAGCCTTGGGGAGGTGGCGCTTGCCTTTAATCCCAGCACTCAGGAGGCAGAGATAGAGGCAGGTGGGTCTCTGAGTTCAAGGCCGGCCTGGTCTACATAGTGAGCTCCAGGCCAGCTGGAGCTATAGGGAGACCCTGTCTCAAAAAGACCCTCCCCCCCAAAGAAAACTAATTAAGAAACTCATAACAATGCTAATATAGACAGCAAAAGTCTAAAGAAAGAAGCAAAGAGGGAAAAAAGAATTGAAGCTCAGCCAAGTGTGGTGGAACACACCTCTAATCCCAGCACTGCAGAGGCAGAGGCAAGGGCAGAGGCAGGGGCAGGGGCAGGGGCAGAGGCAGAGGCAGAGGCAAGCATACCTCTGTCAGTACAAGGTCATCCACAGTTACATAGTGAGACTCCATCTCAAAATAAAATGTTTCTATTCAAGCATATTCCAAATATATCTGGGTATGAAGAATAGAATACAGCTTGAACTGGTTTGGGGTGCATATGCAGTAAGGCAAAACCATGTCCTCTAATAAACTTTTAGGAAGAACCCACAAAATACCATTTTATGCCTATGTATAAGTGAGCATGCATATGATTAAAATCATACATTATAAAAAGGGACATGCATGCATACTAGGAAAAAAGGACATATGACCTAATCTATCAATCAAAGCAGAGAACCACCCAAACCACACCCCCCAAGTAATGAACAATTCCTTCCTTTAGCTCCCAGGCTGAGCCTGGAGCCCTAAAGTACTCTCATTCCTGTGGCCTGGTGTCAATCTTGACATATCTCACTATAATCTTTATTCAGAATAAAGTTTTCTTGCTTCCTTTGAAAAATCTGTGTGACCCCTTATTTNAAAAAAAAAAAAAAAAAAAGAAAGAAAAAGAAAAAGAAGCAGAAGAGCTAGCCTGGTCTATATAGTTCTAGGCCAGCTGGGGCTACGGGGAGACCCTGTCTCAAAAACACCAAAAGAAAAAATTAATTAATTAATTAATTAAAAAGAAGAAGCATAAGGAAGCTGGGGATGTAGCTAAGTTGTAAAGTGCTTGTATAACATGCTTCAGTGAGTTGAGTGTTTGCCTCGCTTGTAGGAGGCCCTCCCTGAATCTGTTCCCAGCGTTGCCTGATGGTGCAGGCTTGGAATCCCAGCACTTGGGAGGTGGAGGCAGGAATTAGCATGTGTGTGTGTGTGTGTGTGTGTGTGTGTGTGTGTGTGTGTGTGTGTGAGAGAGAGAGAGAGAGAGAGAGAGAGAGAGAGAGAGACAGATGAGAGCAGAGAGTTAGTTGGAGCAGAGGTTGCTGAGGCAGAGGGCAGGGTGGGCATGGTCCTTGGCCCCAGCTGCACCAGGGGCACCTCTAATGTGCTCAGCAGAAGGCCTGCCCTGCAGCATGCACTGAGCCGTGGGAACCTGCTGGCAGGCGGGGGCGTGGCAGGACCTGCCCAGGGATCTCAGCACAGATGGGGCATACTGGGGGGAGGGGGCAGGCTGCAGATGGGTGGGAGCCCAGGCTGGGCCCTTCGACAAAGGCGAAGGACAGATGTTTCGTGGCCAGATGTTTGTGGGAGTCAGGGCAGGGGACCTGGGAAAAACAGTCAGCTTCCTGCGTCCTGCTCCAGCGGCTGTGAGCCTGGCTGGGCTACATGAGATTGTCCAGGCCATCACTGAGATGTTACATTGAATAGAGCCAACCCAAGTCTTTGGCTTGGGTAGTTTTTAATCCTGGAAATGCAATATATAGACATAATATTCTTTTTTAAGTTTCTTTTTATTTTATTTTATTTATTTTTGTATGTGTATGAATGTACTGTCTGCATGTAGGTTTGTGCACCTGTGTCGTGCAATGCCACAGAGGTCAGAAGAGGGTGTCGGATTCCCCTGGAACTGGAGTTCTCTTGGAACTGGAGTTACAGATGGTTCTTAGCCGCCATGTGGGTGCTGGGGATCGAACCTGGGTCCTCTGCAAGAGCAGTCGGTGCTCTTAACCGCTAGGCTATCTCTCCAGCCTGATAGACATAATATTCTTTTGTTACATAATAGTTATTTTATTTTTTTGGTCTTTTCAAGACAGGGTCTCCCTGTAGCCCCAGCTGTCCTGGAACTCACTGTGTAGACCAGGCTGGCCTTGAACTTTCAGGAATACTGGGATTACAGACGTGCCCTTTTGTCATCAATCTATGAACTCAACTATGTCTCTAACCTGAAGAAGCTGGTATTTCAGTGAAGTACTTGTTTGCTACTTCTACTCAGCTATTACTACTGATTTTTTTTTTCTTTCTTTTTTGGGTGGGTGGAGTGGGATATTGGTATTGGGAACTGAATTCAGGGTCTCACATATACTATCTACCAATTGAGCTACATATCTAGCCTTCTCTCAGCTATTGAGGAAACCAAAACAAAACAAAATTGCAGGCAATAATCACAGCCAATGCAAAGATCCCGAGGCAGAGGAGTGCCTGTTTGGTATACTTAAGAGGCCCATGGAACTTTGGCTGACTGTGCTAAAGGAGAACATTACAAATGAGGTCAGGAGACACTGGGAGTTAGTTAGGGTGATGCTCATTTGTCTTTCTGTGTATGTACCAGTGTGGACTTTATGACTATTTATTATTTTTATTTTATGTGTATGGCCTGCATGTATATAAGGTGTACCAGGTCATGAAATGCTCACAGAGGTCATAAGAGGGCATTTGATTCCCTTGGAACTCTTTTTTTTTTTTTTTAATGTTTTTTTTATTTATTTCTGTATGTGTATCAATGTACTGTCTGCATGCAGGTCTGTGCACCCGTGTCGTGCAACGCCGCGGAGGTCAGAAGAGGGTCTTGGATTCCCCTGGAGCTGGAGTTCTCCTGGAATTGGAGTTTCAGACGGTTCTCAGCCGCCATGTGGGTGCTGGGGATCGAACCCGGGTCCTCTGTAAGAGCGGTCGGCGCTCTTAACCGCTAGGCCATCTCTCCAGCCC
>VZQC01005960.1:2152119-2201163 GCA_009823505.1 Rhizomys pruinosus
CTTTTTTTTTTTTTTTTGGTTTTTTCGACACAGGGTCTCCCTGGTAGCCCCAGCTGTCCTGGAACTCACTCTGTAGACCAGGCTGGCCTTGAACTCACAAAGATCCGCCTGCCTCTGCCTTCCGAGTGCTAGGATTAAAGGCGTGCACCACCACGCCCAGCTTTGACTTTATTTTTTTAATTGAAGTTTTGTGTATTTCATACATAACTTCTCAATCAGTCTTCATCACCTTTATAACCCCTTCTCTATTCCATTGGCACCCTCTCGCCGACCCCCCAACTGGAGTTCATACATTGTCATTTGTGTTAGGGTTTATTGTGCAAATTCCTCTCCCCACCATTCCTCAGTGCCAGTTCATTCTCCGAGCTCTAGTCAGCCTATCCGGAGTCCTTCTCTTAAAGAAGACCAGCTCTTCCTTACCCAACGGTAATCAGCTGCCAATGTTTCTTCAGCTAAGATTGGGTTCTGTTATTCATTTCTGCAGTTCCATGCTGGGTTTTTGTCTGCTTGAGCTTGCATGGGTCTTGTGCATGCTGGGACCAATGCTGCAGGTTCATATGAGCAGCGTCCCAGGAGTTTGTAGGATTCACCCTGGCTCTTACAATCTTTTTGCCCCCTCATCCAAAATTTTCCCTGAGCCCTCAGTGGGTGAAGCTGACTATAGGCGACTTGTCCACAGATCCACACTCTCTAGACGCCTAATCTCCACAGTTTGGCCATTCAAGCCCTTTCGAATTCCTGGCCTCCGGTTGCCTGGGGCAGCTTCCTTAATGAGAGTTAAGAAGTTAATTAGTGTCTCTTGGCCCCTTGTTCTATGTTGCATGAGCCTTAGGTGTAGAGCTTGCATTGTAGATGTGTGGCTTAGGTATGAGCCATTCACAGACAATGTCTGTGTGTATCTATTTGTGGGAATCTCTACTGTTCTTCGTCTGGTGCTCTCCAGCCTCTTCATGTCTTATTTTGGATGAGATAGGAATCCTGGGAAGGTTTTAGGCAGAGGAGGATCAGAGTCTAACTCCTTTCCAATCTCAGCAGCTCTGATCTAAGATCTAAGCAAGCAGAGTTTCCATCTCTAAAGTATGTGTGAATCTTGACGTTCCTAATTTTAGGCCTTTCGTCTCCATTTATATAATGATGCCAGTTGGTTTAGATCAGAGTTTCTTGGGGCTGTGGACAATTTTCAAAGTCAGGTGAGGGCCGGGCGTGGTGGTACATTCCCTTAACCTCAGTACTCAGGAGGCAGAGGCAAATGGATCTCTAAGAGTTCAAGGCCAGTGTGGATTACACAACAAGTTCCAAGCCAGCCAGAGCTACACAGCAAGGTGTATTTGGAACTCAGGGTGGGGATATAGCTCAATGGGTAGGGTGCCTGCAAAACATGCATGAAACTCTGGACTCAATTTCTGGCACAACTCGGTGTGGTGGGGAGGAGGCCTGTGACCCCAGCACTAGGGGAGTGGAGGATCAGAAGTTTACGATCAACTTTACCTACATAGCAATTTTGGGCCAGAATGAGAATACAGGAGTCTCTGTCTCAAATAAATTAAGAGAGGCTTGCGGGCTGGAGAGATGGCCTAGCGGTTAAGAGCACCGACCGCTCTTACAGAGAACCCGGGTTCGATCCCCAGCACCCACATGGCGGCCAAGAACCGTCTGAAACTCCAATTCCAGGAGAACTCCAGTTCCAGAGGAATCCGATACCCTCTTCTGACCTCCGCGGCATTGCACGACATGGGTGCACACACTTGCATGCAGACAGTACATTCATACACATACAGAAATAAAATAAATAAATAAATAAATAAATAAAGAGGGGCTTGCAAGATGAGTGAGCGGATAAAGCCAACTACTGCTTGTTAGCTTCATTTTGAAGGGAGACTTGGCGCAGAGGGAGATAGAGTCAGACTCTGATCAGAAGGAAGTTGGGTTTATTTAAGGCATGGTGGCTGGCCTGCCTGTGTCGGGGTTAGGGTGACCAGCAGGCAGAATGTCCCAAAGCAGCAGTTTCTATACCCAAGCACACAAAGAAGTGGGTTGACAATGAAATGGGTGTGGGGAGATAGGGGAATGGGCATAGGTGGATCTGTGGCTGGTATCAGTAGAAGCATCTCGAGATAAACTGAGGCTTGTGATCCGTATCAGTAGGAGCCTGATTGGAGCAACTTTCTCAAAACTTTTACCTCAGTTGGCTTCCTGGAAAATCCCCAACTTAGGTGGGCTTAAGACCTTACAGTCCACCCTTTTGTATCATAGGGATAGGGGGTGATGTTTTTCATTCTAGCTGCTTCCAGATGATGAGGGATGAAGAGGGGGCTAATGACGTAAGAGGGTGAGATGCTTTACACCTGGTTATAACCGTTGTCAGCAGGAATGAGTTTGTATTTGTCTGAAGGAAGTGCAAGCAAAAATTGATTAAAACTGGTCCAGGCAAGTTGTTGGATAGGGTCTTGAAAGCACCAGATGAGGCAGCGAGCTGTTGCTAGGGTGAGGGGTGAGGGGTGAGGCCTGAGGTTACTTAGGGGTCCAATTAGGGGACACAGCCATGGGGATTATGCTGTCCAGGATTCCCACTCTGAGGCTGTGGGAAGACAGTTTTGGCATCCCCAGCCTTTGGCACAGACCAGGCTGCTAAGAAACTCAAGAAGCTAGCTACTTTTTGTCTTTTTACTAAGATCCGAAGTTTTATCCCTGAAGTACAATTTCTCAGTTGTAATCTTACTGATTATTTATTTCTGGTTATACTTAAAAAAAATTTTTTTTTAATTTTATTTACTTTTGTATGTGTATGAATGTACTGTCTGCATGTAGGTCTGTGCACCCGTGTTGTGCAATGCCTCGGAGGTCAGAAGAGGGTGTCAGATTCCCCTGGAACTGGAATTTCAGACGGCTCTCAGCCACCATGTGGGTGCTGGGGATCGATTCCCTGTCTTTTGCCAACTGCTCTTGGCGCTCTTAACCACTAGGCCATCTCTCCAAACCCCTGGTTATACTTTCTTTTTGGCCACACATTTAGCCCAGATTAACCAAAGGTTTTGTTTTCTCAAGGTCAGTTGAGGATCTGGTCCTCAGAGGTCACTTGGGTTTTTGGGGGGGAGCCCCTGGCTCTTTTTGTCTTTTCTTTTTTTTTCTTTCTTTCTTTTTTTTTTTTTTTTGGAAAAGGGGAACTAGTGCAGCTACTATGGAAATTGGTGTGGAGATTCCTCAAAAATCTTGAAATTAATCTATCATATGATCCAGCTATACCACTCTTGGGTATATGCCCAAAACACTCTATACCCTAATACAGAAATACCTGTTTATGTTCATTTGTGCCCTTTTCATAATAGTCAGAAATTGGGAAAAAATCTAGGTGTCCATCAACTGATAATGAAGGTGTAGTACATATGCAGAGTGGAATTTTATTCAGCTCTTAAAATTTAAATTATAAAATTCATAGGTAAATGGATAGAACTGGAAACAATCATCCTACTGAGGTACCCATACTCAGAAAGACAAATGTCATGTGTTCTTCCTCATAGCTGAATGCTAGCTTTGAAATCTAAGACATGCATGTTTCAATTTGAAAATTCAGAGAGGTCAAGAAAATAACAAATGGCCATGGGTGGGTGGAGGGGAGCTTTCCTGAGAGGTAGAATGGTGTAATAGGAAGGAGGAAAGGGGAACATTAGACTAGGAAGGGTTAAACAGGAAGGGAATGGGAAGGCAGGGCAGAGGAGGTAATATAGGGAAGAATAACTAACACTTAAGGCCTTTAGAAAAAAAAATATGGAAACCTACCACTGTAAAAGCTTCTTAAAGTATATGCATATAGATCATAGAACTGGAGTCTCAGTACCAGCAAAGTATGGACAGTAAACTCTCAGGGTGATACTGACAGCATTATGGACTTGGCTTCAGTGCAGTAGAAGATCATGATGGGGGAGGTGATGTGGCTGGAGATGACAATGATGACAATTCTCCTGATCCTAAGAGTCCAGATGACTCTGACAGTGATTCTGAGCCTGAAAAGGAAGAGTCTGCGGAAGAGCTGCAAGCCACCGAGCACCCTATGCTGCTACATCTTCGTTAAGCATCTCAGGTTTACTCTTCTGTGACTGCAAACATGGCTTCCTGCCTTTGGGCTTTCTCCTGCATCCTTTGCATTTATTCAGTGGCTCTCCTGGATCATACGCCATCACTGACGGAGCCCAAGGTAGGAACTCAGGGCAGGTACCTGGAGGTAGGAGCTAAAGCATAGGCCATGGAGGAATGCTACTTATGGGCTTGTTCTCCTTTTTGTCTTTTCAATCACCAGTTCCATCCACATGAGGACAAAGTCAGGTCTTGCTAGTCCAGGCTTCCCTTTTTGAAGCATGAGCAGACTTTTTTTTTTTTTTTTCTTTTTTGGTCTTTTCGAGACAGGGTCTCCCTGTAGCCATAGCTGTCCTGGAATTTGCTCTGTAGACCAGGCTGGCCTTGAACTCACAAAGATCCGCCTGCCTCTGCCTCCCAAATGCTAGGATTAAAGGTGTGGGCCACCAGGCCCGGCAAGCAGACTTTCTTTTTTATAGACTATACACTGGCTGAAGTCCCATTAATGGATCTCCAAGACCTCCCTGCACAGAAAGACTGGTGACTCACATTTGCAAGACATTTCAAGAGATGCCCTCATGCATAGTCCCCTGGAACTTAGTTGACCTCAGAGGGCAAGGAACAATGTTGTCCCTTAAGTCCCTCAGCCGAATTGGTATGGGCTTTAAGTATGGTCGTTAACAATCCAGAATGCTAAGTCACACCACCTTGATTCTTTTAATTACTGTATAATATTTTAGATAAGGCTTTGACAAAAGCTCAAACAGCCTTGTATAACACTGACTGGAAGAGAAATTTAACACCATAGGTTAAGCAGGCATAGCCCAAGGGAGAGAATTAAACCATTTCAGGAAACTGTTTACTACAATTTACTACAAACAGGAAGTCTCTTTCTTTCCCAGACCCCAGTATCCTGATTTATAGTTCTCCCAAAAAGGCAGGAGTTGTATCACAAACACAAAGACAGGAAATAAGATGATAGGGATTACCAAACCCATCCAAACTGTCTCCTTCTGGACTGTATGCAGCTCATTCATGGAGGTAGAACCGAGCTTCTTTTGAGCCAAATTATCTTTTTTTTTTTTTTTATGTGTATGAATGTACTGTCTGCATGTAGGTCTGTGCACCCGTGTGGTGCAATGCCGCGGAAGTCAGAAGAGGGTCTCTGATTCCTCTGGAACCGGAGTTCTCCTGGAATTGGAGTTACAGACAGTTCTTAGCCACCATGTGGGTGCTGGGGATTGAACCCGGGTCCTCTGCAAGAGCAGTCGGTGCTCTTAACCACTAGGCCATCTCTCCAGCCCCCCAAATTATCTTGTTAGGTCAAAAGTAACACTTGCCTGATACCAAGAAGCATAAAGTACATCTTTCAGTAGCCAGAGGTAACCCACTACTTATCTATGCCCATTTAATTAATAATCTGTAACAGGGAGTCTAGTACAATTCAGGAGTGGACTGAAAATTAACAACTCTGTATATCTTATCCTTTTACTAAACCTTGACCTGAGATAAAGCTTGGGCAAAAACTGAACACTCATAAATAAACTTTGACTAGATATACATTTTGCATTACAAACTAGTTTTAAAACCAAAACTTTAGGGGCTGGAGAGATGGCTCAGCAGTTAAGAGCACTGACTGCTCTTGCAGAGGACCCAGGTTCAATTCCCAGCACCCACACGGCAGCTAAGAACTGTCTTTAACTCCAGTTCCAGGGGAATCCGAAGCCCTCTTCTGACCTCCATGGCATTGCATGACATAGGTGTACCAAGCTACATGAGGACAGGACACTCATACACATAAAAAATAATAAATAAATAAAAGAAAAATAAAACCAAAACTTTAGAGCATTTTCAGAAATGTAATAAATATACCTAAATGGGTTTCCAACTGAGTAAGAGATGGAAAATGAGATGGGTCAGATAAACTCCATTTTGTTCAGAAATCACTATTTCCGACCTTAACCTAAACCTTGGCTATGCTGGGATTGAAGACGTGGCCCACCACAACCAGCTGAGGAACTCCCCAAGTGGCCAGACCAGCAGGACAGCAGTTAGGCCCAAGGAGGCATGTTTGCTTCCTATGAGGCAGAAGGGGGAGAAGGGAACAGATAGAAAATCATCACAGGCACACAATAAAGCCCAATAGCTGTCCCAGGCTGCCTTCTTCCACCCTTGGAGGCAAGAGACAAGGCTGACCCAGGCCATTCTGGTATGCAGCACCTTGACAAGTGCAAGCACCCAGATGGTTCTCCAACCAGAGAAACAGAAGCACAATTACCACGCTCAGGAATTCCCAAGCTTCAAAGATTTCCACCCAAACCAGACTAAGATATACACTTGCCTCTGCCTCCCAAGTGCTGGGAGACAATTTGGATGCCAAAAGAACTGTCAGAAATTCAGATTAAAAATAAGTAAAGCAGCCAGGCACTCGGGAGGCAGAGGCAGGTGGATCTTTGTGAGGCTACCCTGGTCTACAAAGTAAGTTCCAGACCAGCTGGGGCAACAGGGAGATTCTGTCTCGAAAAGACCAAAAAAAAAAAAGGTAAAGCTTAAAAACAGTTATCCAGGGCTGGAGAGATGGCCTAGTGGTTAGGAGTGCCAACTGCTCTTGCAGAGGACCCGGGTTCGATTCCCAGCACCCACATGGCGACTGAGAACCGTCTTTGACTCCAGTTCCAGGGGAATTCGACGCCCTCTTCTGACCTCGGCGGCATTGCATGACACAGGTGCACAAACCTACATGCAGACAGTACATTCATACACATAAAAAAAATAAAAATAAAAAATAAAATAAAATTGTTTTGAGACAAGACAAAGATGACATAATTACATGAGATCTCTCTGTGGTTTCTCTGCATGGAAATACATTAGATGTCAACACATGGAAACACATATAAAGACTTGACATTGCAGTGAGTTTTAAACGACATAAGAACATGATGGTCATACATGGGCAGTAGCTGGAGAGGAATAACCTGGAGAGGACAGCCTTAGAGTTGAGATTTGGAGTGTCTGTGATGCCAGGGTCGAAGGGAGGGATTGGGGTTTGTCAGGCTGGAATCAGACGTGTGCAGAACTGAGGATCCTTGGGAGACAGAGAACCTGGAAATAAATTTGTGGTGAATTAAACTTTAAAGGATACAGAAAAAAACCAATGAAATGGAAGGGACTGGGTATGGAAACCCCAAATAGCAAAGCAAAAGAATGAATGGTTTCAAACTAAATGAGCCCATGTCACTCACCACCTGTTGTAACTGTGAAGTGAAGCAATATCTTCCAGATCCCTTCATTACTAGATACAAGCTGTTGCTAGAAGGGAACATTTTTTGTGTTGTCTTTTTGAGAGAGGGTCTCCCTGTAGCCCCAGCTGTCCTCTGGCCTCCAAACACACTGTGGCCTCCCCCACACACCTACCCCCTACGCAAAAGAAAGTAAATAAAAATTCTTTAAAAATAAATTTAAGCTTGGGGCTGGAGAGATGGCCTAGTGGTTAAGAGCTCCGACTGCTCTTGCAGAGGACCGGGGTTTGATCCCCGGCACCCACATGGCGGCTGAGAACCATCTTCAACTCCAGTTCCAGGGGAATCCAATGCCTTCTTCTGACCGCCATGGCATTGCACGACATGGGTGCACAAACCTACATGCAGACAGTACATTCATACACATAAAAAAATAAATAAAATTAAAAATTAAAAAAATAAATAGTAAATTTAAGCCGGGGCTGGAGAGATAGCCTAGCAGTTAAGAATGCCAACTGCGGGGCTGGAGAGATGGCCTAGCGGTTAAGAGCGCCGACCGCTCTTGCAGAGGACCTGGGTTCGATCCCCAGCACCCACATGGCGGCCAAGACCTGTCCGAAACTCCAATTCCAGGAGAACTCCAGTTCCAGGGGAATTGACACCCTCTTCTGACCTCCGCGGCATTGCACGACATGGGTGCACAAACTTGCATGCAGACAGTACATTGATACACATACAGAAATAAGTAAAAATTAATTAAAAAATTTAAAAAATGCCAACTGCTCTTACAGAGGACCTGGGTTCGATCCACAGCACCCACTTTAACTCCAGTTCCAGGGGAATCCGACGCCCTCTTCTGACCTCCGCAGCACATGGGTGCACAAAAATACATTCAGACAGCCGGGCGTGGTGGCGCACGCCTTTAATCCTAGCACTCAGGAGGCAGAGGCAGGCGGATCTTTGTGAGTTCAAGGCCAGCCTGGTTTACAGAGTGAGTTCCAGGACAGCTGGGGCTATGGGGAGACCCTGTCTCGAAATGACAAAAAAAAAAAAAAAGAATAGCTAAATAAATTCCTTGTGGCTCTGGGAAATTGTGAGACAGCATTTTCTTTTCATGGATTTATCCTAAAGATGTTCTCAAATGTGGGAACTAATGCATCAACATGAGGAAGAGCAGCCAATTGGAACAAAGCCACATGTCCATCACCAGACAGCTTCAATCACAGCAAGGCAACCACGTGAAGGAAGGAGGTGTAGACCCTCAAGGTAGTGTGCGGCTGGAATGTCAGCCCCCGGGAGACAAAGGCAGGAGGATTGAAAGTTGAGCCTACCTAGGCTACTGTGTGTTCCAGGCAAGCCTGGGCTACATAGTGATCCCTTGTCTCAAAAGAAGACAGTGAGGTCTTAGGTTCAATTCCCAGTGTTATTATGTCAACAACAACAACAACAACAACAGTAACAGTAACAGCAACAAATATCTGGTTTGGGAGGCTGGAGAGATGGCTCAGGGTTGATTAAGAGCATTGCAGCTCTTACAGAAGACTTACTTGGGCTTGGTTCTCAGTACCCACATGGCGGCGGCTAATAACTTGTTTGTAACTCCAGTTTCAGGGGAAACTGACACCTTTTTCTGACCTCTGCAGGTATTGCATGACACTGGTGCATTTACATATATGCAAGCAATATACTCATACACATAAAACAAAAATAATAAATAAAATATTTTTTGTAACTAAAATTGTGTAAATACCCATGATTTAATTGCTGTCTCTCTCCTCAGAGGGCTCTTGCGTCTTATTTTATCACCTGAATGACATTCTAGAGGGACCCCATGAAAGCAGTGTTTCTTTTACTTTTGCTAAATGCACACCATCTTGAAAAAAAAAACAACATTTTTTTTAAAAGATCTGGTTTGGGCCGGGCATCATGGTACACACCTTTAATCCCAGAACTCTGGAGGCAGAGGCAGGCAGATCTCTGTGAGTTCAAGGTCTACAGAGCAAGCTGCAGGCCAGCTGGGACTAAAGGGAGACCCTGTCTCAAAAAGACCAAAAGAAAAAAAAGGTCTGGTTTGGGCTCTAACATGGTTCATTAGGTAAAGCTATCTGGCACCCAAACACACAAATGTGACAACCTGAGTTCAATCCCTGGAACCTATGTGAAGGTAGAGGGTTAAAACAAATTCCACAAAGCTGTCCTCTGGCTACACACTAGTCAGGCACGTGTGCCCTCCCCTCAACATCGCACACTAGTCAGGCATGTGTGCCCTCCCCTTAATATCACACACATACAGAGTTCTAGTTTGCCTTCAGTTGCTGTGACAAACACTCTGACCAATACCAACTTGGGGAGGAAAGGGTTTATTCATCTTACATCTCCCAGGTCACAGTTCATCACTGAAGGAGCCCACGGTAGTAGAAACTCAGTGCGGGAACCTGGAGGCAGGAGCTGGAGCACAGGCCGTGGCTGATGGCTGCTTACTGCCTGCTCCCCTAGGCCACACTCGCCTGCCTGCCTGCCTGCCTTCCTTCCTCCTTCCTTCCTTTCTCAGTCCTTTTTTTCTTTTGGTGTTTTTGAGACAGGGTCTCCTGTAGCCCCAGCTGTCCTGGAACTCACTCTGTAGACCAGGCTGGCCTTGAACTCACAAAGATCCGCCTGCCTCTGCCTCCCAAGTGCTAGGATTAAAGGCATGCTCCACCACGCCTGGCCAGGCCCACCTGTTTTAAAATGTTTTGTTTTAGGAAGCTGGAGAGATGGCTTAGTGATTAAGAACACACTAGTCCTCTAGAGGACTCAAGTTTGGTTTCCAACACCCACATCCGGCAGCTTACAGCCCAGAGCTGCTCCAGGTGATCCGACACCCTCTTCTGGGCTCCACAGGCACCTGCAAGGTGTGCACACGCACCCCTCCTTCCACATATACATAATTAAAAATAAAATCTTTATTTTATTTATTATATTTATTATTTGTGTATGTACTGGATATATTTAGTGTCAACTTGACACACCTGCGTTGAAGAAGCCTCAGTTAGTTGGGGAATTTCCTCCATTGGACTGGCCTGTGGCCAAGTCTGTGTGGTATTTTCTGGATTGTTGAGTGATGTCGGAGAGCCCAATCCACTGTAGGCAGTGCACCCCTGGGCAGCTGATCCTGCATTGTATAAGAAAGCAGGCTGGTGGGGCATGGTGGCGCACGCCTTTAATCCTAGCACTTGGGAGGCAGAGGCAGGTGGATCTTTGTGAGTTCAAGGCCAGCCTGGTCTACAGAGTGAGTTCCAAGCCAGCTGAGGGAGACCCTGTCTCAAAAAAGACTGAGAAAGGCCGGGTGTGGTGGCGCACTCCTTTAATCCTAGAACTTGTGAGGCAGAGGCAGGCAGATCTTTGTGAGTTCAAGGCCAACCTGGTCTACAGAGTGAGTTCCAGGACAGCTGGGGCTAAAGGGAGACCCTGTCTCAAAAAGACCAAAAAAAAAAAAAAAGACTGTTGTCGTTAGCCACCATGTGGGTGCTGGGAACTGAACCTGAGTCCTCTATAAGAGCAGCCAGTGCTCTTAACTGCTGAACCATCTCTCCAGCTCGCTCATTTCTGTTTCTTTTTTCGTTCTTCTTTTGAGACAGGGTCTCCCTGTAGCCCCAGCTGGCCTGGAACTCACCATGTAGACCAGGCTGGTCTGCCTTGAACTCACAGAGATCCTCCTGTCTCTGCCTCCTGCCCCCAGAGTGCTAGAATTAAAGGCATGCACCACCATGCCTGGCCTTTATTTTCTATTTTTATAGACTTGAGTATTTTGGAAAATTCATGAAAGTGAAAATTTTCAGAATGAATCTTTAGTGATTTCTGCTCTTTTTTATTGTTATATATATATATTTGTACAAGATTATGTTACAAATCAAATCTAGACCCGTGTCCCCCTCCCTTGACCCCCACCCCACCAAAGCTCATGCATTCTGCCAAACATGTTTTTCATCTTTTTCTCAGTCTTTCTCAAGATTCTCCATATAGAAGTTGACTGTTTCGAGCAGTTCACCGTTTCAGTCAGTTCTTTGACACAGTCTTTTCTGTTGTTGTTGCTTTGTCGTCGTCGTCGTTGTTGTTCTTTCCAATATGGGCCACTCTCAACTACTTGGACCAAAGCTCAAGGAGCCCTGCGTAAGAAATACTACTAGGTAATTGGCACTAGCATCCACAGATGAGGGATACCATTCATCGTTTGTTTTTCTGGGACTGTGTTACTTCACTCAGCATGATGTCTTCTAGTTCCAGCCATTTTCCTGCAAAGCTCATGATGTCATCTTTCTTTACTGCTGCATAGAACTCAATTGTGTAGATGTACCACATTTTCTCTATCCACTCATCAGTTGAGGGGCACTTGGGTTGGTTCCACCTCCTTGCTATTGTGAAGAGAGCTGAAATAAACATGGCTGTGCATGTATCTCTGCGGTAGGATGAGTCTTGTGGGTACATGCCCAGGAGTGGTATGGCTGGGTCAGGTGGTGTGACTTCTGCTCTTACAAAGATAAAAAGTTCAAGTTTATTTATTTATTTATTTGTTTTTATGTGTATGATTTTTTTTTTTTTTTTTGGTCTTTTTGAGACAGGGTCTCCCTGTAGCCCCAGCTGTCCTGGAATTCACTCTGTAGACCAGGCTGGCCTTGAACTCACAAAGATCCACCTGCCTCTGCCTCCCATGTGCTAGGATTAAAGGTGTGGGCCACCACACCCGGCTATCATTTGCTTTTGTATAATAATGCATTCCTTGTATCTTGTATTAATGCTGATTAAAATAATACACATCCATGATAGAGTGAGCATCTATAAATATGCTTTAGCTCTAAACAGAATGAATATCTTATTTAGTTTCATCTCTACTCTCATGAATGTCTTGGGTAACCCATTTAATTATTTTGGTGTGCCCAATAAGAAATGGATTTGGACTGGGGTTACAGAGAGACCCTGTCTCAAAAAAAAAAAAAAGAAAAAAAAAAAAAGAAAAAAAAAGATTTGGGATGTGTGCAGAGGCGACTTTGCACGGGAATGGGGAGAGATGGGAACCAATGATTGCCAATTTGAATTTCATTTGAATGTGCCAAGTCTGATGTTCTGTCTAGCTGTTGTTGGCAAATGCCCCACCCCACTCTAATACCCTTCCTTTGTCATGAGGTTGGGTTACAGATTTATCTGAGGAATCATTTAGTTCATGAGCATTTGAGTTCCTGGAGGCTACAGCCATAGAGAAAGAACAACTGTCCTGTCACTCAGAGACCTGGCAATTCAGGGAAGCTGGAAAGCAGCCAACACTCAGCGCTGGGTTACAGGAGACCTCCATCACTGCTGCTTGCACCAGGAAGGGAAGATGTGCTTTTGGTCCTCCAGCTATTTCACCCATTCACTCTTCAGTTAGTTTTGTTTTGTTTTATTTTATTTTATTTTATTTTTCAGGTAGGGTCTTGCTACATAGCTCAGGCTGGCCTTGAAATTATGATCCTGGGGTAGAAATGTAAGCTCACTTGGTATAGTGTGTGTCTAGCATGAAGGAAGCCTTGGGCTGATTCCTAGTATCACATAAACCTGGCATGGTAACATATTTCTGTTATTCCAGCTTATAAGGCGAGTCATCTTTAGCTACATAGCAATTTCAAAGTCAACCTAGATACTTAAGATCCTCTTTCCTTCTTTTCTTTTTGGTTGGCTTTCTTTCTATTATTATTATTTTTTTATTTTTATTTATTTATTTTTTAATGTGTATGAATGTACTGTCTGCATGTAGGTCTGTGCACCCGTGTCATGCAACGCCGTGGAGGTCAGAAGAGGGTCTCGGTTTCCCCTGGAACTGGAGTTCTCCTGGAATTGGAGTTACAGACGGTTCTCAGCCGCCATGTGGGTGCTGGGGATCGAACCCGGGTCCTCTGCAAGAGCAGTCGGTGCTCTTAACCGCTAGGCTATCTCTCCAGCCCCCTATTATTATTATTATTATTATTATTATTTCTTTTTAGACCATCTCCCTGTAGACCCAGCTGTCCTGGAACTCCTTATGTAGACCAGGCTAGCCTTGAACTCACAGAGATCCACCTGCTTCTGCCTCCCAAGTGCTGGGATTAAAGGCATGCACCACCATGCCTAGCTTATTTTTATTTTTGTGTGTGTGTGCATTTTACCCTGCATGTACATATAGGTGCACCTGTGTGTGCAACTCCCATGGAGGCCAGAAGAGGGCTTCGGATTGGGATGTACTGGGACAATGGTGAACTTGGAACTCGCTCCTGCCCAGCTGGTCCAGCTATGTCCTCAAGAAGCTGACTGGAGTTTGTCTCGGATGGGGCTGGAACCCAGGGCTGCCTGAATGCTGAGCAAACTTCCTACCCACCCCTAGCCTGGAGTTTCTTCCTGGCTCTCTCCCATGACCCTGCATCTGCCACCCGCAGGGCATGGGGGCATTCCCTGCCATGTTAATTTCTTAACTTGCATAGCATCATCCCCGCCTCCCTCATCTGCAGAGGAGGAGGCAGGGTGCTGAGGATGTCCCATCCTCTGGCTGGTTGATTCCCTGGACTAGGGCGCAACGCGCAGGCCCGGAGGTCTGGGATCCTCCCTTCAGGTGGATCCTCCCCTCATCCCTCTCCCTCCCTTTCCTGGGAAAATCTAACAGGCAGTGGGGCAGGCAGTGGAGATGGGCCCATTGTGTGGCCTACAGAGTCTTTAGTGTCCAAGAAGATGAAGACTTTATTACCATGTGAATCCTGGGAAAGCACGGGGCTGGAGGTGGGTGGGCGTGGCCGCCGGTGGGGAGCTTGACTGGCTCCTGCTGGACCTCGAAGTGGCTGGGAAGAGTGACTCTGAAACTCTGACAGCCCCTTAAAAATCCTAGGTAATCGGATTTCCCCTCTGCTTAATTCCTTATTTTAGGCTTCTTCTTTTCTTTGAGGCTTAAACAAGACACAGACCCAAAACGAAATTTTTTTCTTTTCGTTTTTTTTTCTGGGGGTGGCTGTAGGGGACAGTATCTCCCAGTAGGTGTAGCAGGCCTGGAACTCACTGTGTAGACCAGGTTGGGCTGCATCTCACAGAGATCCTCAGAGGACCTCTTCTTTCCAGAGTGTTGAGCTTAAAGGCACGCCAACACACCCAGAGAAAACAAGAATTTGTTATGGAAGAAAAACTTCTCACTGATAGTTTCTCAGTTGCAATTCCTCGCCTACCACAGTGCTGGGCCTGGCAACCAATCACCTCGCTTTTCACAGCTTGCTGCGTGCCCGCACCTTGGTAGGGCACTCTCCAGCAGGTCAGTGCCCGACTGCCTCTAAAATATGACCTAGACAAATCCAGGGTGATTAATGACTAGTTGCTGAGCAAATTGGTAGAAGCAGGGTTTTGACTTAGAAAACAAAGGTGTGGTCAATATGGCCAGAGCAGAAAGGACTGTCTGATGTTTGGGAAGGAGGCAGATTAACAGCATAATTCTAGAATCATAACAGGGGCCAGTGACTAGGAAACTCCACTCTACAGACGATGAATGCATGGACTGGCTGAAAACCACACAGGGAGAGAACCAGAGTTACTGCGATTTCTGGAGATTTTCCTTGAAGCCAGAAAAGAGGAAGTCTTCTTGGGAGATGGGGTTGTTGGGGAGGGGTGGACACAGGACACAGAAAACCCAGACTGAGGAGTGACCTAGGCAGAGAGTAGTAGTGACCCACAATCCAGACCTGGGGTCTAGACACATACATTAGCGTAGAGGTAGCATGGGAGGTACACATTTAAAAGCTCACCCAAACAGGCTTGCAATACCCCCTTTATAGATCCTGACAGCCTCAGGGTTCTCTCTCTCTCTCTCTCTCTCTCTCTCTCTCTCTCTCTCTCTCTCCTCACAATTACACACTCCTGAGCATACCAGATACAACTGTACAAGCATTCATTCTGCTGAGTAAAGCATATAGGAAGCCACTGGTTTGGCCTGAGCTCTGGGACTAGGCCTGGCAGGCAAACCCAAAGCAGACCCTGGTGGTGAAAATCCTCCCCACCAAGGCAACTAGCTGTTTATATGGACTGTCCAAGAAATTAGGAGGGAAATAAAAACCAAGTCTCCAAAGAGGGCAGCTAAGCCAGTTGTGCCAGAAATTCCCTCCTTTTTGTCTTTAACCTTTATGAAACAAGGCTTCCCTATGTAGCCCAGACTGGCGTGAAATTCTTTATGTAGCCCAGGCTGTCCTAGAACTCCACTATCTTGTCTCAGCCTCCACCATAAGCTAGGAAAGTAACTTTGAAACAACCATTCCACTTTTTTTTTCTTTCGTTGGACTGTGTCTGTACACAATGTGAATACCATTTGCTCACCGGAACTCTTCCTCTTTCTAAATTATTTTTATTTTATGTGTATTTGCCTACCGTTAAGTGCACCACGTGCCTGCAATGCTTGCTTACCTTCAACCACAGAGCCATCTCTCCAGCTCCTCTTCTTATTTCGTTTGTTTTGAAGCAGAGTCTCCCTATGTGTTCCTGATTGGCCTGGAATTTGGTATGTAGAACACGCTCTTTTCAAACATATGGTGATCCTCCTGCCTCAGCCTTCCAAATGCTAGAATTAGAGGTGTATACCACCACACCCAGGCTGAGCATTCTACAAAAGATTTGTTTTTATTTTATGTGTATGAATACCTTACCTGTATGTATGTATGTATGTATGTATGTATGTATGTATGTATGTAAGTGTAACACGTACATGCCTGTGACCAGAAGAGGGTGTTGAATCTCCTGGTACTGTAGTTACAAGTGATTGTGAGCTGCCATGTGGGGGCTGGAACCCAGGTCCTTTGCCAGAGCAGCCGGTGCTTTTAACTGCTGAGCCATGTCTCCAGCAGAACAGTCATTCTATTTCAAAGAGAAGGTGCTGCTATGTTATAGAATCACAGATAAAAGCCAACTAAGATGAGAAGTGGAAAGTCATCTTCCACCATATAGCATGTGGAGGCCAACTTGGGCTATAGGAAACCATGCCTTAAAAGAGGCAAGAAAAGGCGCATTAAGGACTAAAGGTGTAGCAGAGTGGCAAAGCTCTTGTGTATGCACAGCATACTTGATGCCTCAAGTTTGAGTCTTAGTATTATTATTATTATTATTATTTATTTTTTATTTTTTGGTCTTTTTGAGACAGGGTCTCCCTGTAGCTCCAGCTGGCCTGGAACTCACTCTGTAGACCAGGCTGGCCTTGAACTCACAAAGATCTGCCTGCCTCTGCCTCCCGAGTGCTAGGATTAAAGGCGTGCGCCACCACGCCCGGCGAGTCTTAGTATTATAAACAACAAAACAAACCAGTTATTAAACCAGTTATTAAGTAAGTAAACTTATCTTTTTTTTTTTTTTTTTTTTTTTTNAAAGAAGCACAAACACACACACACACACCAAGAACACCAAACCACGCGAAATAAAAACACGGCAATATAACACAACCCAAAACCCATGAACAAGCACAAAAGCACGCAGAAACAAGCACAACCAAATAACCACACAACAAAAAGTCAAAGAGCAGCCCAGACAGCAACCAAAAGCCACAGACAGGCCCACAAACACACAGACCCACAAACAAAACCGCCAAAAAGAAAGACAACAACAACAAAAAAGAAGCACGAAAAAGAACAAAATGACCAAACAGCGACAGAAAAAGATAAAAAACACAAACAGGACACCATGAGCAAAAAACCAAACCACAACAAAAAAAAGCAAACAAAAAAACAAAAGCAATAACAACAACAAAAAAAAAAAAAAAAAAAAAAAAAAAAAAAAAAAAAAAAAAAAAAAAAAAAAAAAAAAAAAAAAAAAAAAAAAAAAAAAAAAAAAACAAACCCCAAAAACCCAAAAAAACCCCAAAACCATCACCAAAACCGACAAAAACCAAACGACAAAACCCAGACAATGCCACAAACCCCCCACTCACACAACAACGCAACTGCCAGCGAAAACACCACACGCCTCCCGCACCCACCACACAACACAGACAAAACACAAGAAAAAAAAAAAAAAAAAAACAAGCAACCAAAAAACAGTAAAAAATGAAGAACAAACCCACAAAAGACCACAGCAGCCAACAACCAACCCCAAAACAACAAAAGAAAAAACAGCAAGCCCCAAATGACACCGAACCCGCCAAGACACAAACAGAATACAAACCAACATAGAAATACAAAACCCACATCCCAGCAACCAAAGGAACACCAATCTACACACACATCGAATTACCTACAACCCAATCAGACAGACGCTCACAGACAACCCACCAGGAACAGCAGACCAGCCCCAGAAACAGCAGACCCCATGCCAGGACAACAACCACCCAAAAAACCCCAGCCCCAAAGCCAGAACCCCAGCCCAACAACGCAACCCCCCCACGAACACAGAACCCACGCCAACGAAGCAGCAAAGCCCGCAGCCCAACACACAGACCCCAGCCCACAAGTCAAGCCCCAGCCCAAACACATACCCCACCCATCAAAGCATGCAGAGCCCCACCCAGACAACCAACCCAGCCCAAATACACAACACAAAACCACCACCACACCGATACCAACAAACCCACACCCAAACACAAAACACACTTAAAATCAAACAAAAATAAAAACAAAAAAAAACAAAAACACAAAACAACACAAACAACCAAACAAGAAAAAAAAAAACCACAAAAGACCACTGCACCCCCACGACAAACAACCCACCAAACACCCATGACAGCAAAAAAAAAAAAATCACAGCACTCAGACCCACCCACTCCACAACGCAACACAAGAACAAAAACACACCCACCAAGCGCAAACCTAAACAAAACACAACCAACCCAACACCAAAAACAAAACCGAAACCATATAAGGAACAGCAACAAACAAAAAACGAAACTACACGAAATTACAAGTAAACAAACGCCAAACCGAAAGCATCTAACCCAAAAACCGAGCACCCGAGAAACAAAAACCCGACAACACCAACAAACAAGAAACGCAACCCCAAACAAACAAGACACAAGAACACCAGACAGCCAACTCAAGAAACTCAAGCAACACAAGCAACCCAGCAACCAACCAAAACAACCCAACCCCAAATCACACCTCAAGACACAAGCCCAAACACCCACTAACAGGCCCAAAACCCACACAACCACATCTAAGCACAAAGAACCACAACCATAACAAATACAAAAAAAAAAAAAGAAAAAAAGAAAAAAGAAACCAACAAAAAACACCAAAAAAACACAAAAACAAAAAAACAAAAAAAAACAAAAAAAACGAACAAACAAAAAAAAAGTCAGCAAACACAAATATTACAACCAAAAACAAGAAAAACCACACAAAAAAAATCAATCCAAAAGCTGGCTCTTCGAAAAAATAAACAAAATAGAAAAAAAAAAAAACAACCACCCCCAAGCGAATCAAAAACAACCAAAGCAAAGCAAACAAACAACATCAGAACAAGACACAAAAACTCACAAAAGCAACAAACAACAGCCAAAAGCCAGGGAAAAAAAAACAAGCCAAAAAAAGCAGAACAGAAAAAATCCACACATAAAGAAAAAACAAACAGACCCCCCATAAACAACCAACATAACACAAACAACACAAAACCTCCCACCCCAAACAAAAAAGACATAAAGCAAAAACACACAATCAACAAAAAAAAAACACCCAGACCCCCAAGCAACAAGACACCAAAGCCAAAACATCCGCAAGGAAACAATCACACATCAACCCAAGACACAAGCAACAACAAACAAAACGAATGCACACCACAAAGCGAACCCCACTAACAGCCAGAAAAACAAAACAAAACGAACAAAAGAAGTAAAAAAAAAAAAACACAATCACCAACACGCACCCCAACACCACAACACAACAGCCGACGACAGCCCAACAAACAACCAAAGACAAAAGGCGACAAATCCCAGGCACCGCACAAACAAAACGACCCCACAACCGAAAAAAAAAAAACCACGCCGCCCAATAAATAACAAACACACACACACACAACTCAAAATAAAATAAATCTTTAAAAAAAAAAAAAAAATAAGACAAAAAAAAAACTCCACCAACCATGCACAAAAAAAAAACAAACAAACCAACAAAAAACCAACCACCCAAAGCAACCACACCCGAGCCACACGCAACGCACAAGACCAAGGAACCACCACAGAACCACCGCCCTGCCCCAACCTAAAAACCCCACACAGTCGAAAAAAAACAAACAAGACACACCCAAAACCCCAACACCAAGATCACCCCCCCAACAGCATAAACACAAAGCCAATAACCCACACCAAAGAAACCCCCCAGAAACACACAACACCCAAACGCCACAACACTCCCCCCCTCCCCCCCAACAGCACCCCAGCAGCACCACAACCCCATCAGAAGACACGACCCGACCCCCCTGACCCCCAACCCCCCCCCAAACCAGCCAAGCAGCCACGACCCCAGCAATAACAAAAAAGCCAAACACAACAAAGAAGTGATCGTACGTATGTCGAACACACATGGATGGGGATATGCTAGGAGAAAAAAACATAAAACGTGCTAGTAGATGAGAAGGATGAGAGTGGTGGGGTGGTAAATATACCCCCACTCACCCCAAACCACCCAAAAGCACATCAGCCCACCCAAATCCCACAGAAAACAACCCCACCCACCACAACCATGGCGTGGGGATGTGAAAGTCCCACCAGTCGTGTAGGATAAGGTGAACCACCACCCCAACCACAACTGGCCCCTCATACAAACAACCAAAAACGCGGCGCAACCAACTGACCGCAACACCAAAACCACAACACAAAAATCAGAACCAAAAACAGACACCAACCACCAGAACCCGAACAACCACTCACCACACCACGCGTGTGGGCACCCCCAGCAGATCAAAACTGCAAAAACAAAGAAAAAAAAAACAAAAAAAAAAAAAAAAAAAAAATCCAACCAAACAGCCCAAACCCCCCACCCCCTCCAAAAACTCTAAACGAAGAAACCAAAAAAAAAAGCGCCAACAAAACCGCAGAAGATACCAAAGAACAGACACAAACACAGAATCACAAAAAACCACAAGCAATACAGAACCAAGAACAAACAAAAACCCTCCCCCCCCCCGCCCCCCCCCCCACACCCCACCCAACACCCACACTAAAATAATAACACCAAAAACCCTCAATCAAAAACCAGAACAAAGCAAAAACCCAAAACCCAAACCAAACAAAAAAAAAAAAAAAAAAAAAAAAAAAAAAAAAAAAAAAAAAAAAAAAAAAAAAAAAAAAAAAACACGCAAAAAAAAAAAAAAAAAAAAAAAAAAAAAAAAAAAAAAAAAAAAAAAAAAAAAAAAAAAAAAAAAACCAAAAACGAAAACAAAAAACCGCACCAGAGCACACAGACAACGCAAGAAGCAGAATTTACACGCAACACAGACCAGCCAAAATCCCCCTAGCCCACCAAACTGCAAACCAAATACTTCACTAAACCAAAAAAAGCACCATCACCACACCACCCCAACCACAAGACACACCCGCCAATCACCCAACCAATAAAAGAACCAAGAAAAGCCCCAAGACAATACAAACTCAACAGCCCAACAAGACCCAAGATCCACCCCAAACCGCCCAGCAAGCTCAACACAACAACAACAAACCCACCACAAACCAACCCAACGCCTCGCAAATAACCACAAACACACACAAGAGCACCAACACCCACACCACACCAACAACCACACCACACCCAAAATCCCCCCCCACCCCAACCCCCACAGCCCACATCGACAGCCACAACAGAAACCACATGAAGCCCCGCCCCCCCACCCCACAACCCCGCCCCCCCACACCCCACACACAAACACAAACCACCAGAACACACCCCAGCGAACACACCCCACATCACACCAAGAAGAAGCAAAAAGCACTCGGATCCCCCCCCACGCAAAACAAACAGCCACCCAAGGACGAACAAACACCGACCAATCCCAACCCACCAAGAACCGAACATACACCAAAAACCAACAAAAAGAAACGCCAGACCAAAGCGCCACCACCGCCCAGCCCGCACGAACAGCCCAATCACCCCAAAGCCAAGACAAAGAACACCACCCCCAGAAACCCCGCACCCACCAATAAACGACCCAGCACCACAAAGCAACAGCAGCAGCAACAAAAACAACAAAAAAAAAAAAATGCCCCCCCCCCCCCCCCCCCCCCCCCCCCACCGCCAGCCATCCCACCCACACCTTCAACAAGTCACACAAAAATCAAACCAAACACCGCAAGCACTAAGCCCACCAACCATCAAAGAAACCCACCACCCCCCCACACACACCACACAACCCACACACACACAACACAAACCACGCCATCATTACAACACCGCCTAACCCCAATCCAAGCACCCCGCCACACCCCCCCCCCGCCCACACCCACACACCACCCCCCCCCACCGCCCAACCCCCACCACCCCCCGCACCCCCCCCCCAAACCAACACCCCCAAAGCCGCCCAAAGCCCCGAAAACACGCCACCCAACACACCCACCTCACCTCCCAACCCACAAAAACACATAAGACACAACACAAAAAAACAAGCCCCATCATCAAAAACAGCACCACCACCAACAAAAACAAAAACAAACCCCACAGCCAGCCCACACCACCACAACAAAACCCCCACACCCACCAACACCCCCCACACGACAAAACAAAGAACCACCAAAACTAAGAACAAACACCAACAAACCAATCCCCAGCCCACCATACACACCCGAACAAAATCCCAATGAAAACCCCCAAGCCCACCATACTACAAACAAAGCCCACTACAACAAACCGACACATCCCAAAAAAAACCCCGCGAACACAAACCACCGCCCAGACCCACCCCACCACACCAACGCACCCAATCCAAAACCACCAAACCGAACCCCGAAACCCCCACACACACCAACCAACAACAACCACACAACAAAAAAAAAAAAAACAAAAAAAAAAAAAAAAAAAAAAAAAAAACCCTCCACCACACGAACCACCACAAACAAAACAGAACAACCCAAACGGCAGAAAAACAAGCCCAACACCACAAACAAGCCCAGACAAACCCCACCCCAAAATAGCAAAACCACACACAACACCCCTAACCCTACCACCCAGCCACCCACAAACAAACACCCAACACTGCCCCCAGTCACCACAACCATCAAGAAAATGCCCCATAACACCCGCCCGCAACCAAGAAAACCAAACATACAAACACAAAAGAACCACAGCACAGCCACCAACAAAACCAGCCCCAAACAACCAACCAGAACAGACCCACAAACACCCACACACGCAACACAACCAACAAACCAGCCAACAAGACCTCCCACAACCGTAACAAGCACAATAACACGACCAAAAAAGAACGAAGACAAGCAGACCGATAACCACCCGAAACCCACCAACAGACCCTCAGACAGCCAGCAAACAAACATAAGAACAACCGCACCAACCCCCACCCACACCCCAAACACACACAGGCCCCCCACTAAACCCGACACACCACACCAAACGACAACTGAAAAACACAAAATTAAACCCAAATCATACACCAAACACAAAGCACAATATCAACCTAAACAGAACAAGCAACACATACCCCCAACACCAAAAAGGACAGAAATAAGGGAAAAAAACCCCCCCCAACCAGCCACCCCACCCCAACAGCCACCCCACGCCAACACCCCCTTCCCCCCAACCACACCAACAAACCCCCAAAAACCAAAAAAAAAAAAAAAGTCAGAAAAACATAACCATGCCCACCAATCGAAGGAGACCAAAAAAAACCAGCATCCACCCAAACCCCCAAAAAAAAACCAAAAAAACCCCCCAACAAAACAATGACAACAAAAACTGAAACAAAAAGAACTCACAAACCCACTAACAAACACACCGCAACAAAAAACACACACGAAACACTCAACCCACCCCAGAAAAAAGCAAACATCAAAACACACCCCAAACCAAACCACCCCACTAAACCACCACTAAATCACCCAACATCACACCAACAGAACCAAACACACCAGCCCAACCCACTCAAGCCTCCACCCCACAACCACCCACCCCAAACTCCACCACACAAAAACACCACCCTCCCAAACCCCGACACAACACACACAAATCACGCCTAAACAACCCAGCCCCACCAAACCACAACCAAACAACCAACCGCCCAGCACCAACCCACACCCAAAACAAAAAAACACAAAGCGCGAACCCACACCATACAACGAACAAATAAAAAACCGAACATAACAAAACCACCACCTAATAGCAAAACCAAAAACACAATAAAAAAACAAAAAAAAAAAAAAAAAAAAAAAAAAAAAAAAAAAAAAAAAAAAAAAAAAAAAAAAAAAAAAAAAAAAAAAAAAAAAAACAACCAAACACAAAAAACCCAACCCGCCAAAACAAAAGAACGAAAAAAAGACACAATAACCCAACCACCCGCAACACAGAAAACCAACCCCGAACCCCAAAACAACGCGCACCCCAAAACAACCCCCAAACCCGCCCAACACCACCCACCACCAGAAAACAAAACACGCTCACATATCAAATCATAATACCCATAAGCACAAACCACACAAAAAAACAATAAACAAAAAAAAAACCATAAAAAAAACACCAGGACTACACACCAACAAACGCAAACCAAAAAACACAAAATAAAAAAAAACAAAAATACCAAAAACAACAAAAAACCAAAAAAAAAAAAAACAGCAAAAAGACACACCTAAAAAACAAAAAACACAAACAACCCCAACACACAACAGAAAACAACAAAACAAAAAAGCCCACACGAAAACAGACACACACACAGAAACATGAACCTCCAAAAACAAAAAACACCATAAACACAAAAACAGACCAAAAAACAAACAAAACTAAAACAACGGAGCGACACAGAAAACAAGAAAAAACCCCCAAACACCAACCATAACCCGTCGCGGGCTACATCACAAGCATCCAAATGCGGGTCAGCATACAGGAAATCAGGATGGGTCTACTATCGGCATCTTCCCCCGTGAAGGTTCTTGGTGGTGGTGTCCTCTGCCGCCCCTGGACAGGCATGCATGGAGGCATGTGCTGGCTTCTCTCTTCTCTCATCTCTCTCGTCTGCTCTCTTCTTCTCTCTCATCTCTCATCTCGTCGTCTCGTTCTCACACACACACACACACACACACACACACACACTTAAGTTTGTGTGTGCCCACGCACCTGTGCCTGGCAAAAATGTGTATACTGCAGGAGGTGCAGTGCACTCCTATGGAGACTCAGGCTAGTTGTAGAACTGTATGAAAACAGAATTCGGCCTTTAACTGCCACATGTATCCTGGGTTCCCTTTATCTCAAAGCAATTTGGGACTCACTTCTGCCTGGGACCCAACCAGACCAAAGATTTGAGGCTTGAGATCTTTTTCTTTTCAGCATGGAGGATCAAAACCCTGGGTCTTGGATACTAGTTACGTGTTGTACTGCTGAGCTGCAGCCTCAGCATCCTACTTAGGACTTGTGATGAGAGGATGGGAGTGTAAGGCTTGATTCAACCTTGGTCTCCGTGTGCCAGAATCCTTTGTGCTGAAGAAAAGCCTTTTCTTAGTTCTGGGTAACTTGCTGGAGAGCAGGACCCTTTTTTTTTGGTCTTTTCAAGACAGGTCTCCCTGTAGCCCCAGCTGTCCTGGAACTCACTCTGTAGACCAGGCTGGCCTTGAACTCACAAAGATCCGCCTGCCTCTGCCTCCCAAGTGCTAGGATTAAAGGTGTGCGCCACCACGCCCCGAGAGCCCATTTTGAGAAGAGGAAAGGGAACCTATCAGTTTTGTTTGGTTCCATAAATTTCCTTGTGACCTTTGGAAATTTAAGGTGGAGAGCCTCCTGAAGGTCTCTTTTTCTTTTCTTTCCATCTCCCCCCCAACTTCTCTTTTTTTTTTTTAATTTTTTAAAATTTATTTCTGTATGTGTATCAATGTACTGTCTGCATGCAGGTTTGTGCACCCGTGTCGTGCAATGCTTCGGAGGTCAGAAGAGGGTGTCGGATTCCCCTGGAACTGGAGTTCTCCTGGAATTGGAGTTTTAGACGGTTCTCAGTCACCATGTGGGTGCTGGGGGATCGAACCCGGGTCCTTTGTAAGAGTGGTCGGCGCTCTTAACCACTAGGCCATCTCTCCAGCCCCACCCCCCACTTCTCTTTTTAAGATATTTTATAATTTTCATTTTATGTGTATAAGTTTTTTGCCTTCATGTGCATAAGAGTACCCATGTTGTTCAATGCCCAAGGCGGCCAGAAGAGAGCGTTGGATCTTCTGGAAATGGAGTTACAGGTGGTTGTTGGTCACAATGTGGGTGCTGGGAACTGAACCCGGGTCCTCTACATAAGCAGTCAGTGCTCTTAACCACTGAGCCATCTCTCTAGCTCCCCTCTCTGAGATAGGCTCTGAGTATGTAGTCCTGGCTACCTTAGAACTGACTATGTAGACTTCAAAACCACATAGCTTCATAGCCTCCCGAGTGGTAGGATTCAAGGCGTGCGCCACCATCCAGCAAATTGGAAGTTCTTATAGCTCACCCCTCTGTGGAAAACCAGAAGAGTAGAAGTTGGTGGAAGGAAAAAGCTGGGTGAGTAGCGCACGCCTATAAACAAGCCCTGGGGAGCTGGAGGTCCAGAAGTTCACGGCCATGGAGCAGGCAAGACGGCTCAGTCGGTAAAGTGCTTGCTGCAAAGCCTGCTGGCCTGAGTTTGCTCTCCCACTTCCAGAAGACAAGAGGCAGGTGAAGCTATGTGAGCTCCAGGCCAGCTGGGGCTATAGGGAGACCCTGTCTCAAAAAGACCCCCCCCCAAAATCCAATTTATTTGGAGGAATAATCCCTGGAGAAAATTGTTGGTAAGTAGAGTCCAGACATGTGGCTTTATAACCTGGCATGCTGCCACAGGGCATCTGGATGACCTTGGGTCCACCCTACAGCATCTTTGAGCCCTCAGTTTCTCTTTTCTGTCCATCGCCAGGCTCTGCCCTTTATCCAGCTCTGCCCCTGGCCTCGATGACCTCAGTCCCTAACTCAGAGTCTCTCCTTGCCTCCCCACCACCTTCAGGAGGAAGCCCAAGCTCCTTGGCCTGGCACTGTGGGAACTGCTCACGCTTCTCCCCTAGGCTTCTGGCTTTCCCGCTCTGCTTCCCTGCTGGGCTGGGGTCCGCTGCTACAGGGGGAAGAAATGGAGAAGGCGGGAGATGAGCTTCCTCCCTTGTGCTCACCTCTGCTGTTTCCCAGCTCTCTCTGTGGTCCTAGGCAGGTCTCTGACTCACTCTGAGGTTTTTGTTATTGTGTTTTTGGTCCTGGAGATTGAACCCAGAGCCTTACTCAAGTCACCGTCAATGCTACTAACTGAGCTACAGATCCACCCTCTTGCTCAAATCTTTTTTTTTTGAGATCCGCCTGCCTCTGCCTCTGGAGTACTGGGATCAAAGGTGTGCGGTTACCACGCCCAGTGATCTTGATCAAAATCTTAAAAAAAAATTAAATTGTTTTATTTGTGTTTTGGCTGTATACATCTAAGTGCAGCTATTCATGCAATACCTCTGGAGGCCAGAAGACAGCGTCAGATTGCCTGGAGCTGGGGGTTCAGGGTGATTATGAGATGCCACGAGGGTGCTGGGAACTGAATCCAGGTCCTCTCGGAGAGCAGCCAGTGCTCTTACACAACACTCTCTCCAGCCCCTCAATCAAAATCTTTTCTTTTGTTGTTGCTCTTTTGAGATAGTTTCTCAGTAGCCTCAGCTGGCCTGAAGTCAATATTAGACCAGGCCGGCTTCAATCTCAGAGATCCACCTGCCTCTGCCTGCTGAGCGCTGGGATTAAAGGGATGGACCAACAAAAACAAAAACAAAAACAAAAAAAAGGCCAGGCGTGGTGGCGCAAGCCTTTAATCCTAGCACTTGGGAGGCAGAGGCAGGTGGATCTTTGTTAATTCAAGGCCAGCCTGGTCTACAGAGTGAGTTCCAGGACAACTGAGACTACAGGGAGACCCTATCTCAAAAAGACCAAAAAACAAAAACAAAAATAAAGGGATGTACCACCACACCCAGTTATGATCAAAATCTTAAAAAAAAGCACAATCTGTAGAAAAGTCTCCAGTAGTCCCAGCACTGGGAAAGGAGAAATAGGAGAAATGTCTGGTTTGAGGTTTAGAGTGGTACACAGAAAGCTCCAGGCCAGCCTGGTCTACACAGCAAGTTCCAGGCCAGGTGGAACTACAGGGAGACCCTTTCTTCAAAGCAACAAAAAAATCCAATAAAGCCGGGCGTGGTGGCACACACCTTTAATCCTAGCACTTGGGAGGCAGAGGCAGGCGGATCTTTGTGAGTTTAAGGCCAGCCTGGTCTACAGAGTGAGTTCCAGGACAGCTGGGACTACAAGGAGACCCTGTCTCGAAAAGACAAAAAAAAATCCAATAAAGAAAAGACAAAACAAACGAACAAATAACAAAAGAACACAAAGACAAAAACAAAACACAAAACCCCCCAATACAAACACAACCTCCTCCAAAAAGTAAAAGGAAAACCTTCCAAGCAGATTCCTTTGGCGTTTTACTTTCAAATTTCTAAAATATTTGTAATTTATTATAATTAAAAATGTTTAATTTTACGAGTATGAGTGTTTTGTCTGCATGTATGTAAGTGCATGCATGCACTGGTCACGGAGTCCAGGTCAGATTCCCTGGAACTGGAGTTGGGTGTGTGTGTGGGGGGGGGCGGTGTTAGCCACTATGTTGGTGCTGGGAACCGACATCCAGTCCTCTGCAAGAGCAGCCAGGGCTCTTAACCACTGAGCTCTTATTTTTGCGAAAACAGGGTCGTAAGTAGTCCGGGCTATCCCCAAACTCTGTATGAAGCAGAGGCTGGCCTTGATCTTGTCTCGGCCTCCCAAGTGCTGCGACTGCATAGTATGTTTTCACATCTTGCAGACTTACATAATACCATGTACTGATGGGCGGGAGAGATCGCTCGGTGGTGAAGAGTGCGGTGGCTCCTCCCTCCAGGGCGGGACTTGCCCGGCCCACGTCCCCAGGGGGTGCAGCTTCCGGCCCGCAGCGGGGCGGTAGCCCAGAATTGGTGGAGCCCGGCTGGCGGGCACTGCCCTGCGAGTCCAGGTGTGGCCGCAGCGGGGGCGGAAGGTGGAGCTTTCCTTCCCGCTCACATGGCCCTTCCCTGCGCACCCCTAAGAAGCGGTGCAAGGCAGCCTTGACGCTGTCAACCTCCCACATTCCCACATCTCCAGTGCTGTCCCCAGGAAAAGAATCCGGAAACCAGCACAGTGGTAAACACATGGGCTTGACAGTCAGACATCAGGGTTCAAATGCCTTCCAAGCACGGACTGACAGCTTCACTGCCTCAGGTTTCCCATCTTTAATAACGGTGGCAGCTACCATGTAGCCTTGTTACAATTTTTGTTCTTCTGTTTTGGCTTTATATGAAGCCGGTCTCATGTAGCCCAGGCTGGCCCTTGAACTGTCCATGTGGCTCAGTAGGACTTTGAACTGATCATCCTGCCCTAGCCTGAGTAGCACACGCAGCATGATGAAACATGTTTTTCCTTTTTGAGATAGGGTCTATGCTAGCCTGGAACTTGGTATGCAGACCAGACTGACCTCAGCTTGCTGTGATCTTTGTCTCTGCCTGAGTGTTAGAATAACATGCATATTCCACCACCACCGCGGCATGATGGAGTATTTCTAGACCTGGAGCAGAAGACTGGGGTCCCTTCAGGGCTGGCCTTCCCGTTACTGCCCCTCCTTCAACCAGGGAAGACAGGCATAGAGAGCATACAACAAATCAGGGAAAATCTGTTTGGGAGCAGCTTCCCAGGAACCCATCCCCACCCAAGGGAGAGGCTGGCACCATGCCCACCTGAGGCCCTGCCCAACCACCCACCCCGCCTCCCAGCGTGCAGGCCCAATGTGTGCCCGGCCTGGTGCCATTTTTCCATGGGACTCAGGCGGTGGCGGCTCACATCTGGAGTCTAGACTCGTAGGCTCTGCCGGCCGGGCCTAGCGCCCAGGCTGGGCCCCACTGGCCGCTGTTTGCTCAGCTGAAGCTGGTTAATTGGACCTGGAGTGGCCCGTGTGGCTGGCTGGCCAGGCGGGCCCTGATCAGCACTGCGAGGTCTGTGGAACATCTGGCTGGGCCAGGACAGTCATTAGGTGGCAGGCGCCCGGCGCCACTGCCACCTCAGCCTCTGCTGGGGGTCAGCGGTGACTCAATGAGGCCTTTGTGGGCTGTGGGCCCGCAGAGCCAACCGCTCTGTGTGCCTGGGCCTCCTGCCCCATCTGCCGCCCTCAGAGGGGCTTTGTTCCAGAACCACATGGCCTCCCCCTGGAGGCAGAATGAGCCTGTGGAGAAGCCCCTGAAAGGGACCCCCTGGCTGTAGAAGTCTTTTTGAGGTTTCCTCTTCTCTCCATAAAATTCTGGAGCCTAAAGAAGTTGGGTGGCTGACTCAGAGGGCTCAGCAATGCCAGCCACAGTGACTTGATCCCAAGGGTCAGGAAAGCAGTGGGATGGCCTTAGAACTAGAGCTGGACTCATACTGCTTGAAGTCACATCCATGTCTGCGGGAAAGCAGCCCCAACTCCCCATCTGTAGAGTGGGTCTAAGAGTACAAATAGCTTAGGACTTTAAAGTGCAAAGTGGAATGTAATGCTGCATCAGGATGACTGACCCACATCTGCACCGATGAAGCCTCACCCCCCAGGCTCTGGGGACGTCTGAATCTGAGGTGGTCAGGGGTGGGCCATGGGCTGGGAGTTGCAAGCCTGAGTGGCTCCTCTTTTTTTTTTTTTTTAAATTTTTTCTTTATTTCAGTATGTGTATGAATGTACTGTCTGCATGCAGGTGTGTGCACCCGTGTCGTGCAATGCCGCGGAGGTCAGAAGAAGGTGTCGGATTCCCCTGGAGCTGGAGTTCTCCTGGAATTGGAGTTTCAGACTGTTCTTGGCCGCCATGTGGGTGCTGGGGATCGAACCCGGGTCCTCTGTAAGAGCGGTCGGCGCTCTTAACCGCTAGGCCATCTCTCCAGCCCAGTGGCTCCTCTTTCTTGCCAGTTTCTCCACTGAGTCCCATCCTGGTAGGTGGGTAAGGGGTGTGCTGTCCATTCCCTGTCCTCTGGGGATTTTCCTGAAGGTCAGGGGTACGGGAGATGCTGGGTCAAATCTCCAGCTTCTGGGCCTCAAAGGCCTCTCCCAGTCACTGGGGCCTAATCTCTCCTCACCCCAAGCTCTCTGAAGACCTGACCCTTATTTTGGGAAGAATCCCAGGAATGGACAGAATAGGAGAGGGGGCTTTGATCTCCAGTCAGATGAGCAGGCTTGGGGGATGCTGTCTGTGTGGTTACTTGGTCCCCTGAGTTAGGCTGACCCTATGATATTCCTCTCACCTTTTGAGGGGGTGGGCAGAGAAATAGGGAACACCTGCCCAGCACCTTCACTGTCTTCAAGTGTTCTAAGAAAGGGGGTGAAGAGGACTCATGGTCTGGCTTTGGGGTGGGTACCCAGGAAGGGGCTTGCAGAAGTTTCCAGGTAGTGGCTGAGACCTACTGAGCTCAGCATGTGACACTGGGTGAAGATGCTCAGAAGACTCCAGGAGCACAGCAGGCCCTTCACCATGGGATGAGTTTTTAATGTGAGGCAAAGTCAGTCCACAATACAAAAATCTAAAACCCACACCTAGTTCCCACCTGGCTCCTGGGGAAAGAGGAAACCGAGGGTTTCCTTTGCCTGCAGGGAATGAGGAGCAGAGAAAGGGGAAGAGGGGACAGGCTGCAGAGCCCCCCATCCTGAGGCCGCCTTCACTGCTTGCAGGCCCCCGCTAACTGGTCTGGCCCTCCAGGGTCAGGCAGCAGTGCCTCACTTCTCCTTCTTCTCTAGCCTCTTAGATGCCGATGCCTCTGTTGCCTCCTCTTTGGATTCGGTCACGGCTGCTGGATCCTTAGGATTTGACTCCTCATAACTGACCAGGAAACAAAGGAACACACTTAGAGGGGAGGGCAGGGTCCCCATCACACCCTCTCCTTGCAATCCCGGGGTTAGAATGACAAGCATCATTCTGTGTCTCCTGCCCAGTCCTCCCGGAATCTGGCCCCAGGCTTTCTGTGTGCCCTCACAGGCAGCCCGCCTGGCTTGCTCTGTGCCCCGCAGTGCCAAGAGGCTATAAGGGCAGCAGCAAACGGGAGCAGCTGGGCCTCAGCTTGTGTGGTTAACTTCAAGCTTTTTGAACCTTCTGCAGATAAAAGAGAAGCAGGGATGGGACTCCCCAAGATTGGCTGTCTCCCAGGGCACATGGCAAGAGTGGCTCAGCACCAGGCAGGATACTGTTCTACCGGCAAGCAACACAATGCCATTCTTCAGAGTGGACACTCTGGCGTAGTTCTCACCAGAGACTGGTTACTGCAACTGCACTCATGCCAAGCACAATGCATATTTCCTCCCAGTTCAGGCAGGCAGAAGAGTAGGTGTCTACTTGATGAAGAAAGGCTCAAGCAAAGTGACTGGTCCAGGGTCAGTATATACAGGCCAGCAGTCCCATCGCCTACTGCAGTCTGACAAGGAAACTCATGGCCTCCATCTCCTGGGAAGGTTCTGGGGTGCCTGCTCCTTGCACCTCTGGGCATCGACTACTAATGGCTGACATGAGCTGCCTCCTGGCTCTGACCCCAGCAACACTCCCTGACTTTATTCCAGGGCTGGAGATCTGCCCTACCTTGGGCCTGGGACAGTGGGGGTGGGGTGGGCAGGTGGGCACCCGCTGGGTATTACATGGCGCTGGGATTCTGCGGGCGCCTGCGACGAGGGCCAGCTAGCTTCTGCTGCATGGAGTCGGCCAGGCTGGCGGGGGAGCCCGAGACTGTGGGGAAGTGGGTGAGCCTCGGCGTATGAGGCAGGATTTCCGCCGAGGACTCGTAGCTGTGTGAGACAGATAGAGAAGAGAGAAGAAGGAGATGGAGAGAGGAAGACCAGGGGAGGACGGAGACTTCCTTCCCAAGGAAGAGCAGGGTGCACTGCTATCTTCTTGTTACCTGGCTCACACCTGCAGACTCTGTAAAGTAGCTTGCATCACTTGGAGGAAAATGCATGGCTGCAACGGTACACCATGCAGGCAAGAGGAGGGTGTGCTGACTGAGGCCGCTGCTGAGCCAGTGTCCCTTAACATGTGCTGTTCTGTGACATACCGAGGGCTAGAGTCTAGCTCAGCAGACGACATGTGCTTAGCATCCACGAGGCCCTGGGTTTGATCCTTGGCTCTCTATAGCACCTTGAACAGTAGAAGCACCAAGGTGCAGAATGCTGGAGACTGACACCTGTCAGTGCGGACATTATCTGTGTGTCAGTGCAGGTGTCTCTGAAGGCCTGTTAAGAACTGGCCTCTCCAGTGGGCTGGGACATGAGGATATACATGTCCCCTCACAGCTGTGCATCTTGTGTGTTGTGCACATGCATGTGGAAAGCAGAGACTGATATCGACGGTCTTTATCACTCTCTACCCCATTTTTTGAGACAGGGTCTCTTACTGAATCCAGTGCTCACCAACTGGTTAGACTGGCTGGCCAGGGATGCACCTCTTCCTGCCTCCGCCAAGACCTGTGGTTACAGATGTGCACCACTGTACTTAGCTAGGTGCTGGGGATCTGAACTCAGAGATTAAAGGATTAAAAAAAATGTATTTAATGTGTGTGTGTGCATGTTAGAGCTCAAGCGGTGGTCAGAGGACAGTCTATGAGAGTGGCTTCTCTCCTTCCATCGTCTTTGCTCTGGGGACAGAACTCAGGTCCTCAGGCTCGGAGGCGAGCATCTTTACTGCCTGAGCCATTTCACCTACTTGTACTTTAATTTGTTAAAAATTTTTTGCTTTTGTTTAAAATTTATTTATTTAGATACAGAGTCTCAATATGCAAACCAGGCTGGCCTCAAACTCACAGAAATCTACCTTTTCTATCATCCAGACTAGCCTGGAGCTCAGTCCATAGCGCAGGCTGTCCTGCATGCAGTTATACTTCTGCTTCAAACAAGCATTGAGAGTGACGTATAAGTCGCCACAGCAGGCTCGGCCCTAGAAGGTTTTCTTTTTATTTTTTTATTATTGTTTTTTTTTTTTTTGGTCTTTTTGAAACATGGTCTTCCTGTAGCCCTAGCTGGCCTGGAACTCACTATGTAGACCAGGCAGGCCTCAAACTCACAGTGATATGCCTCGCTCTGCATATGGAGTGCTGGAATTAAAGGTGTGTGGCACCATGCCAGGTTACCCCGCCCCAGGTCTCCCTATAACCCAGCTGGTCTGAAACTCGCTATGTAGCCAGGTAGCCTCAGTTTCACAGAGATCTGCCTGGCTGCTTTGGAATTAAAAGCTATTTAAAAAGTATTTAATTTGGGGGCTGGAGAGATGGCTCAGCAGTTAAGAGCACTGACTGCTCTTGCAGAGAACCTAGGTTCGATTCCCAGCATCCACATGGCAGCTAAGAACCATCTTTAAGCAGGGCATGGTGGTGCATACCTTTAATCCTAGCACTTGGGAGGCAGAGGCAGGTGGATCTCTGTGAGTTCAAGGCCAGCCTGGTCTACAGAGTGAGTCCAGGACAGGTAGGGCTATAGGAAGGGAGAGCCTGTCAAAAAAAAAAAAAAAAAAAAAAGTATTTAATTTTAAATTATGCATGCGTGCGCATGTGTGTGTGTGTGTGTGTGTGTGTGTAGGGGAGAGGGGATATGTGCATGTAAGCATAGGTGCCATGGAGGCCAGAGGGTTCAGGTTGGATCCCCCTGGAGTTGGACTGACAGGAGGTTGTGAGCCACCCTATGTGGATGCTAGGAACTGAACTAGGGTCCTCTGGAAGAATGGCATGCACTCTTTCACTCTTAACCAAGTTATCTTTCCAGTTATTGTAAATGTGCTACAGTCAAGAACTGAGTCAGTGAATGAATTTTTAAAAAATGAGTAGTGGCAGCCAGGCATGGTAGCACATACCTTTAATCCCAGCACTTGGGAGGCAGAGGAGGAGGATCTTTGTGAGTTCAAGGCCAGCTTGGTCTACATAGTAAGTTCCAGAGCAGCTGGAGCTACAGGGAGACCCTGTCTCAAAAAGACCCCCTCCACACAAAAAAATAGTGGCAGTAAAAGAAAAAATTAAAGCTTAAAGATCAAATTGAGAAGGGAGGAAGGGAGGATAGAGGAGAGAGACCATTTGCCTTTCTTTTCCCTAAGGACATTCTGGGTGGGTCAGGGTGCTGTTCCAGGGCAGCATTTAGGGAAACCAAGCCTCAATCTGGTGAAGGAGGCACTTCCTGCCCTAACTAGGGGCTCAGAGCTCTGCATGCAGAGGACACAAGGGGAATGATCTAGAAGTCACCCTAACATTGGATGTGCAGAGGCAGGGGCATCAGGCACTGACCTCAGTGATCAGCTGCTATGCTAGAAGATACGAGTGGGCAGGCTCCAGGTGGGCAGACTGGAGCTGGGGATTCCAGGCAGGACACGGAAGGCAGAGCAGGCATGGGGAAGGGGTGAGTCACAGGCTGCCCTGCGGCTGCCAGGTGCACAGGAGGTCCTGGCAAGCACTGGAGGGCCAACTTGAGGCCAGGCAGGTGCAGTTGGGTGAGGGCCCCCAGTGGGCAGCTTTAATCGTAGCTGGCAGCTATTTCTAGGTCTCTGGTGGGTGGGGTTGATGGTACTAGGGTGCAGACACCTGTTTGAGTCAGGCAGGTCTTGGGGTAGGGGTGGGCAGTGGCCATGGGGGAGGGGAGTACATGCTTGAGGAGAAAAGGGAATAAGCCGTGGGTTATGGCTACAGAGGCTTTTGGAAGGGATGGACACCTGGCTTCTCTTCTTAAGTCCTGGTCCTATTACTCCCATAGACAAACTGGTACTGGGGAGGAAGACAAGCCTCAAGTCACCTGGTGGTAGAGCCAGGCTGTGACCCAGATGGTGTGCAGCCTGAATAGAACCTCCTTGAGCCATGCCTTTAAGATCTAGCATGCATGTGGTATGGGGCTCCTGGGAATGGTTTTTACTGGTGAGTACTCAGTTACTGGCAAAAAGGGCCAGGGAAGAGCAGGTAACAGAAACGCTCCCCTGGAGAGTGCCCACATGCTCCAGCAGGCTGCCTGCAGGTGCACTAGGGCCTACTGGACATTTGTCCCATCCTGCCTTACCTGAACATCTCTGCCACTTCTCCTTTTGCCAGGGCCACCAGGACAGGGAAGCCGATGCATGCAGGGACCAGGTACAGGAGAGCTGGCTGTGAGAAGACAAGAGGCTGGTGAGGCAAGGCACCTACTCAGGGCCACACCTAGTGGCCTCTTCTGGGCTTGACTGAGGGATAGCTCAGGCCCAGGTTCACAGGAGCCAGTGGCTGAGACAAAAAGGAAAGCGAGAGCACAAAGAAACAAGGACACAAGCCTCCAAGGCTCCCATGGTCTGCCCAGCAGTGTCAGAATCACCTGGACAGCGGCTCAAAGCTGCCACTTCTCAGGCAGGCTTTCTTCCTAGAGGCCAGCTGCATAGAGCTTGGGCAGAGGCTGCCATTTTAGTAAACAATCTGGGAGAGGCTGTGAGGACAGGGGCAGTGACAGTGGGCATACATGCAACACTATGCAGACATGTCATCCCAGAAAGTGCAAAGTGGCTTTCACACCCTGGCGCTGTTGTTCCCCCCCCCAATCTGTGTTAAGACGACTGTCTCTATGGTGTGAAGATGGCCTGCTGTGCAGATCTCCCCGGGGCGTCAGGTTCCCCAGTGGCTGTGGCGACTGTCTTCTTCTGGCAGAGAAGAGCTAACACTCTAGAGGGAGGAGCACCTTGGGCCTCAGGTCTAAGCGTCAAACAGGACTGAAGCCCCACATGCCAGACCCTGAAATCATTCCTTTATGACCTCTGAAAGGCGGACATCATTCCACTGTACAGACACTCCGAAGATCCCAATCCTGCCAGTGGCTTGAAGGCCCTAAGAGATGTGACCCTTGTCACCTCCTCAACGGTATCTGACATACTGACACCTTACTTTGGCCACGGCCCCATGACCTTTCTATGTGGAGTTTCTGCTGCTTGACCTGCTCTTGCCTCTTCTATCTCATCTTCCCCCCTTAGCCCTCACTCCTTGGGAAAGCCCTCACTCGCATGGTACCAAGTCTGCTTGCAGAGGCCCCCAGTTCTCCCATATAACATTCCCTGGCCTTTGGAAGGGATCATCCCGTGCAGACCAGAGTCTCCATCCCCTGCTGGCCTGAAGACTTGGAGAAGGCAAGCGTCTGGCTGCCCTGTTCACTCTGCATGTCTGGTACTCAGCAGCGAGCCTAGGAAACAGGAGGTCTAGCAGGGGCTTCTTCATCATGCTCGCCAGGCCGAGAGGTCTTAGAGATGAATGGGGCGAGAATGAGATTTCTTTTTTGGTGCCAAGCCAGCCTGTGGCCAGAGAACAAAGGAATCTTTCCTAGCACCAAAGGACCCTCTTCAGCAGACCAATTCTTGGCACTGATCTGGGTGGGCTGTGAGCCACGCTGTTTACATAGCGCATCCTCAATTCTAGTGATATCCTAAGGACCCAGACTGGAGTTTTATAGATGATGTTCTTCAGGCTCAGGGAAAGGGACTCTCAGGTCATGGAGGGTGTACGAGGCTGAGCTGGGGTTAGACCTGGAGCTGGGCTTCTTCACTGCTTGCCCTATCACATTTATTCTCCCTCTCATGCTCACCACCGCCCCACCCCAAAAGTTAAAAACATAGTGAGGCCAGATGCAGTGGTGGCGCACGCCTTTAATCCTAGCACTTGGGAGGCAGAGGCAGGCGGATCTTTGTGAGTTCAAGGCCAGCCTGGTCTACAGAGTGAGTTCCAGGACAGCTGGGGCTACAGGGAGACCCTGTCTCGAAAAGACCAACCCCCCCCCCAAACCCAACACCAAAAAAAACGAGTAAAAAGAAGTTTAGAGAAGGCCTGCCCTGAATCATAGTTGGTTAGGACCTAGACACATGGTCCTCCTCTGCAACCCAGGGTATTCTCTTAGGAGAGTCTTGGCAGAATGTAGAGTTTGTAGGAAGGGAAGGTATGTGGACTGACTTTCCCCAGTGGGCTTGGGTTCCTGAGAGGCTCCTGTAAGTGGCAAGTTTGCTGTTATGGGAAGGAGATAAGCCTGCTTTCACTTCTTTCCTCTCACGGCACCCCGGAAACTCTTCAATAGATGGTTTGGAAGAGAAGGGACACACCATTCAGGACAGGAGCTAGGGAGGCCAGGACACCTGGCTTTTCACATTTTTTCTACATATTTTTGAGACATGGTCTCCCTGTAGCCCCAGCTGGCCTGGAACTTGGTATTATAGACCAGGCTGGCCTTGAACTCACAGAAATCCACCTGCCTCTGCCTCCTGAGTGCTGGGATTAAAGGCGTGCAGCACCAGGCCCAGCGCTAGGTTTTGTTGTTCTGAGAGCTTCTCTATAGCCCGGACTTGCTGTGTGGCTGAGGATAACTGAATTTTTGTTCCTCCTGCTTCCATCTCCCAAGTGCTGGGATTCTAGGTGTGTGCTACCATGCTTGGCTGAGCTGGTTTTTATTTTATTTTTAATTTTTGTCATTTTGAGACAGGGTCTCCCTGTAGCCCCAGCTAGCCTGGAACTTGCTACGTAGATCAGGTTGGCCTTGAACTCAGTGATCTGCTTGCCTCTACCTCCCAAGTGCTAGGACTAAAGGTGTGCGCTATCCAGGTCTGTTTTTTGTTTTTTCAGATCTGCTTTTGTTTTTTTAATTTTTAAGTTTATTTTATTTATTTATTTATGTATATGAATGTACTGTCTGCATGCAGGTCTGTGCACCTGTGTCGTGCAATGCCGCAGAGGTCAGAAGAGGGTGTCGGATTCCCCTGGAACTGGAGTTCTGGAATTGGAGTTACAGATGGTTCTCAGCTACCATGTGGGTGCTGGGGATTGAACCCGGGTCCTCTGTAAGAGCAGTCAGCGCTCCTAACCGCTAGGCCATCTCTCTAGCCCTCAGGTCTGTTTTTAAAGCTAGATGAACAGAAGGCAGATCAGGTGACTCCTATCGAGAAATGCTGACACTGGAGCTTCCTGCCTGCTCCTGGAGAAGGGGGACGCCATTTGACAGGTTCTCCCTGTCAAGGATTTTCAGGAAGGTGACATCTGGATCATTGAGAGGGCCCAGCCTGGCTTGCTGTATTACCCAGGAGTCAGCCTTTCAGCACTGCATTCTCTCCACAGTGGGGATGATGGCCTCTCTGGCGGTTGCTCCTTGCATGGCAGACTCTCTTGGGTCTCCAGATGGGAAGGCAAGCCTGCCACCTGGTGGCTGCCAGGGGAACGGATCTGCTCTTGCAGTCTAACACAGGCCTGGGAGCTGGTAGAGCACATGCCTTAGCAAAGCCAGGAAGCCAGTGCCTCAAGTGTGTACTCAGTCTTTAAACCCCTGGGCAAGTGCATGTCACAGTCATGGTCAGTGGGCGCAGCTCTGAGGCTGTTTAGAGAGAAGGCTCTGCACACACTCCCGGTTTCTCTGCCTACCAGACATTCCCTTGGACTTTCTCTGGTGGCTTTGCACAGGTAGCAATCAACAAACAGATTTTGTGATGAATTCAAAGGCAGTTCCTGTGTTATAGGGTCTTAGGGGAGAGGAGTGGAGGAAGGAGCAACAATTCAACAGTCGATCCCTTGTCCCTGGACACCATACAGCCCAAGAACCCCAGGAGATGCCTGGAACAGCACAGTACAACATCCTGTAAGTGACGTGTCACTAAGTCACTAACAGGTTCACGTGGGACTGTGGGCATTCAACTTGACACTCAGAAATGTATCACATTTAAAACTGGAAGTCTTTGGGGCTGGAGAGATGGCCTAGTGGTTAAGAGCGCCGACTGCTCTTACAGAGGACCCGGGTTCAATCCCCAGCACCCACATGGCGGCAGAGAACCGTCTGAAACTCCGATTCCAGGAGAACTCCAGTTCCAGGGGAATCCGACACCCTCTTCTGATCTCCGCGGCATTGCACGACACGGGTGCACACACCTGCATGCAGACAGTACATTCATACACATACAGAAATAAATAAAAAAAATCTTAAAAAAAAAACAAACTGGAAGTCTTTAATCCTAGCACTCGGGAGGCAGAGGCAGGTGGATCTTTGTGAGTTCAAGGCCAGCCTGGTCTACAAAGTGAGTTCCAGGCCAGCGGGGGTTACAGGGAGACCCTGTCTCGAAAGACAAAAAAGACAAAAAAAAACAAAACCAAAAACCAAAAAACCTGGAAGTTTCCATTTAGTACTTTCGAGTTGTGGGTAACTGAGACCACCGAAGGGAAGCTGTGCTGGGGCAGGGTATCCAGATACAGTTCCTGTACCTTACAGGAATTCACTGCATCCCCCGAACATTCCGCTTTCTGTCCCGTGTCCTCTGTACCATGCTGCTTCGGGCCCTGGAGCTTGGCCTGCTCTCCACACTTCCCGGGCTGAGTCCTGGCTCTGTCACCTGCTGGTGGACCCTGATCTCCAGCTTCCCAGTGTGCTCACCAATACTGTCAGAGGCAGAGCCTGGCAAGCGGGATGAGGTGGACCCCGCTGCTCTCCCACTCCCTACTAGCTCCCCTCCAGGCCGCATCTCGTTCACAATACTCCCCTGTTCGCGGTGCTCATCTTGGTGGGGGAGGCAGGGCCTTGGCCTTCCTGGGTGGGTAGCTAGCTTTTACTTGTAGATGGGCACTTGGCTGAAGTGCCCCAGCCCCCACCCAACCCTTGTCCGTGCTAGCTTATCTAGGAAGCTAACTTCTCTTGCCCAGACTCCTCCTACAGTCAGAGTGGCCCTGTGATACTATCTATCTAACTCATGGGATACGGGTAAAAGCAGTCAGTCAATTCTGGTCAAGTGCCTGCTTTTTTTTGTGTATTTTTGAGACAGGGTCTCCCTGTAGCTACAGCTGTCCTGGAACTCATTATGTAGACCAGGCTGGCCTTGAACTCAGATATCCGCCTGCCTCTGCCTCCCAAGTGCTGGGATTAAAGGTGTGCACCACCACGCCCAGCCTAGTGCCTGCTTTCCTAAAAGAGACACAGGCATGACTGGTATGCTTTTCGTCTTACTGAAAATGTGCATATGCTGCCTGGAGCAGAGGCAGCCATCTTGCCCCAAGTGAAATAACCAGAGCCTCGACTGTTTTCTGCTCCTATGTGGTGCCCACCTCTGGGCTGCTTGTGGATCTTGGTCTAAGTCCTGTTAGTAGCAGTGACATACTCAGGACAAACTTCAGACAGTTCTCACCTGGGCATGCTTGAATATGTGCATGATGAAGATGGTGAGGCCCAGGCCAAAGATGTAGGCGGCGAAGCTGGTGTAGAAGTAGGTGTGGGTGTTCTTCTTCAGGCTTCAGGGAGGGAGGAAGAGGCCATTAGAGCAGCAGCGTCCTTTCTGGAGAAGACCCTGCACTTGTGGGGCTGGGGGTGTGTGGACTCTATACTATACTTGAGGTCTCCTTAGACAAGTCACCTCTCTTCTCTCAGGCTCAGTTTACAGATTTGCAAAATGGGAAAACCATGAGCCCATTCCATCAGTGGTAATAAAAAGCAAATGTTACAATCTAAAACTGGCTCTAAGATTTTAGCCAATATAAAAGTTATCTTTTGAAAAGCAAATGTAGGTTATCTCCAAGGATGTGACATATCGAGTCTGGGACAAGGCCCTGGAGTCAGCACTCTTGAAAAATGACTAAGGGGAATATTATATAGGTGGATTAAGTATTCTTCAAGGAAAGAAAAAGAAACCACTAACGAAAGTTACTTTTTTTTTTTTTTTGGCTTTTTTAGAGACAGGGTCTTACTATGTAGGTCCACTGGCCTGGAACTTACTATGTAGACCAGGCTGGCCTTGAACTCACAGAGGTCCATCTATCTCTTCCTCTCAAGTTAAAGGTATTGGCCATCATGCCTATTCTTTTGTTTAAGATGGGTCATACAGGGGGCTGGAGAGATGGCTCAGTGGTTAAGAGCACCAACTGCTCTTGCAGAGGATCTGGGTTCGATTCCCAGCACCCACACGGCAGCTAAGAACCATCTTTGACTCCAGTTCCAGGGGAATCTGACACTGTCTTCTGACCTCCGCGGGATCGCAAGACATGGGTGCACAAAACTACATGCAGATAGTACACTTATACACATTAAAAAAAAAAAAAAAAAAAAAAGATGGGTCATACAGCCCAAGCCGGCTTTGACTATGCCATGTAGTTAAGGATGACTCTGAAGTTCTGATCCCCTTGCCTCTTCTCCCACATGCTGGGATTGCAGCGTGTCCACCATGACCAGTTTATGTGATATGCTGGGGACCGAAGCCAGGGCTTCATGCATGCTAGTTAAGACTCTACCTACTGAGCTTCACCTACAGCCCCACAAGTTACTATTTTTTTTTTTTTTTTTTGGTCTTTTTGAGACAGGGTCTCCCTGTAGCCCCAGCTGTCCTAGAACTCACTCTGTAGACCAGGCTGGCCTTGAACTCACAAAGGTCCATCTGCCTCTGCTTCCTAAGTGCTAGGATTAAAGGCATGCGCCACCACACCTGGCTACAAGTTACTATTTTCAAGTTCAAAGGCTACTTATAGTTCAGGAAGGTATTTCTGAAGGCACTGAAGAGACACCTTCTACATGGGTAAATGCCAGGGGCTTCCTGCAGGCAGTTCATCCACCATCAGTTTCAGAATATATGAGTTAAAAGTTGGGTGTGGTGGCTCATGACTATAATCTTAGCACTTGGGAGGTGGAGGCCAGCCTAGGCTACAGAGATAGACCCTGTCTTCACCCCAAAATCTCAAACACAAAACCAAACCAAACCCAAACCACATACCCACAATCTGGCACTTTTTATGAGTCAGCTACACTCTCTGTTCCTGCATATGGAACAGTGTCCAGGGAATGAGGGCTTCAAGAACTACAGAATTAGTTTGTGTGGAATACATGAGGATTATCTTACCCCCGCCTCCCATGCTGGAGGTTGAACCCGGGGCTTTTGTAGATATTAGGCAAGGGCATAACCACTGAGCTACACCCAGCCTTCTTTCACATTTGAGACAAGATCACCCCCAGTGGCCCAAGCAGGAACTTTCAGTCCTCTTGCCTCTCCCTAGTCACAGCTGAGCAGGTGTGCCACCTGAGGCTGCAAGAACCCCGAGCTAAGCACATGCATGTGGAGAGCCATCCTGCTGTGAGGGTTTAGTTCCAGAGATGCCCTGTGGGAATGAGACACTGATTCAGAGTCTCTCCTAAGGACTGACAGATCCAGTGAGCCTAGCAGAGGAAGGACTTTTGCCTCTGGAATATTGGCAGCTGAGCCTGTAGCAGAGAAGCTGGGAGACATTTATGGCTTCCTATATTACCTCCCAGCAGTGAGGAGCTGAGGCATTAAGCCAGCACCTCTACATGCAGCTGGCCAGGACCTTACCAAAGGCTATAGGCAAGCCTGTGCTCACAAGACACAAACAGGCACTCCACAGAGACCCTGAACGTTGGGCCCGGAGTATAGCTCAGTGGCAGAGCAACTCCCTAGCATGGGTGATGTCCTTGGGACTGAGTTGTGGTACCATTCTCTACAACCCCTGCCAAATATCTAAATATGAAAACTAGCTTTTTTTCCCTTCTTTTTCTTTCCTTCCCTGTAGTGCTGGGATTGAACCCACACCCCACCCTCATAGGTCATAAGCTGATTTTAATGATGTTGGCTCTGAGTTTGTGAACACTGTCAACATAATTACTTTTTTTTTTTTCTTTTCTTTTTGAGACAGGATCTCCCTGTAGCCCCAGCTGTCCTAGAACTCACTATGTAGACTAGGCTGGCCTTGAACTCACAAAGACCCACCTGCTTCTGCCTCCCAAGTGCTGGGATTAAAGGTGTTATGCATCACCATACCTGGCCAGTTGTTTTTTTGAGATGAGTTTTACTTTGTAGTCCTGGCTAGCCTGAACTCCCTAATATAGACCAAGCTGGCCTCAAACTCAGAGATCACCTGCTTCTGCCTCCTGGGTGTTGAGATTAAAGGTGTGCACTACCACACCTGGCAAATATTGCTTTTGCATGAGATTTTTTTTTTTTTGTATTTTCGAGACAGGGTCTCCCTGTAGCCCCAGCTGTACTGGAACTCGCTCTGTAGACCAGGCTGGCCTTGAACTCACAGAGATCCACCTGCCTCTGCCTCCCAAGTACCGGGGTGTGCCACCATGCCCGGCCACATGAGGAGATTTTAAGTAGTGACCTGAGCTGGCCATTTTCTCTGCTTCATGTTTTTTTCCCCTGATGCTAAGGATGGAGTCCAGGCCTTATGCATGCTGGGTTAAGTGTTCTACAGAGCTCCAGGCTTGCATTTAGCTTTTAGAACAGACCGACAGGTCTGAGTAGGAAGAGGGCAAGGAACAGTGAGTCCTGAACACAGTGACCCAAGTCCAGGCTGACAGATAATGATGGCTGAGGCAGCTGAGGTCAGTCTGCATTTAGTGCTCTCCCCAAACAGGCAAAGGAGTCTGGAATGGGAACTATTATTCACCACCATGGATGAGAGACAGAGTTAGCTCTGCAGGGTTAGATTGCCTGGTAAGGGCACAAGAAGCAGGACTACACGCATCATCCTGGCTGTATGCTGATATGTTGGTCCAATTCTTTTTTGGTCTTTTTGAGACAGGGTATCCCTATAGATCCAGCTGGCCTGGAACTCACTAAGTATGCAGACCAGGCTGGCCTTGAACTCAGAGATCCACCTGCCTCTGCTTCCCAAGTGCTGGGATTAAAAAGTGTGCACCACCACTGCCTGGCCTGATTTTTAATTTAGAAACAAAAAACAACTGTTTTTTGGCTAACTGACTAAATAAGAATTTCTCTGGATGTGTGAGGCGTTGAAAGCTGCTGGAGAACATCAGAAACACCCCAGTCTAGGTCAGGCCTTCCCTTGCTTACCTGATATCAAAGCGCAGCAGCAAAGCAATGAAGATCCCTGCACAGAGAAAGTCAGGGTTAGAAGGCAAGGGGATGGAGTGTGACAATGAACTGATGGGAGGCTGGCCTGTTTGTTCCCAGCCTGGTGTTCCAGTCAGGGAGCCAGCAGAAACCCCAGGTACCTCCCTAGAGCACTGTACTGTATCACTGGGCTAGTGTCCTGCTGACCAGGCACAGTGTACAATACAGGAACAAGAGAAGCCACAGCTCTCAGAGCTCAGGGGCAGGTGGCAGGGAGAATGATACCAGCTATGACAGCCTCCAACAGGAACCCAAATCCATGGCTGCTGTCACTGCAAAAGGTACTTCCTGTGTCATGGAAGGTGGACTGTGGTAGGACCATCTCAAGAGTGGGATTAAAGAAGGCTTCTTTAAAGAGATACTGACGAGGGAGAGGAAAGAGCATACACAGGTCCTGATGAGCTAGTAAGGCTGCATCCTGGAGGAGGAGGGAGACCCTGGGCATGCACAGAGTAGCAATGCAGCAGGATACTGGAAGAGTTCTGGGCAGGAGCAAGGAAGATATTGGAAACACTCTGTGCAGGACAGCAGCCAAACATATTTAGAAAGACCTCTGTGGCAGCTGTCTAGTTGGAGGTAGGGTGTAGGAGCAAGTTCCACAGGAACTCAGGACTACTAATTCCACCCACCTTCCATACTCTGATCCATGCTTCAAAACCAAGTCTTGATACCCAGAATCCTAAGGTTCCCCAAGACAACCAGCTAGTGCAAACTCTTTTAATTTTTTAAAAATTTTATTTATTTTTGTATGTGTATGAATGTACTGTCTGCATGCAGGTTTGTGCACCGTGTTGTGCAATGCTGTGGAGGTCAGAAGAGGGTCTCGGATTCCCCTGGAACTGGAGTTCTCCTGGAATTGGAGTTACAGACGGTTCTTAGCTGCCATGTGGGTGCTGGGGATCGAACCTGGGTCCTCTGCAAGAGCGGTTGGCACTCTTAACCACTAGGGCATCTCTCCAGCCCCTAGTGCAACCTCTTTATGCCCCCCCCACATCCTTTATGGGCCTGTGTCCATTATTGGTTTTTGGGCTCATACAAGGAAGGGGATAAGTGTCATTTAGCTGAGGACTGCCTCTCAAGAGCTGTGAACCTTCTGCACTGCTCACAAGTACAACTAGTAAATGTAATTAACATGTATTTTTTAATTTTATTTCTGTATGTGTATGAATGTACTGTCTGCTTTCAAGTCTGTGCACCCGTGTCATGCAATGCCGCGGAGGTCAGAAGAGGTGTCGGATTCCCCTGGAACTGGAGTTCTCCTGGAATTGGAGTTTCAGACGGTTCTCGGCCGCCACGTGGGTGCTGGGGATCGAACCTGGGTCCTCTGCAAGAACAGTCGGTGCTCTTAACCGCTAGGCCATCTCTCCAGCCCTAACATGTATTTTTTTAGTATTGTGTTTGAAACCCAGAGCTACAACTGTGCATACTAGGCAAGGGGTCTATCACTAAGTTATATCCCCATGTTTAATTTTAAAGAGGGAAATGCACTGTTCTCAGTGAAGATTGTGTGAAAGGACAGACAATAGGCTGCCTTTTATAGGGTTTGGAAAGCTCTGCGCCCCCTGGTGGCAGACATCTATACCAGCTCTCCACCTAAGGGCCAGAGCTTGGCCAGAAAATTCAAATGCTGAAGGCTCATATAGTCCCAACACACTGCTCTCTCTACCTGGGCTGGGAGATGGCTGGACGATGTGCAGCCATGTATGGATCTTGGCAAATCTGACACGGAGAGATGTCGTGCACATGTTTAAAGCCCAGAAGTAGGCACCAGGCACCAAGTAGACTGGGGGAGTCTGTCACTGGGGCCCCGCAAGGCAAACATTTTGGGAGATTCCATTTCTTTTAGCTTTGTTTCTATAGACTCAGTCTCATGTTGGCTAGGCTAGCCTCGAATTTCTGATCTTCTGGTCTGTGTTACAATCACCTGGGATGCAAGCCCCCGTTGATTTATACTGTTGTGAATCATGGGACACTTGGTGTGTGTGTGTGTATCAAGTTCAAACCTTCAGGGAAGTGGAACCATTCCCTTGAACCTCAGTTTCCTTTGGAAAAAGATTACTGTTCTCCAAGCAGTTCCCACAGTGTAATCTTTGTGTGTGTGTGTGGTGCCTGGATGAACCCAGGGTCTCTGTGTGCTGAGTCTTCTCTGCCACTGAGGACACTCTGTCTTTTGCAGTGAGCCCCCCTTTTTTTGGTCTTTCTGAGACAGGGTTTCCCTTTAGTCCCACCTGGCCTGGAACTCACTGCCTGCCTCTGCCTCCACAGTGCTAGGATTAAAGGCGTGTGCCACCACGACCAGTGTGAAACCTTTTTTATAGTCAGACAAATTTGGTCTGAATCTGGCCCTGCTGCTGAGTGTGAGTTTCTTTTCTTTTTTCTCCCTGGAGCCCCAGCTAGCCTCTGCTGGGATTAAAGGCATTTGTCACGACACCTGGCTCTATTGCTGATTTTTGAGAGAAGGTCTCACCGTATAACCCAGGCTGGCAATAAACTCGTAATTTTGGGATTACAGACATGAACTGCTCCACATTTTATAACAAGCTTGTAGTCATCAGACTCTAAACTTGAGACTAAGGGTGTTCATGGAGCTATCACCGGGTCGAGGGCTGTGGACACATGGCATCCGAGCATCAATTTCTGCAGCTGCCGTCAGCATAGCCTTGTCCCCCTACTGGCAGTTTAGGCTACTGGTGAAGTGAGGTACACATTTGAAGCTCAGGTATATGCATGTGCTTGGGACTACAGACGGATCCATGGATCATATCCAGAGCACAACGACTAGGGCCACACTCAGTCACAAAGGCCAGCCAGTGCGTGCAGACAACAGGTGCACATGTACACATGGTATGCACTCTCGAGGTCTCCTCAGGGAGCAGGGGAGGTGGATGAGTGGGGTATGCCAGTTCTAGTCTATCTGCAGTCCTGCACATTTGAGAGCTCTCGAGTCCCTTTGAGACTGCTGTACAATGAGATTTGTCATAGTATGCATCTCAGCCTATTTCTGGTAATTCTGGAGTCAGTCAGCTCACATAGTCAGAAACTCTCTGAAGACTGTTTTGTTTACTGCTGAAGGACTGGCACATGATACGTATTCCACAAATGTGTATGGGGTAGAATCCTTCACAACCTTGGCAGACTTTTCCCTTTCCCAACACATAAGGCTGTCTGCTTCATAGTAAGGCCCCTTCCACCCATCCATGGGTCTGTCCCCAGAAGTCACCTGGAATGACGATATCTCCGAGTCCCAGCATGGCAAAGTTGTCTGCTTCAAGGCCCTTCTCCAGCAGATCCTGGGGGAACACCACTGCGGGGGGGGGGGCAGGGATGGATGGGACAAGTCTCAAGACTTCCAACCTCCCTCCCTGCAGTACTGACTTGCACACATTTGTGGGGATGGGGAGATGATAGGTATTTACTGGACCGGCAACTGGGCAGAGTAGGGTGGAATCTGGGGTTCCATTCCCCATTCACTCAGTTCTTTTTTTCTCCAGGTGCCAGGGTACCACTCGCCATGGACCACACTCTCAAGGCCGTCTTCTCCCCAGCTATCAGGACTAGTGGAGAGCTTGAGGCTTGTAATCCTAGGTGACTGCTGATCATCTAGGCCTGGGACCCTAAGCTGAGCATGCTTTCTCCATCTCCCTTGCTGAGCTGTTTGCTTTGTTAAAAAAATTTTTTGTATTTATTTAGAGTTTATGCATATGTGTATATGTAAGTGCACCTGTGCATGCAATGCCCGAAGAAGCAGAAGAGGCACTGAACCCCCTGGAACTGGCTTACAGATGACTGTTAGCCACCATGTGGGTGCTGGGAACTAATCGAACCTGAGTCCTCTTAAGGAGCAGCCATCTCTCTAGCCTGTTTTGTTTTGTTTTTGAGACAGGGTCTTGCTATGTAACCCAGGCTAGCGTCAAATTATCATTCCTCAAAAGTACTAGAATTAGGGGAGCATGGCAACACATTCAGCTAGAGAATTTGCTTGTTTTTTTTTTTTTTGGAGGTGGGGTGCTGGAGACTGAATCCAGGGCCTCATGCATGCTGCATAAGCACTTTACCATTGAGCTAGCTATGTATACCTCAAGTCCTATGATACATGGTTTGGACTTGGGCCTGGGATGAAGCTTTGGCCAGTGAAACACGAGGGGAGCTTCACAAGGGGATTTTTGAGAAAAACGTCTCCTTTCTTTTTTTTCCTCCTTTTTTGAGCCCCAGTTTTTTTTTTTTTAAATGTATATGAGTTATGCCTACATGCGTGTAAGTGCACCTGTGTTGTGCTGTGCCCTGGAGAGGTCAGAAGAGGGCACTGAATTGCCTGGAACTGGAGTTACAGATGGTTGTTAGCCACCATGTGGGTGCTGGTATTTGAACCTGGGTCCTCTGTAAGAGCAGCCAGTGCTCTTAACCACTGAGCCATCTCTCCAGCCCCTAGAAAACATTTTTTCATCAGAAAAAGAGAAACACAATTCCTCTTCGTGCTTCTGTACCTGTCTATGTGAAGAGTCAAAGCCAGAACTGTGGTTCCTTTGAGGCACCATGGAAAGGAGCTAATAATGGATTGGTACCATACCACGTGGGGTGAGAGAACTGAAATAACCTTGACTTTGGTGACTCACTCACTGATCACTGAGGGCCATTAACCCAGCCTTGAGGTCTTTTTTTTTTTTTTTTTTTTTTTTTTTT
>VZQC01005960.1:2201466-2235003 GCA_009823505.1 Rhizomys pruinosus
CTCTACCTCAAAAAACAAACGAGAAAGTCCCTTTGTTTAAAGACACTGGTACTGGATTTTCTTTTTCAAAAAAAAAAAAAATCCATCTATTAATTTGTCTATATCATCTGTGTGCATGCATGCCATAGTGTTCATGTAGAGGTCGAAGGACAATTTGTGGAAGTTGGTTCTCCAGCGTGTCTCAGGTATTGAACTCAGATCATCAGGCTTGGCAGCAATAATTGCCCTTACCTGCCTAAGATGGCCTTGAACATGTAACCCTACTGCCTCAGCTTCTCCATTACTGGTGTTACAGTTGTGTGCTTCCTAAGCCTGGATTCTGAAATTTCTTTAAAAAAATTTTTAAAAATTATTTTTTTTAATTTTATTCATTCATTTATTTATTTATTTATTTTTATTTATTTATTTTTTGGTCTTTTCAAGACAGGGTCTCCCTGTAGCCCCAGCTGTCCTGGAACTCACTCTGTAGACCAGGCTGGCCTTGAACTCACAAAGATCCGCCTGCCTCTGCCTCCCAAGTGCTAGGATTAAAGGCATGCGCCACCACACCCGGCTAATTTTATTCATTTACTTATGTGTATGAATGTACTGCCTGCATGCAGGTTTGTGCACCCGTGTTGTGCAATGCCGAGGAGGTCAGAAGAGGGTGTCGGATTCCCCTGGAACTGGAGTTCTCCTGGAATTGGAGTTACAGATGGTTCTCAGCCACCATGTGGGTGCTGGGGATCAAACCTGGGTCCTCTGCAAGAGCAGTCAGTGCTCTTAACCACTAGGCCATCTCTCCAGCCCCTTAAAATTATTTTTATTTTATGTTCATGAGTATACTGCTCACATGTATGTAAGTGCACCTGTGTCCTGCAATGCCTGTGGAGGTCAAATCCCCTGGAACTGGAGTTATGGATGGTTGTTAGTCACCATGTGGTTGCTGGGATTCAAACCCGGGTCCTCTGTAAGAACAGCTAGTACTTTTTTTTTTTTTTTTTTTGGTGTTTTCGAGACAGGGTCTCCCTATAGCCCCAGCTGTCCTGGAACTCACTCTGTAGACCAGGCTGGCCTTGAACTCACAGAGATCCGCCTGCCTCTGCCTCCCAAGTGCTAGGATTAAAGGTGTGCGCCACCATGCCCGGCTATAGCAGCTAGTACTCTTAACTGCTGAGCCATATCCCAAACACCCCCCACTTCCATTTATTTATTTATTTATTTATTTATTTATTTATTTATTTATTTATTTATTTATTTTTGAGATAAAGTCTCCCTGCAGCCCCAGCTGTCCTGGAATTCACTATGTAGACCAGACTGTCCTGGATCTCAAGAGATCCACTTGCTTTTGCCCCAAGTGCTGGGAATGAAGACATGTTATCACCATGCCTGTCTTTTTCCTTCTTTTTTTTAGAGGTGCAGGGGAAGGAACCCAGGGCTTGAACATGCCAGGTATGCATTCTTCCACTGAGCTACACTCCTGCCCCTAATCCCTATACTTGGGTTTTCTAATACTTTAAAGACTCCCGCAGGTTCCTATAACAGGCTTCTTGGGCACCTTCCCTCTGTACTTGTTTCCATTCCTGTTTATTTCATACCACATGACCCCACAACCAAGCTGCCCAAGGCCAGGGTGGAGGGCTAGCTCAGGGACACAGCTGCATGAATCCATGAAGAAGGGGAGCTAAGTCAAGATCCTGAGCCAACCAGCAACCTGGGGTGGGGAGGAGGGAGTTCCGCCAAAGGAGACAATCACTTACATTTTATTGGTGCCTCAAAGGACTTGGCCACCGTCACCATCACGTTGGTGCCGAATACCTGGAAGAAGACAGGGGTGTGAAGGAAGTGAATGGGTAAAAATTGCTATCTCTAGGCTGTAGATGCTGAGGTGTGGCAGGGAGCTCTAAGAGCTCAGAGCAGAACTGACAGTGAGGTGAAGTAACAATTCATGCGGTTCTGGGACAAGAGGGAATTTCAAGGAGTCTGGAAAGGACCTCAGCTGGTCTAAGTCAGATAGCTTGTTTGTTCAGGCTTCTACCCTTCTCAAGAGATAAAGCCCCTGGGTACTGCTCATTCAAAGAGAAAAGAGATCTCTGGAAAGGATCAAGGTCAGACCTTGATCCCTCAGGAATGTTTCAGAGAGTGTGAAACCAGAACACAACTGACTTCTGTCCTCCTTGCTGGCAGTTTCACCACCGTCCACAACCTCTGTCTAAATGTTCTTGAGTCTCACCTCATCTGTTCTAGAGACAGATAATTAAGTGGTACTTCTCTAAGGAATGCAAGGGAGGACCTGCTGATCTGGACAACATGTTCCTGACTCACCCAGAAGACATCATAGATGAAGAGTCCACCCAGCAGGATGCAGCCAGTGCTCACGTTGTTGAGGTGCAGGAGCTCTACCCCATTAAGAGAGAAGGCCAGGCCAAACAGATTGTTGGCAATCCAGTGCTGGGGAAAGGTAGGAGTGAGAGCAGCCCCATCCTGCCCTGTCATCCCAACTTCCCCTTCTGCTTAGGCCCCAAATACTTACCTTCCTCAGCAGGTACCAGACGCCAACGATGGTGCTTAGGCCCAGGCACACCAGGTCCTTAGTGTCAAACTCATAGTTGACGATCTCTGAGCAGAGAGGCCAGGTAAGTCCACTCCCCAGGGTAGGGCTGTCCCTCCCATCTGTCAGCCCCTGGGCAGAGGAGGGCATGGGGGTTGGCATGGTTGGAGGCCTATAGGCCCAGGGGCTTGGCCTTGGCTGCCCCAGAACATCAGGGTAAGAATTAGGATGAAGAGAGCTCTTAGAGCCATCCCCATCCCCATCCCCATCCTCTCTAATTTTCTAGAGGAGGGAACAGAGGCCCAGAGAAAATGTAGGTTAGTAATAGGTAGTCCTTGGTGTTGGGGGACAGGCTCTGCCACTTGGTGCTGGGTGACACTGGGGGAGGCAATACCCTCTCCGAGTTTGTTTCTAAACTTGTAAAAAGAATCAAGAGTACCTCCCAAGGCTCCTGTGGGGAGTAAGAGAGGCAGATCAGTACCCTCAGCCCAGTGCCTGGAACAAAATGGGCACCTAAATACAACAAATCTTACTGAGTTCCGATTTTTAGGAAGGTCTAGTTCATTCTGGAATCAGGATTGGTGGTGGCCCTACTTCAATGCAGAGGAAGAAGTAAGAGACAGGTGCCTAAGGGAAAAAGCAAGAGGGGGTCTCTAAGGCTGTTCTTGTGGGGAGCACCTTGGAAGACACCCTAGTGGCAGGCCCACTTTGGGTGCTTGCCCAGGCCACAGAAGTCAGCTGCTTCTGTCAGATTCCAGAGGGCAGCAGATCGCTGTTTGTTCTCTAATTTCTGTTCTCTACTGTGGTTACAACACTCTGGTTTTTTTTTTTTTTTTTTAAGGTATCTGTTGAATTTATTCAGGTTAACCACAGAGGCACTGTCTTCATGTTGTCACATACAGACACAAACACATATACAACACAATATTTATATTTAGCTCAAGTGTATTCCTTCTAGGCTCACTTATATGTCTTCATGTGCCATAGCCCATCATTCAAGTAATGGATATTTTCAATGCCGATTCCCTTGTTGACTTTCTCAATGTCACATGCAGCCATCCTCATGACTCCGACGCACAGGGCGTGCTCCTTCCCTTCTGCCATGACCGCCACAATGGTATGTACTGCAGCAGGGTAAAGTTTTGCTCCAGGAGACGTTAAACCAGGACACATGATATTTGCACCACTGAGCACAAATTTGATGGCTCCTTTATCGACTTGCTGGTGTGGCAGGATAAATGGGTATTTGTGAAGTAACCTTAACGTTGGATAAAAAGGTCCTTTTCTCTGCCTGAAAAACAGTAGTTCTCCATTTACAGTAAGGATTTCCATGTGTTCATGGCACTGCACTATTTTGACGGGTTCTTTCTTGGGCATGATTTGATTAAGCCATGGCTCGATACCTGGAAATTGCTCTGTCAGTTGGTTCTTAATCCCCTTAATAACGGAAGTTTTCAGTTGGATGCAGTTAGATACATTCTCCTTCTCGTTGAATTTCTTGAACATGATCCTGGTGAAGGGGCGCCGACAGAAAAGCTGCTGTGAACGAGCTGAGGCGTCCGGGGTCCCACCGAGTCAGATTCTAGGAAGGATGGCAACCGGCGTCAGAGCCGGCCGTTGTCGCTAAGCGGAAGGGTGTCTGGCCGGCTGTGCTTTACGGCTGTTCAGTCGGACTACTTCCGTCCGTCCCCCCCCCATGCGCCACACCAGCTCTTTCGCGACTTCCGTCTCTTCTCTGGACTTCCGATCCCAGAGAGGGCAGCGCTCTGGCCAGAAGTCGCGTCAAGGTATCTGTCTGGGGACGAGACTGGACAGGGGTCCGGCTTCTCACTGGACACAAGGCAAGGCCACTTCTCGTGGGGACATATCCCAGCTGCCCCCGGAACTGGCTGGCCGAGACCAGGATGCTCAGGTCTTCCCTCCAACTGCATGGTGTCGCCATCCTGAACACCCCTCCTGGGGGGGTGGGCACCCCCTAATAAGGTGGAGCTTGGAACACACAGGGCCTCAGCCTTTAAAAGTCCAATAATCATTTATTTGGCACAGAGGCACTAGATGCAGAAAAGCACCCGTTGCCACTTTCAGGGGTGGGGCACACTCGCTCTGCACAGGAAGAGAACAGAATCCATTCCGCAGCTTCGTATGGTACGAGAAACACAGTCTACTAGGTATGATACTTCTGTCACCGTGTTTGAATTCGTACAACTAACGTGGTAGCTCCAGACTCCCTCCCTACCTCTTATAGTTTTCACATTACAAAAGCGGTGGAACTCCTTTTTTGAATCTTAGGTGGAACAGTTATCGCAGTAAACACCTGCTAAGTGCTGTCAGGACAGCAAGCTTTTACTGAGTGCTTATATGAGCCAGGCACCGTGCTGAATACTTTCCACCCATCACTTACTCAATAGAAGAAGGTGTGAGATTGTCTTTTGATAACCCAGTGCTCAGAGAGGTAGTGCATCACCCAGAGTCCCGTATTTAAGTAGTGGAAAAACTGGGCCAAATGAATCGGCCATTAGATCAGAGCTTCCCCTTTATCACTCCTCCACCAGGATAATCCAGCATTGGAGAAACAAAAGGGAATGGAAGGGAAGACACCCAAGATACCACAAGGTAGTGGGCAGCACTGACCTTCCTTGTTTTCCCCAGAGCCCTGTGTGAAGAGCAGCTGATACTGTCGATTTGGGAAGTTGGCTGGAAAAAACTTATTCATGAAGGGACTGGAAGGAAAGACAAAGCAGATCGGCAAACCGCCTCTATGGGCAATCACAACTCTAACAGTGCCCCCCACACCCATTTATGGCTGGTATCTTCAGGTACCTTTTTAGCTGCCCTGGTAGGTAGGTGTTCCTTTTCCCTCTATAGATACAGAAACAGAGGCCATTAGAAGATGACTTATGGTCACACATGGAGACAGTATCTGAGCTGAGAGTCAAACCTAGGACTCTGCACTCCTAATGATTTCTGTATTGCCTCTTTGTTACCACCAGAGAAAGGCAAAGCTTAGACAGACTTAGTATCAGTTTTGGGGAGGAGTCAGAGGTCCCAAGTTTGGCCCATGTGCCTTCTGCATCAGAGTCCCTTGTCAAGAAGCTATTCCCAGACTCATTTTTAGACTTACCAAGTATGGCTGGATATGGTAGTACATACCTTTAATACTAGCACTCAGGAGGCAAAGGCAGGAGGATCTCTATGAGATGGAGTCTAGCCTAGTCATAGTGAGTTCTAGGCCAGCAGGGAGCTACAGGGACACTGTGTCTCAAAAAAACCAAAAATAAGTAATAAAACAGACTTACCAAGTCTGACAACATGATAGTCAAGGCCATACTACTGTTTTCCAGGGACAGACCTGGGCTTTTACAGATGTAGCTGGAATCTACTGGCCAGATGACCATCTTCCTTTTCATGCTACCATGAGGCCTCTGTTCCTCAGGACCAGTGTGGCTTCATCATTAGACATACTGTGATTGCTTAGCATGTTCCACTTCCTTGTCGGGTAGGGAATTGGGATGTTCTTTAGTGGTAGTACTGTGGAGTGTTACCAGTCCCAGTAGCGCAGCTAGCTACACACTAGCCCTGTGTCCTGGGAAAGCCACCTTGGTGGCAGTGTCCCTGGACTTCCTTTTACTTGTATGTAAGGATAATCATACTCAAAGGAGTGTGTGAAGATGAAAGAAGACAGGTGAGATACTCAGCTCAGCGCTGTGCTTGTGGGGATGTTTAAGAACTGTGATCGTCTCTCATGGTGCAGCCTCTACAGGTAGACATTCCAGTCTCAGTGGTTAAGGCAGGACAAGATAGCTCTCTTTTAAAGGCTCTGGTGGGTTGGAGAAGAGTTCTTAAACATGGATTTAAGAACTGTCTCCCAGCCTCAATTTCCTCACTCATCAAACAATCCTTGCAGCCTCAGAGCTGTGATGAGTGGCACTATGGTCACAGAAGTGGCAGGTGCGGGACAGGCATCTGAATGGGCATCCATGGAAGGACTGACGAGATGGAAGGCAGTAGCCAGGACTACTGAAGTGGGAAACTCAGTTTGCCAAATAGCTTTCAGGGGGCGTGGGAGGCAGAGAGCAGCCTGAGGAACTAAAGCCTCAATTGTGGGAAAGCTCCTTAACTGTTCTATACAAGGGTTTCCGAATCCGGAACACTACAATACCTTTCTCATAGTACTATTTTATTTGTTTTGAGATACGGTCTTATGCTGTATGTAGTCTAGGTTGGCCTCAAATTTGTAGTGATCTTCCTGCGTCTATCTCCTGAGTGCTGGAATTGCAGGCATAAACTACTAATCTGGTGCTTTCATAGGATCATTTTTCTCCAGTAATCAAGGACTGAACTTGGGGCCTTATGTGTGCTAGCTAAGAGCTCTACCAGCAAGCTACTGCCCCAGCCCTTAATTATTTTGAGAAAGGATCTTATTAAGTTGCCCAGGCTAGCCTTGAACTTGTGATTCTCTTGCCTCAGCCTTCTAAATAGCTGGGATTAGAGAGAATGCCACATTTTTTTTTGGGGGGGGTATCTTTTTTTGAGACAGGGTCTCCCTTTAGTCCCAGCTGGCCTGGAGCTCACTATGCAGACCAGGCTGACCTTGAACTCACAGAGATCCGACTGCCTCTGCCTCCCAAGTGCTGGGATTAAAGGCACACGCCATTAGGCCTGGCTCTGCGAAGAGACTGCTGTATAACATAAATGATGGGTTACATGACCAGGTTGGTCTGTGAAGGGGGAGTGGGGTGCTGTCAGCAGCTGCTGCTATCTCCTTATTTTATCTCACTCAGACCAGGCACAGTGGTGAACGTTTGCTGGCCAACTCTGGATGCACTTCTACCACAGGCATAGATATTCTTTCTGGCCCTCGATGGCTCACATCAGACCTAGAGGGCACTGCTTCCTGTTGAGACATATCCTGGTGCCCCTCCCCTCTGGGGGTGGGCAGTGAGGGCGAATAAAGCTGATGATGTGTCTTTGTTCTCCAGGGTGAAATACTTGGGCCTTCTCTCCTGAGGGTAGGTTGGGTAGGGCAGAAGCTCAGCTGGGGGTGGTAAATAGGCTGAAGCTCCCTTGGCAGAGGGATGTGTGGGACCTGACTGGGCTGGAGTCTTGGTGACTATAAAAGATGAAGGCAGGCCGTGACCCCTGCCTGCCTCCAATACTGTGAGTTGGCATTTGCTCTCAAAGAGACTGGAAGGAGGCTGTGGGATGGCAACAGAGGTTGAGGGATCTGAAGAGAATGGTAGCTTGGGCCGGCTGGCTTGGGCTTTAGCTCTCATAGCCTTTAGCAGGCCATTTGAGAGGTCCGAGGAGAGAAGAAACTCCACTCTCTCTCCTCTCCCTTCCCTTTTGCCAACATCAGAAAGAATTCTAGCTTTGGAGTCAGACCTCGGATCAGCAGCTCACTCTGCTCTTATCAGCTGTGAATCCTTTGGCCACTTAACCCTTCTGGTCTTCAATTTCTGTCCTGTGTCTTCAGACTTTGTGTTAGAGAGCCAGAGGAAGTTATGACTCTAGGTTTGTGGCTATAAACACCTCGTGGAAATTCTGGGCTGGAGAGATGGCCTAGAGGTTAAGAGCACCGACTGCTCTTGCAGAGGACCCGGGTTCGATTCCCAGCACCCATATGGTGGCTGAGAACCATCTTCCAGGGGAATCTGACACCCTCTTCTGACCTCCGCGGCACTGCACGACAAGGGTGCACAAACCTACATGTAGACAGTACATTCCTACACATATAAGAATAAAAAACAAAACAAAACAAAAAAACCTCGTGGAAATTCTTAACATTGTAGAAGTATTTAAGAAAACAACTCAAGTGAGTAAGAGTCAGTTTAACTTTTGGATCAATACTCTAAGACTGGCCTAAATCATTCATTCCAACTGCACTGGTGTGAGTGGGTGGTGGTGTGAGCAGGCTGGTTCTGAAGCAACAGAGACCAGCATACTTGAATCCTGGTTTTGCTGCTTATCAGCCATGTAACCCTATAACCTTCTCACCCTCATGAACTTCAGTGTCTCTAACTGTAACCCAGGATCAAAAGCAAAAGCTACTCATTAAAGGCTGGCCGGCAGGTTAACATGGTAACCATAGTGGTAGAAACAAAGGATATAGTTGCTGGATGTGCTAAGTGTGAGACACCATTACAAGTCCCACACTCCTGAGGAAATTGAGGCCAAGAATTAAATAACTTCCCCAGGGTTGGAGGGCTATTAACTGGCAGAGGCTGAATTCAAAATCAGATGGTCAAGATTCTGAGGCTGTACTCCTGTCTCTCTCTCATGAGAAAAGATGGGATGTGAGCTGAGCCTAGCAACTAGGCAGGCTACACCAGCTAGCAGGAAGCCCCAGTGTTACAGATCTCAGTACCGTGACAACTAAGATAGTACTGTTTTCTAAGAGCTTTTCAGACTGTGTTTGTTCTCATCTTGTCTGACCCTCTGCCACCCCCACCCCCCCCTCTGACTTTGTCCCACACTGTAGCCTAGGTTGGCCTGGAACTCACTTCAACCTCCCGAGTGCTGGGAGCCACCATACTTTGCTGTCAAACTGGGTACCCTGTCAGTCCCTATAAGGAGACTGTGGCCCAGAGAGGTTATAGTTTCCATCCTAGGTCACATACGGTGTGACACAATTGGATTTTATAGTCAGGATGTAAATCTGGCTCTGAATGACACAAATCACCATGTTCCCATCCAAGCCCAGCATTGGCTCTTGAGAAAGTAGCTTCAAAGGCTGCAGAGAGATGCCTTCTGACCTGATGGTGTGTGACAGGGCCAGGATTCCCAGCACGAAGAAATACATGGACAGCAAGAGGTTGATATACTCCTGGGAGAATATCTGAGGCAGAAACACAAAGAAAAAGGAAGTCAGGGTTGCCAGAAGCCGTGAGGAGACCAAAGGCCCTGTTTCTCCTGGAGGTTAGTCTCAAGCCCTCAGGAGTCAGGAACACTCTTAATACCAGGGGCCTTCCATTTTGTACAACTATGAGACAAAAGGGCAAACCCTCAGGCCTCTGGACCCCCCCCCCCACAAGGAGTCCAGATACACTGAGGCTCCATCATCTGGAAATGGGCAATTACTATTATGTGTTTGCCCAGGCTCTCATGGGGGAATTGGGGAGTCTGAAGTTGAAACTCAAGAGCATTGTTGTCAGAACCTGAGAATTTGCTCTTCTACATTCCCTTCTCCCTGTTTAAAAATCTGGGGAGCCCTTCCAGGTTGACCAAAGCCCCAAGCGCGCTAACTATAAGATGTCTAGGTGCCCACTCCATTCTCCACACCAGCTCTCCCATGCTTCTGATGGTGGCAGGAAGTCAGGCCCTGATAGCTACTTCCTGGTCTTATCATTGCCAGGTGAGACCAAATATTCTGTCTCAGCACTCTGTAGCTAGTTGTTAATTCTGGACCTTGGGAAGGCCATGTCATTGCAGCGGTCTCTGCTGGACCAGTTACTATAATGGTCTCTAACTGGGAGGCAGTGATGGTTCTTGGCATACAAACAATGATTCCTTGAGTAAGATTGTTATGGCATGTTTAAATGGGGACTGGAGAGATGACTCAGCGGATAAGAGCACTGACTGCTCTTGCAGAGGACCTGGGTTCAATTCCCAGCACCCACATGGTGGATAAAACTGTCTTTAAGCCAGGTGTGGAGGAGCATGCCTTTAATCCCAGCACTTGGGAGGCAGAGGCAGGTGGATCTCTGTGAGTTCAAGGCCAGCCTGGTCTACAGAGGGAGTTCCAGGACAGCTGGGACTAAAGGGAGANAAAAAAAAAAAAAAAAAAAAAAAGCCAGGCTGATTGTATCACCTTCCCGCTTCAAAAAATTTTTTGAGGGGCTGGAAAGATGGCTCAGCAGTTAAGAGTGCTGACTGCTATTGCAGAGGACCCGGGTTCAATTCCCAGCACCCGCATGGAGGCTAAGAACCGTGTTTAACTCCAGTTCCAGGGGAATCCGACACCCTCTTGACCTCCAAGGCATTGCACGATACGGGTGCACAGACCTACATGCAGACAGTACACTCATACACATAAAAAATAATAAAAAATTTTTGTTTAAATTTTATTTATTTCTGTATGTGTATGAATGTACTATCTGCATGCAGGTTTGTGCACCCATGTCGTGCAATGCCGCGGAGGTCAGAAGAGGGTATCGGATTCCCCTGGAACTGAAGTTCTCCTGGAATTGGAGTTTCAGATGGTTCTTGGCCGCCATGTGGGCGCTGGGGATCGAACCCGGGTCCTCTGCAAGAGCAGTCGGTGCTCTTAACCATTTTGAGACAACGTTTTCCTGTAGCCTCAGCTGGCCTAGAACTCACTATGTAGACCAGGCTGGCCTTGAACTCACAAAGACCCACCTGTTTCTGCCTCCCAAGTGCTGGGACTAAAGGCCTGTGCCACTACACGGCCACTACACCTCGTTTCTTCCATTCTTAACACTGGTTTCTCTTTGTTTCACTGAAGTTCCCATGCCCAGAAAGCCTCTGGGGCCTACTAATGGAGCTGAAGTTTGCTCCGCCCTTGTTACACTCCCCTTGCGTCACACTGCACCTCACTCCCATTCGCAGGCAGACTAGGTACATACTATTGGAGCCTTAAATGATTTCTCTTCTTCCCCAGGACATCCCAAATTCTCCTCCCTCAGCTCTCAGACCAGAGTAGTTTTCCTTGGGTAACTGACTACTTCCCCCGCCCCCCAGCAATCCAGCAGCATTTACTGTCCACTGTGTGCAGGGCATTGTGCTAAGCACAAGCCATACAGTAAGGAGGAAGGCAAGTCCCTGCCCTCAGAGTTCACATGCAAGAGAGCAAAAAATAAAATCTCAAGAAACAAGATAAAGTTCTCAGTCATTGGTAAGGAAAGCAAAGGAGGACAAGGGGAAAGCTGGTGTTTCTGACAGGGGGGCACTACAGCAGAACCCTAAACAAGTGAATGGACGGGCTGTAGAGATACTCAGGGAAAAGTAACTGAAGCAATGGCAGAGGTAAAGGTCCTGAGGCCGGGCTTGTTGGTATACATAGTGGAGGGCTTGTGAACCTAGAGCTGAGGGAGCAAGGAAGATGAAGCTGGAAGGCAAGAGGCACCATTCATCTTTAGATTCACCAAGAGAGATGGGAGGGCTGAGGCCAGGGCTGTGATATCCTGCTACTGCTGTGAAGAGGTAATCCAGAGCAAGAATGGAAGCACAGTGCCCAGGGAGGAGGAGCCCTGCATGAGCCAGCAGAGTGCCCTGGGTCAGAGGCATGGGGCACCGAGGAACACTGAGTCCAGCTGTGTCCTGGAGCAGCGGGATGTGCAGAGGAGCTGCTGTCTTGGGCAGGAGAGGCTCACACCGGGCTTCATCTTCTGTGCCATTCCTCAGGGCCATAACGTCACAATTTGTGTTCACGGTAGATGTCACAATTTGTGTTCACGGTAGAGGCACGGGGACAGCCTGTGCTCTGCCACATGTGGGCTAGGCCCACCTGGCCAGAAAGAACAAGCTGAGTAATGAGAAGCCAGTGCTTTAGGAAAAGTTTACACCTGCTGCTGTCAGAAATTTTTTGGGGTGTCTGGCCTGCGGAAGGAGTGCTAAGCATTAGAAATATGAGGCTGGGGCTGGGTGTGAATTCCTGTACTTAACACAAGTTAGAGGTGGTGAGCTGGCAGGGCAGAGCACCATGCCAGGAGACTAAGAGAACAGGGAATGAGGGGGAGCCAAGGGGAGGCACTACGCAGGTCTACTCTTGCAGCTCAAGTCTCACTCATCATAGACACATCAGTGGGAACATCAGAGCAGGCCTCTGGTAGGGAGGGAAATGGAGGTGAGTATCTCAGGCAAAGTGGGGACAATCAGTGAGACAGGGCTCTGAGGAGGTTGTGGACCGATAAATTTGGTAAATTCACCTTTCATCTGATGGTGGGGGGGTGCTGAAATCAGTGAATAGTCAGTGTTATTTAATGTATCCTTAGTTTTTTTTGGGGGGGGGTCTTTTTGAGACAAGGTCTCCCTTTAGTCCCAGCTGGCCTGGAGCTCACTCTGTAGACCAGACTGGCCTTGAACCCACAGAGATCTGCCTGCCTCTGGCTCCTAAGTGCTAGAATTAAAAGCGTGCGCCACCATGCCCGGGCCCCATATCCTTAGTTTTAAGAGTAAAAATCAGAATGACGGGGCTGGAGAGATGGCCTAGCGGTTAAGAGCGCCGACTGCTCTTACAGAGGACCCGGGTTCGATCCCCAGCACCCACATGGCGGCAGAGAACCGTCTGAAACTCCAATTCCAGTTCCAGGGGAATCCGACACCCTCTTCTGACCTCCGCGGCATTGCACGACACGGGTGCACAAACTTGCATGCAGACATACTGAAATAAATAAAATTTAAAAAAAAAATTAAAAAAAAATCAGAATGACATTTTCTGTTTAAAGTGCTGTCAGCCAACTGCGGTGTATTCTGAAAGCAAGGATCTGTGTTCATGATCTCACAATGAAAAAGCAGTTCAGGGCTGGCCAGATGGCTCAGTGAGTAAAGGTGCTTCCTGCTAAGGCTGATAACCTAAGGTTGATTCCTGGAGCCCACAGCAGAGGGAGAACCAAACCCTGAAAGAAATGTTCTAACATACATACACACACACACACACACACACGCACGCACACACGTGTGTGTGCACACACACAGAGAGTGGAGGGAGAACCAATTCCTGAAAGAAATCCTCTAACCTCCCCAAAACATCCACCCACCCACATGCTCCAAGACAAGTACAACACCAAAATAAATAAATAAATGTAAAAGATTAAAAGAGAGGGAGGGGAAAGGAGAGAAGGAAGGAAAAAAGGCAGTACAAGAGGAAAGATATTAAAAATTGGCTTTCACTTCACTCATTGACTGGCTTTTGAAAAGGTAAAAGCTCTGGTGCTAACTAATGCAGTACAGGGGGAAAGCTAGCACACATGTACCTGTTAGTCAAGGTAAAAATGGTATAGTCTTCTTGGAGGGCAATTTGCCACTATGTGGGGTGAGTGTATACTGTGGTAACACTCAGTGCTATGTCAGGTGCTTAGCATGCAGAAGCTTGGTTTTGGTTCCCAGCACCACCGGCATTGCCATCACTACCATTTCCACAAGAGAATTTGGCACTGTTTGTCCAATTACAAATAGAGGTCTGGTCAGACATGGTGGCACATGCCTTTAGATCCAGCATTTGGGAGGCAAAGGCAGGCAGATCTCTGTGAGTTCAAGGCCACCCTGGACTACATAACGAGTTCCAGGACAGCTGGGGCTACAGGGGGACCCTGTCTCAAAAAGAGCCCCCCAAAAATAAATTAAAAAATAAAGAAAATAACTGCCCCCAACCCCCTAAACAAAAGAACAACAACAGCAGCAGCATACTTCTATGGAGTGACTTTGATCCATGTATTAAACTTGGGGGTTAAGGATATAGCTCAGGGATAGAGTGCCTGCCTAGCATGTACAAGGTTCTGGGTTTGATCCCCAGTACTACCAAAACAAACAAATGAACAAACAAACAAACTCTTTAAGTTGAAAAACATTAATTATAAATCTAGGTTATGTATAACAGATTTTTTTTTTTTTGGTCTTTTAGAGACAGGGTCTCCCTGTAGCCCCTGCTGTCCTGGAACTCACTCTGTAGACCAGGCTGGCCTTAAACTCACAAAGATCCGCCTGCCTCTGCCTCCCAAGTGCTAGGATTAAAGGCGTGTGCCACCATGCCCGGCGCTAGAATTCTTTTAAAATTATGCTACTAAGAAAGAGCCTGAAGAGACACATCAAATGGTTAATGGTGATTATCTGTGTTGAGATTTGCTTTTCTCTCTTCTGATGTTCTTTTCTGTGTAATATGTAAGGTTCTGGTATATCTTACAGTCAGAAAGTAGTACACTTACACAGAAAAGAACAGGTTTAAGGAGCGTTTACAATGAGAAGAGGAAATGCTCATGACATCAGTGGGAGTGAGGGAGCTGTGGACGGGTGCACCAGCTGTGCTGAGATCATGCAGGAGGAGGCCTGAGGAAGACACACCTCTGGAGGGGAACTGGGACTGTCTCTGGAAGTGGGGTTTTGGATGACTGCTGTTTCTCCCTTTTTACTTCTCTGTGTTTTCCAGGTTTTCAACATTGAGCATCTATAACTTTTATTGGGAAAATAAACATCAGTAAATTTAAACAAAAACCAAAAAGGCCATTAGTATGGTACAGTAGGTCTGCAACAAAAACCACCCCGAAGCCCAACACAAGTAACACAGTGACACCAAACTAGCATGGAAGGAACACAAAGCTTCACAGAGAAGGAATTAGCCATTGGGAAAGGGCAGCAAACACCATTAGCAGCTGTCCATCCAGGTTGAGGGTTTATGGCTAAACTACTCATTTCTCTCTGCTCCCTGTTTTTATATAAACGATCATGCATAAAAGAAAGGTATTTAGGTAGCAAAGGACTTACTTTGAAAAAGAGGTAGAGCCCCAGGAGAGTGCAGCTGGCGATGATGGGGAAGCGGGCAGCGTCTCGGCTGGTGATGGTTTCAGGCATGTCAGAGGAGCTCTAGGAGAGAAGAGGGTGCAGCTGAGTCCCCAGGGCTTCTGGGATGTGAGCCTTTGCAAGTCTCTTTTCCCCATCCACATGTCCCATGCTGGTGCCTCAACTTTTCTAATGCTCCTCCCTCTGCCATGAGGTTGTCCATTTCCCCTTGGGAGAGGTGCTCTGGTGCCATTTTGCCACTGAGGAGATCTGGACTTGCATTTGCACTAAGAGAGTTTAGAGATAGTCAAGAAAGAGTGTGTGGTGTCTGGGGAGAATTCTGGAAGAGGAAGTCACAGGTTACATAAGCTCAAGGAAAACCTGGGAACTGGTGACAATAGAGCAATCTCAGATCTCAAGATCTCATAAACAGAACTTATCACACTTTTTTTGTCTCACTCTATAGCTGACTGGCCTAGTCTTTTTATTTTTTTTATTTTTTTTTTTTATTTCTGTATGTGTATGAATGTTCTGTCTCCATGCAAGTTTGTGCACCCGTGTCGTGCAATGCCGCAGAGGTCAGAAGAGGGCGTCAGATTCCCCTGGAACTGGAGTTCTCCTGGAATTGGAGCTTCAGACGGTTCTCGGCCGCCATGTGGGTGCTGGGGATCGAACCTGGGTCCTCTGTAAGAGCGGTCGGCACTCTTAACCGCTAGGCCATCTCTCCAGCCCTGGCCTAGTCTTAAACTCAAAGAACTGCCTGCCTCTGCCTCCTGAGTGCTAGGATTATAGACGTGTACTACCATGCCTGGCTTATACTTTTTTTTTTTGAGGGAGGTCTTTTATATAGCCCAGGTTGGTCTATAACTTGTGATGTTTCTGCCTCAGTTTCAAGAGTGGTGGGATCACAAGTGTGGAGCACCTGCCTGACCACCAAGTTTCCTGGGGATCAACTAAGAGGGGTGTACCGACAGGTAAAGAATACCGTGAATAGAAATAAACTAACAAAAGTGACGAGGGGGCTGGCGAGATGGCTCAGGGGACAAAGTGCTTGCCAGTAAGCCTGACAACCTGAGTTTGATCCCTGGAAATCATACAAAGGTAGGAAAGAATTAATGCCACAAAGTTGTCCTCTGACCTCCACATGCACCCACCCTATCATACATATACACACAATGAAATACAAAAACCCAAAACTGACAAAGGCTGAAACTATATTATATATGGGAAGACACTAACTATAGGAAGCAAAATGGAAACTTAAAAAATGTGCCCCCCCCCCCAAATGCACCCAAGAGAATTGGGAAGAATGGAAGAGTATTTGGTAAGCACATACCAAAACCCTAGGCTCCAATTTCAGCATCCCCCCAAACCCCCCTCAAAAGTTAAGGGTGAGGGGCTGGAGAGATGGCCTAGAGGTTAAGAGTGCCGACTGCTCTTGCAGAGGACCTGGGTTCGATCCCCAGCATCCACATGGTGGCAGAGAACTGCCTTTAACTCCAGTTCCAGGGGAATCCAACACCCTCTTCTGACTTCCACGGCATTGCACGACACAGGTGCACCAACCTGCATGCAGACAGTACATTCATACACATAAAAAAAAAACCTTAATAAAAGTTAAGGGTGATTGGGAGATCTGAAAAACACAATTAAACTTACAATGGCAGATATCTTTTTTTTTTTTTTTTTGGTCTTTTCGAGACAGGGTCTCCCTGTAGCCCCAGCTGGCCTGGAACTCACTCTGTAGACCAGGCTGGCCTTGAATTCACAAAGATCCACCTGCCTCTGCCTCCCAAGTGCTAGGATTAAAGGCGTGCGCCACCTCGCCCAGTATCTTTTTTTTTTTTTTTTTTTTAAACAGAGAAGAGCACAAACACGGTTCCCCACTACCACAAATTATGCAGTCGAAATTCCTGAATTTGGGGAAATCGCAAGGGTAATGGCACATGTCTTATAGCTGGCAAGAACACTACCCTGGTAAGGGGCCGGAGAAGGATTTTACATAAAAAAGAACTGGATGCAATAAAACAACTGAAAATGGAGCAACAGTGAGATACAAGGATTAAATCGGCCTTATAGAATTTATGTCACAAGCCTTTTTAGTGAAACTTAACTTGTGGTGTATGATCCTGGTTTCAAAAGTTTTCTGCATGTCCTGTGGTGAAGCCTTTCTAGATATGTCCACTGGGACAGGCCTAAGAAGCTGGTTACAGATGTGTACTCCATCCCGCTTCCTCATTTTACATCACAGCCACCACAAATCCTAGCAATGCTAGATTAGACTCTGCTTGTGCCAAACTGGAAATTTCTCTACAGTACCACAGGCTCATCACAACGTCTGAGACTCCACTATCACAAACACCTTGGCAACGAGGCCATCTGTTCATCAAAATCATTAGGAAAAAACACACTAAGAGGGCAGCTATCTGGAGAGGATTCTGGATCTGAAAAATTCTTGTATCTCAAAGGTATGAGCCTACAAAAGGGCAAGGAGATGGAAGCACAGGCAAAGAGGCTGAGAGAGCATTACCAGGAGTGGCACATGTGCCCTACGTGCCAGCCACTCCTGGTGTTCATTCTTCTGTCAAACAGGATGACAATCTCTTAGCTTTACATACCTTATATTAAAAAAAAAAAAGGCTAAAAGGCTGAAACTAAAGACATAAGGGATGTGAAAGAAGCAAACTGTGACCCTATGAAGTGCATGGGAAGGCCCTTAGCCAACCTCTCACAAGTAGGGCAGGGGCTGGCCCAGGCTGGAAGGCAGGCCTCCCTCTGGAGCCCATGTAAATCACCCTCCAGTTTGCCAGGGGTTGGGGGTGGGGAGTGTGTGCAATCCTGACAGGGAGGCCAGGTTCCTTCCCTCTTCTCTGCCAGCCCCTGGTTTCTGCTTTTGGCAGCAGTGTATAGTGACACTTGGGCAAGTAGGTCTCCTCTCCGTGGGCTGCCACATTAAATGTGTTTCCTGTGCAGCAGAAATGCAGGCACAAAATGAACCAGAAAGCTCCTACCTCAGGGAGTCCCCAGGCAGGTAAGCTAAAACTCTGATAGCTAACCAGACTGGTACATGGCAGTGAGGGCAAGCATCCATACTATTTCATGGAATGAAAGGTAGATGGCTAAAAAGAGCAGGTCAGGAGGCAGAAGGTACAGCCAGCCTCCCAAATGCCTACTTAGCTGCAGCACTTTGGGAAAGTGGTTCTGTCTCAAAGCCCTGATTTCTTTCACTACAAAACAAAGAGTCCAGTTTCTGCAGTGGAGGCACTTTAGAGTACCTTGAGCAGCAAGCCCTGCATGCTATATCTATTATTATTAGGTACAAAGGATCATGGGTAAGCCAATGACACTATTTCTGCAGGCAAGTGTCACAGGTGACTACAGCAGATGTCATTTAAAGTGCTGAAGGCCAGGCCCAGGGTCTGGTATGCAGTGGAGGCCTGAAAAAGGCTGGCAGAGTAGAGGGGCTTGCTCTATGTATAGAAGCAAGGCAGTTTTCAGGGCGCGATGGTGCAGAGGCTCAGGGTTCGAAAGTACACTTGTGGCTTCCCTACAAACCAGTGCTGTGGCTCATTTCCACAAATTCCTTTCAGTTCAGCCCAATACTGAGGCAGGAAGGAGACTCAAGATTATTCGATGACAAACCAAATTTGGACAGATGCTTCACCAAACAGAGGAATCTGGTCTCCTCTGTGGGTGATGGTTATAAATATCTCATTCTGCAGTGTTGAGTCAGAACGGGAGACATGCAATCTGTCTGGTAATAATTGTAATGGGGGTGACATTTATGAGCACTTTCCCTGTCTTGGGAACTTTGTGTAGAGGTCTCCGTGCCATACCTCCTGGGCAGATACTTTTTTACACAGAAGGAAATGAGACTCAAAGAAGACAAATAGCTTTCTTAGTGTAACACAGATAGTGAGCAGCAAAGCAGGAGTCAAACGGAGGCAGGTTGGAGGCTAAGCTCTTACTATTTACTAACTGACGTCTATCTTTGATATCTGGAGATTTCTGTTGGAAAGCTAGGAAGGAATGATGCTCAGGGGGGTCTGTGACCTTACCAAGGAAAAGAATCTTGAAGATAAAGAACAGTTAATCTTTGCAGTTATAGGAGTATTAACACTTGTTAGGGTTTGATACCAATTTGATTTGTATCTTTAAGCCACACACACTTGGGCAAATATGATAGCTCCTGTCAAACAAGAGAATTAGAGAATGGAGAAAAGCTGACGCCAACGGCAGAAATACAATCAGCTTCCAGCATGCGCTGAGTGGCTGTCAGGGAGGAAGGGAAAGGAGTCTGGGGGGCCAGGTGCCCCACTCCAAGCCGCTGGCACAGCTTAAGCTCTGAGAGGACTGCTTCTACCATGATCTGGAATTCCTGGACTGCTCCGCTACTCTCATCCTACATGGAGACCCCAGGACTTCCCACACTTAGGGTCCCACCTTCATTCCCCTTACCACTATTTCCTGAACTCACCTTCTGACCATCCTTGGCCCCAAAAGTGGGCTTCACCCAACTGCCCCAGTTTTTTTCTCTTTCCTCTGATCAAGAGTATTCTCTAAAGCTACACCTGCCTGTGGTTAAGGCTTGCTCTAAGACCTCCAGTATAGACAACTACGAAGCCCTTCAACAGGCAGAAATCCCAGCAGTGGCAGGGTGACTCTACACAACCTCTATTGGAGACCACTTTGTAAACTCTAAGTAAAAATGCGGGTACTCTGACTCTTAATTAGTTTGAAAAAACGTACCCTACAAATACACAAATGTGAAATAACATGTAAGACTTCCGCATGGCTTGTTAATAGCCAAGGACTTAAACAAATTACGTGGCCGTGGAGGTTTCTGAATTAGTGGCTCTCAAATTTTGAGTGAGCATGAGACTCACCTGGAGGCTTGTCAACACTGCTGGGAACTTGAGCTTCTGATTTTATTTCATTATTTATTTTATGTATATGACTGTTATGGCTGCATGTGTGTAAGTGCACCCATGTCCCGCAGTGCTGGGAGGTCAGACGAGGACCCCCCAGAACTGGAGTGACGGACGGCTTTAGCTGCCATCCGTCCAGCCCCTGCACCTCCGATTTTAAATGCGCATTTCTCCTGAATTCCCAGGTTGATGTCAATGCTGCAGGTTTAAATCTGCCTTTCAGAACCTGTGCCCTGAACAAATTGTGGGGTACAGCAGACATAGTGCCTCACATCAGTAGTCTCAGTACTTGGAAAGCTGAAGCAGGAGGATTGCTGTAAGTTTGAGGCTCACCTTGGCTATCTAGTGAGTACTAGGTCACCTAGAGCCACACAGCAGTATTCTGCCTCAAACCCCTGCCCACTAAAATGACCATACCAAATATACTGGCATGGTTGGATCCCCAAGTAGATTTAGTGATAAAATCCAGGTGCAGAAGACTGTGTGAATAAGAAAAACAATTATATATCGAAATCAGGGAAAATACTCCTATTTGTTAAAGGACAGAATTTCCATGGATGGACATATAAGACCCAGGTGGTGGGCCGGTTCTGCAGGGGGGAAACTGAGCAGCTGAGGTGGGAAGACACTTTCATTATACGCCCCTGTAGATCTTTTGCATCAAGTTAACAGGGACCTAGCTTGCCACCAAAGAATGGGGTAGATCTAACACCGAAAAATGACCAATTCACACTGGTAAAGAAACAAAAAAATCAAGTTGCAGTGTGTACCAAAGAATTTCATTTTTATAGTGAATTTACCTATGTATATATACAGATATTTGTATAGACACAGAAAATGTTCTAAAGGCAGGGTAGGGATATAGCTTGGTGGCACGTGTAAGTACCTGGGTTAGATCCTGAGTACCACAAGAAATGAAAAAGTTCTAGAAGGTTCCACACCAATCAGCTGGAGGCAAGCTCAGGGGAGTGTGTGTGAGAGTGTGAGAGAGAGAGAGAGAGAGAGAGAGAGAGAGAGAGAGAGAGTGTGTGTGTGTGTGTGTGTGTGTGTCCTGAGGAGGCTTTTCCTTTATGCTTTGGCATTGCTTGAATTTTCATTTTTTTCTGTCAGTACTCGGGACTGTATTACCTTCAGGATTCATTTCCTCGGGCTCCCGAGCAACTTGACACAGCACCCAAGTCTCTCCGGGGCTCCTGTAACACTCCTCACTGCTCCCTCTCCTTAGCCTGCTGAATTCTCACTCATGCAAGCAGAGACACCTGCTGCCTCCTCCAGGAGACACAGCAGAACTCACTTTGGTCAGCTGTTGACACGTGTTTCTCATCCCAGCACTCCTGGTACTTTGCCCAGGTCCTGGCGGAGCAGATGCGCAGTCTGCTGGTTAAGGGGTTCCTCTTTGCTATAGGTGAAGAGACACTGAACCAGTGCAACATGCAACTACTGCTTGGGAGGGGCCTGCCAGGCTTCTTCCTAGTATCTCTGCAGTTCCAGTTCCACCGTCACCTGCCCAGGATTTCAATGTGCTCTTTTATATAAACTTTTACCCCAGAGAAATTGTCCTTGTGTGCTCTCTCTCAGTAGGATTCGGTGTCTGATACCAGCTGGGTGCCAAACTCCTGGGTCCTCACTCTAACTTTTCCCTCCTGCCAAATGAGCAGGGTAGACAAGGAAGTGATTTGCCTCATTATTTCCTAGGTCAAATGTTACTTCCATTGAGTCTTCAGAGGCATCCAGATGGCACTGGCACCGTGGTCTACGGAGAACCCACCTGCTTCATTCTCTAAATGGCAAAAAGACCTTTAGAAGTCATTCTTTGACCCTCGGTTTCTTTTTTTAAGCAATAGAGGTAATAAAGCTGGGTCTGCCTGCCATACTCAGTGCTGTGAACCTGAAAGCAGGTAAGAGTTTCATAAGCTTAGAGCAACCTGGTGACTGACTGGGAAGCCACTGGTAAATGGTCAGATCCTGTTGTAGTTTCTGTCTTCCACAAAGGCCTCCCTGTGGGAGATGCTTGGGACAGATAACTAGGGCTTAAGGTTTCCTTCTACTCCACCAGATTACCCGCTGTTTCCTGAAGTGCCTCCTGTCTTCTTGGCTATCCAGGCATGAGGTCTCTCTATCCTTCTCTACAGCCTGTTGCATTGTTGCCTGCAATCACAGACCTAATTATCTCTGCCTTACCCATCTTCCTAAACTCCTTGGTTAAAGGGCTCTGACCAACTAATTTCTGAGGCCTCCCCCATCTTGGACAACAGCTTTAGTTTAGGAAACACTGGTGCCCAGAAGGTGTTTTCTGAAGAGATGAGTGATCCATGGGTAGAAGGTGCCAGGGAGGACCATTCAGTCTGCAAGCTACTCATGCCACACTGCCTCCACCTCTTTTGGCCTAGTCTCTATTTCAGAACTTGACTTTGCCCCAAGTATCTGCCTGATGGGTCTGCTAGAGAGGCTGAAGACACCTGAAACCTGCCTAGAAGAGGCGGAGGACTGAAGAAAGGGGTCATGCCTAGCTCTTTCATGCAAGAGCTGCCTGCTGGCACTCCCTGCCTCTCACCACTGCTCAAATTGGGTGAGGTTTTGAGAACCTGAACTGAAGCAGTTTCAGAACTGCCAGCTTCCCTGTGGGCCTCTCTGGGTAAGACAGCTTCCTCCCAACTCCACCTTCAGGTCTGGTGGGGGAGGGGCAGAGGGGAACTGCACACTTCCAGGCTAATGAGAGAGGGTGCTGGAAGGTGAGCAGCCATTGGTTTAATGGGCTGCTGAGGGCTTAATATAGGGAAGAAATTGGGGGCAAGGAGAATTGGGTGAGGGAGGCAGAAGGTGGCGGGTGCTGGAGTCCTGTTGGATATCCAATGTAGCAGATGTCCAAAGATGGAGTCTGCCTCAGTCTCAAAAAACGAGTCAACAGTGGCTGTTACTCATCAGGTAGGCCCAACTGTCTTACTCTGGCAGGAGAGAAAGGCTATTCTGTTTTTTCTTTTTTTTTGTTCGAGACAGGGTCTCCCTGTAGCCCCACCTGGCCTGGAACTCACATAGATCTGCCTGCCTCTGCCTCCGAGTGCTAGGATTAAAGGCATGCGCCACCACACCTGGCTTAAAGATGGTTCTCAGCCGCCATGTAGGTGCTGGGAATCAAACCCAGGCCCTCTGCAAGAGCATTCGGTGCTCTTAACGGCTGAGCCATCTCTCCAGCCCAAGGCTATTCTGAGGTAGAATCAGGGAGTCAGGGTCTAGGCTTTAGGTAGGACAGGTCCAAGGCTGGGTGGTAAGCAGGGAGAGGAAACCCATGAAAGGAATCGGAACCTAGAAAAGGGGAGGCACAAATGTGCCATCTTCCAAGGAGATAGCTGGTTGGAACTGGTTCTAGAAGAACAGAAGATGGGAAGCTGAGCTCATGCTATTTCTTCCCAACTGCCCCGCCCCCTTTTCCTTGTGCAACAGGGTCTCTCCATGTAGCCCAGTGGTCCTAGGATTTTTGATTCTGCCTCAGCTTCCTGACTGTTAGGATTACAAATCTACACCATTATGTTGGGCGGTTATTTTTTGAAAAGTTTTACATTTATTTTTCTTTTGGGGGGTACACTCATGGCACATGTTCACGTGCAGGTCAAAGGACAGTGGGTCCCTGGGATGGAACTCTGATCATCAGGGGCAGCAAGCATCTTTAAGCACTGAGCCATCCTGCTGGTCCAGGGTTTTGTTTTTAAGGCAGGGACAGGGGTCTGATCAGGGAATTCCCGGTGGGCCAAGATTCCAGGCACGGCTTACAGATGAGTCTGGATGCTACAACTGCTGTGGGTGGGGCCAGGCAGGGCTCCCGGCAGAAGGATGACAAAAGATGGTGCTTTTGGTTCCAGGAGCCATACCTGTCAGGCACAAACGGGCTGACCCAGGGACAGGGAGGGGGTGACAGTTCCCAGTAGTGTGAGAACACCTGGCCAGCCAAGGAAGGGCTGGTCTGGCGGGGCTTGGCAGGCTCGGAGTGTCTTCTCTGTGTACGGGGATCTGGGAATGCCTTCCCTTTTAGGGGGTCGGCTGAGGGCTCCCAGCTGTGGTAAGATGCAGGAAGCGGGCGCACGTGCACGCGCATGTATGTATGTATGTATGTATGTATGTATGTATGCATGTGTGTGTGTCTGGGGGGGGCTGTCGGTGCGCGGGTAGAAACCAGTCTTTAGGGAAGATGTCAGTCCCCAGTTCTGGGAGTGGCCAGGCCCAGAACGTGGATGCAACTGGAGGGGTGGGTGCCCGACGGGGGGAGGAGGCATCTGTGGGGGGTCTGAGAAGGGTTGTGGCCGTGGCCGGTGTGGGAGGCGTCGGGGCCCGCTAAGGGTCCTACCTTGCCGCGGGCGCAGCGCACCGAGCGCAGAGCGCCGAAGAAGATGGGCAGCAGCGCCATGAGCAGGAGGCTGCCATAGGCCAGCGCGATGCCCTCGGGTGTGGAAGGCGGCCGCGCCGAGCCGTTGGCGGGATTGGTGACCTGAAGGCTGTCATTGTGCGCGTCGCTATGGGCCGAATCCATGGCGAGGCTGAGCCCGGCCTCCGATTCCAGCTCCGGTCCCTGCAGCAGGAAGGATGAAGTGACAAGCACAGCACGGAAAGCCACGTTCCCCTAAAGAAACAGGAAGTGACGTGCTTCCCTCGCCTTTCCGCGCGGTGAAGTGAACGAGCGCGCGCGTTCCCGCCTCCTCACCCGATCGCTCCCTAGTGGCGGTAAGGAGGCTCTGCCCGTTGCTCAGCAACTCTGGACCACCGTGGCCTGCATTCAACTTGAGGGCGCATCCCCCGGTTCCAGGGGGTTTCTTCAATGCCAGACGGCCCTACTCTCCACAAATCCTCATCTAAGTAGGAATTTGTGATTCTGTTTATCCGATACCCAATTGTTCATTTGCTCCTTAAATATTTATTGGGTGTCCGACTTTTCTGTTAGGTACCCTCCTAGGGTGGGGACACTGAAGTAAACAAGAAAAGTTCGCTTTCACTGACAGAGCTCACATTTTATGGTTCGGGAGTTGGGAGGGGGAAGATGGAAAGACAGCAAAACAAAATAAACTTAAAGTATGACATCTTTTAAAAATATTTATTTTTGGGCTGGAGAGATGGCCTAGCGGTTAAGAGCGCCGACCGCTCTTGCAGAGGACCCGGGTTCGATCCCCAGCACCCACATGGCGGCCGAGAACCGTCTGAAACTCCAATTCCAGGAGAACTCCAGTTCCAGGGGAATCCGACACCCTCTTCTGACCTCCGCGGCATTGCACGACACGGGTGCACAAGCTTGCATGCAGACAGTACATATATACATATACAAAAATAAATAAAATTAAAAAAAAATTTATTTTTATTTTATGTGTATGAGTGTTTTGCCTACATGTATGTAAGTGCACCACATCCATGCAGTGTCAGCAGAGGCCAAAAGAGGGTGTGGGATCCCCTCGAACTAGAGTTACAGATACGAACTAGAGTTACAGATAGTTGTTAGCTGCTCTGTGGGAGCTGGTAATTGAACCCGGATCCTCTGGAAGAACAGCAAGTATTTAAAATGTAATATGGGGGCTGGAGGGATGGCCTAGTGGTTAAGAGCACCGACTGCTCTTACAGAGGACCCGGGTTCAATCCCCAGCACCCACATGGCGGCTGAGAACCGTCTGTAACTCCAATTCCAGGAGAACTCCAGTTCCAGGGGAATCCAACGCCCTCTTCTGACCTTCGTGGCATTGCACAACACGGGTGCACAAACCTGCATGCACTCAGTACATTCATACACATACAAAAATAAAATAAAAAAAATGTAATATGGCCAGGTGTGTTGCCACATGCCTTTAATCCTAGCACTCTGGAGGCAGAGACAGGCAGATCTTTGTGAGTTCAAAGCCAGCCAGGTCTACAGAGTGAGTTCCAGGACAGCTGGGGCTACAGGGACACCTTGTCTCGAAAAGACCAAAAAATAAAAAAATAAAAATAAATAAAATATAATATGTCAGGATATGGTTCTGTGTTATGAACCATGTTAATAGATAAATTAGAGAAAAATAAAACAGGGAGGCTGCATGAGAGGTTTGCAAATGCATTGCTCACTATGTGCCAGGCAATAATAATCTCTTACTAGCACATAACCCCATGCAGTTGATAAAGCTCTGTGACTTTCGTCACAACTGGAAGGAGCTGTTTAGGCTATTTTCAGTACTTTAAAGATTTTGATTTTTGTGTATGAGTGTTTTGCCTGCATATATGTAAGTGCACCCATGTATGCAGATCCCTTGGAACTAGAGTTACTGACAGTTGTTAGCTGTCATATGGGTGCTGGGAACTGAACCCTGGTCCTCAGCAAGAACAATCAATGCTCTTAACGACTGAATCACCTCTTCAGCCCCAATTTTTTTTTCTTTTTTTTTCTTTTTTTTCTTTTTCAGCCCCAATTTTTTTTTTTTAAACAGAAAGCTTCATATTTGTATACAACAATAATTCAACAGGACAAAAAAGGGCATGAAAAGCAAAATTCCCTGTTTTTAGGTCCCTCCCCCTACTTTCCTGAAGGTAATTACTCCTTTTCTTTTTGTCTTTTCGAGACAGGTCCAGCTTGCCTGGAACTCACTATGTAGACCAGGCTGGCCTTGAACTCACAGAGATCCGCCTGTATCTGACTCCCGACTGCTGGGATTAAAGGCATGTGCAATTACTCTTAATAGTTTCTTGTGTATCTTTTTTTTTCTTCCTTTTTGAGACAAATTCTCCCTATGCAGCCCCTCCTTGGCTTGGAGCTCTCTTATGTAGATCACTTGCCTCTGCCTGCAGTGAGTATTGGAATTAAAGGTGTAAACCACCATATCTGTCTCTCTCTCTCTCTCTCTGCTTTTCAGAGAATTTATTTCAAAGTTATATTGTCTCAGATATTTTAAACATTTTTTTTGTCTTTTTTGAGACAGGGTCTCCCTGTAGCCCCACCTGGCCTGGAACTTACTTTGTAGACCAGGCTGGCCTTGAACTCACAGAGATCCACCTGCCTCTGCCTCCCAAGTGCTAGGATTAAAGGTGTGTGCCACCTCACCAGGCCTCATTTTTCTTTTGAGACATGGTCTTCTGTAGCCCAGGCTGGCCTCAAACTTGACTATGTACTTGAGGATGACCTTGCATAGTTTTGCTTTCTACTGGGCTGAGCCATAAATTGAGTTTGGCTTCGGACAATTCTGGCATCTCCCCTAATCCTTCTGGATATGAGGCTGTGAACTAAGTGGGGAAATCCAGGGCTGAGCCAGATTCAGAAAGCTCCTGTCAAGGCTTCTTAGAGGGTTGCTATTCCCTGGGGAGAAGGGTGAGAAAGCCAGAGAATGGGTGCCCCAAGGAGAATTCTTCTATATGGGGTTACTTCCTTGGAGGAGGTCTAAGCTGAGTTCAAAAGTCTAGAGTCTTAAGTGGTTAAATTGCCAAGCATTTATTAAAGAAAAAAAAAAAACTGCAACCATGGTGCACTTTTCCACAAATGGACTTTACCCAATTTGGTCCGAATATATATTCGTCTACTTTTGCATGTACACTTGCATGTCCTGTTAAATGTATGTAAAGGCACTTAAATTTTTCTGTAACTCTCAAGGATTTTTGGTGGATACTAAAAACATGGAGAAGCAGATTGTTGAGGAACAGGGTACTCACACAGCCTTACAGTGTCACCCTACAGATTAACTACAAATCAATTACAAAGGGAAAGATTTCCTTACAATGGGATGACCTCCACTAGTGAAGCTTGGGATCACCAATATTGGGACAAGTTGACAAGATGCAGTGCCACATAGGGAACACATCACCTGTGTGGTGCCAAATACATCACACATGCTCTTCCTGCACTCACTCCTGGAGAAAGATCCAGAAAAGTTTTTTTTTTTTTAATCCAGATTGTGCTGGGCGTGGTGGTGGTGGTGGTGGTGCACACCTTTAATTCCAGAACTTGGGAGGCAGAGGCAAGAGGATCTCTGAGTTCAAGGCCAGCCTGGACTATAGAGTGAGCTCCAGGACAGCTGGGACTAAAGGGAGACCCTGTCTCAAAAATACACACACACACACAAATCCAGAGTGTGGCCTGTTCTATAAGACAATGAACCAGAACTTTTGGAAAAATGTTAGGGCCAACTATGGAAAGCAGTGTGGAGAACGCTTGGAACTTGGAATGAGCTTGCCACCTGACCCAGCCATACCACTCCAGGGCATGTACCCAGAAGACTCATCTTACCGCAGAGATACATGCACACCCATGTTTATTGTAGCTCTCTTCATGATAACAAGGAGCTGGAACCAACCCAAATGCCCCTCAACTGATGAGTGGATAGAGAAAATGTGGTACATTTACACAATGGAGTTCTATGCAGCGGTAAAGAAAGATGACATCATGAGCTTTGCAGGAAAATGGCTGGAGCTAAAAGATATCATGCTGATGAAGTAACACAGTTCCAGAAAAACAAATGATGAATGGTATCACTCATCTGTGAATGCTAGCACCAATTACCTAATTGTATGGCAAACTGAGCAATGTCAATGTGATCTGTAAACAACTGTGCTCTTATCTTGTGAATCCCTTAAAATATAATAATAAAAAATTTTAAAAAAGAAAAAAATATGTTAGGGCCAATGAAAAAGAAAAATGATGTTAAGCACATAAAAATCCAAACACATCCCCAAACAAGAAAACTATGGAGTTTACTATAGATGGAAAGAGACTGAAAACAAGTGAGAGTTAGGGGCTGGAGAGATGGCTCAGTGGTTAAGAGTGTTTCCCTCTTTTGCAGAGGACCCAAGTTCAGTTCCCAGCACCCACATCAGGCAGCTCGCAACTGCCTATAGTTCCAGCTCCAGGGGATCTGATGCCCTTTTCTGGACTCTGAAAGCATTGCACACACATGGCAAACATCCACAGATACACAAACACATAAATACAAATAAATCTTTTTAAAATTTTTTAATTTTTTTAAATAATTAAAAAAATTTTTTGTTTATTCTTGTATGTGTATGAATGTACTGTCTGCATGTAGGTTTGTGTACCTGTGTCGTGCAGTGCCGCGGAGGTCAGAAGAGGGCGTCGGATTCCCCTGGAACTGGAGTTAAAGATGGTTCTCAGCCGCCATGTGGGTGCTGGGGACCGAACCCAGGTCCTCTGCAAGAGCATTCGGAGCTCTTAACTGCTAGGCCATCTCTCTAGCCCCTAATTTTTTTTTTTATTTTTTATAAACCTTTTTTTAATTTTTTTAAATTATTATTAATTTTTATTTATTTCTGTATATGTATGAATGTACTGTCTGCATGCAAGTTTGTGCACCCGTGTCGTGCAATGCCTCGGAGGTCAGAAGAGGGTTTCAGATTCCCCTGGAACTGGAGGTCTCCTGGAATTGGAGTTTCAGACGGTTCTCGTCCGCCATGTGGGTGCTGGGGATCGAACCCGGGTCCTCTGTAAGAGCGGTCGGCGCTCTTAACCGCTAGGCTATCTCTCCAGCCCCAAACTTTTTTTTTTTTTTAAAGTGAAAACTAAAGCTGGGACTGGGGCCACATGCCTGTCATCCTAGTGTTTGGAAGGTAGGTGGGGTAGGAGAGTCAGGAGTTCAAGGCCAAGCTAGACCACATGAGACCTGGTTTCAAAAAACTATGTGTGTGTGTGTGTGTGGGGGGGCTGAAGATATGGCTCAGTAGTTAAGAGCACTGGCTGCTCTCGTAGAGGACCCAAAGTCAGTTCCCAGTACCCACATGGTGGCTAACAACTGTCAGTGCCTCCAGGAATCAGATGCCCTCTTTTGCCCTCTTTGGCATCAGACACCCATGTGGTGCACATACGTACATGTAGGTAAATATTCATGCATATAAAATAAAAAATAATTTTTATTTGTTTTTTAATTTTAAAATGATTTATTTTTATTTTATGAGTGTTTTGCCTGTACATAAATGTACCCATGTTGTGCAATGCCCATGGAGGCCAGAAGAGGGCATTGGATCCCCTGGGACTGGAATTATAGACAGTTTTTAGCAGCCCTGTGAGTTCTGGGAACTAAGACCAGGTCCTCTCCAAGAGTAGCCAGTGTTCTTAACCACTGAGCCATCTCTCCAGCCCCTCTCTTTGGTTTTTGAGACAGTGTCTCCTTGAAACCAGCTGGCCTGCAACTTGATATGTAGAGTAGGTTGGGCTTGATTTCATAGAAATCCATCTAACTCTGTCTCCCAAGTGCTGGGCTAAAGCCGCACACCACTACCCTTGGCCAAAAATTAATTATTATTATTATTATTATTATTATTATTATATATTTATTTATTTTACATTTATTTTATTTATTTATTTATTTACATAAATTTATTTTTATTTTTTTAACAAATCTAGACCCGTGTCACCCCCATTCCCCCACCCCACCAGAGCTCATGCATTCTTCAAACATGCCTTTCATCTCTTTCTCAGTCTTTCTCAATATTCTCCATGAGGAAGTTGACTGTTTTGAGCAGAAGTTCATTGTTTCAGTCAGTTCTTTGATGCAGTCCTTTCTGTTGTTGTTGTTGTTGTTGTTTCCAATATGCATCACTCCCAACTGCTTTGGACAAAAGCTCAGGGGGCCATACACAAGAAATACTTACAACTAGGTAATTGGCACTAGCATCCACAGATGAGGGATACCATTCGTCGTTTGTTTTTCTGGGACTGTGTTACTTCACTCAGCATGATGTCCTCTAGCTCAAAAATTAATTAATCCTAGCACTAGGGAGGCAGAGCCAGCTGGATCTCTGTGAGTTCAAGGCCAGCCTGGTCTACATAGTAAGTCCAGGGACAGGGAGACTCTGCCTCAAAAAGATAAAAAAAAAAAATCAACCAACAGTATAATTCTAGTAAGAGCAAGAAGCTTAGCAACAGGTAAACAAAGCAAGATATTACATTATATTGAATATTAAAAGTATATGACTATAATTTACAAATTCTCAAGTTTTATAATGAATTTTGTTTTGTTTTCTTTGTTTTGATACAGGGTTTCTCTGTACACCCAGTTGGCCTGAAACTTTCTCTGTAGGCCAAGCTGGCTTCAAGCTCACAGATCTTCCTGCCTCTGCCTCCAAGTGTCAGGGTTAAAGGCTGTACCACCAGGCCACCACACTGGGCTTAATGAGCTACTTTTGAATAACTAAATTTTAGCTTCATAGTCTTCAATTAAATGCCCAATCAAAAAGCCAAGTGAACAAGGACAACTACCTCAATTTACATCATAGAATAGCAGGGCTAAGAAAAGTCTCTTCTAGTGTGGTGGTGCAAGCCTTTGATCCTAGCACTTGGGAGGCAGAGGCGAGCGGATCTTTGTTGAGTTCAAGGCCAGCTTGGTGGTCTACAGAGTGAGCTCCAGGCAGGGGCCAGCAGGATAGAGAGACCAAAAAAAAAAAATTTCAAAACTACAAAGAAAAAAAAAAAAAAAAAAACGAAAAGAAAAAAAGTCTCTTCTTTGGTGTCTATGTGGTTGGATTGCCAAGGATGTCCTCTTCCCTTCACATTTCCTAAACCACTGCTTCCTGCTTCTTCTGGAATCTGATTCTCCTCAGAATCCTTAGGGGATACCCTGAAGAATTCTCCAGTTCCCTTTTGTCACTTTGGAATCCAGCATATAAAAACTAGATACTTATTTTCAGCTTTCCTCAACATAAACAATGGCAAATCAGTGACAGCTAGAGGAACCAAGAACCTTTCTGAGGGCTCAAGAAGCCACCACTTTTCTGTAGGTCCCTAGGATGCCCTTGGCACCATGATCAAAAGACTGCAAAATCATGTCCCAGCTGAGGTTATTTCACTAGTCAAGTCCCTTTTTTTACTTTTTAAATTTTTTAAAAATTTTTTTATTTTTAAGAAATAATTTTTTGCCAGGTGCAGTGGTGCACACCTTTAATCCCAGCACTTGGGAGGCAGAGGCAAGTGGATCTTTGTGAGATGTAGGGATGAGAGATGGCTCAGTAGCTAAGAGCACTGGTTGCTCTTACCAAGGATCCAGGTTTAATTCCCAGCACCCACATGGCAGCTAATAACTGTCCTAACTCCAATTCCAGGCAATCATACACCCTCTTCTGACCTTCACCAGCATTGCACTTACATGGTGCACTTACACACAAGCAGGCAATACCCTCATACATAAAATAAAAATAATAAAATATTTTTAATAGGATTAAAGGCATGCGCCACCTCGCCCAGCCCAGTGTGTTTTAATTAATAATTTGGTGTCTTTGAGATTTGCTTAGATCTTTGTACTGATGTTATTTTTATGGACATTTGATTATAAAATGGTAAATGGTGTGACACTGTCATCACTTGTTTGCTTTAAAAGAGTTAGTCTGAGTGCACAGAGCTTAGATCTGGAATTTCCCAGGACCACCTGAAGCACAGAGCACTGGGCTAAGCGAGGCATATTGCACCGCCCCCACCCCCACCCCCAACTGGAATTGCTGAGGGAGTGTCCAAGTGGATTCTTTGGAGAACCTTCAGAACAGAAATGGAAGAGTGAGTTAGACTTCAGTATATAAACAAAATTAAAAGCCTAAAACCTAGACAAATCAACACTCCATAAACAAGGAGAAAAACAAAACAAACATACAAACAAACAAAAAAGGAAGGCATCTGAAGGAGGCAAGCAAAGCAAGCCTTCAACACAGTGAAGAGGCATTTGGGATTCTCATCGGAATACAGGCAAAGGGAAACCCACATGCCAGGAACACGATGGAGGGACAACATGGGAAAGGTGCAAGATAATTCCACACCAAGCTCTACCAACCCTGTGGGAGATTCCTACAGTGGGATCCCCCTGGAGGTGGCCCAGGACACAGATCTTAGAGGAACAATTGCAGACATATTCAAAGAAATCAAAGAATTATATTCTTTGATTATAACAAAGTTAGAGAACTAGGAACAAGTTAGAGAACTAAGGAGAGAGAATGAAAAACTCAAAAAGAACCTAGAGGGAGAGATTGACAAACACCAGAATGAAGTGGAAACACTGAAAAAGGAAACCAACCAGCAAAACAAGGAGCTACAGAAAGAGACTGAGAAGCTCCAAAAGGAAGTGGAAACGCTAAAGAAATCACAAGATGAAATGAAAAAGGAAATTGAACACTCATCTCATCCAATCAAGAGGAAAGGAATGAAAAAGCCTCAGAAGTAGAATGGAGGAAGCAGAACAAAGAATATCAAACCTGGAAGATAACACAGAACAACTAAAAAGCTCAAATAAAGATTATGAAAAATTTAAAAGTACACGAAAGTGGAACAACCAGGAATTGTGGGACAGTATGAAAAGATCAAACCTCTTCATCATAGGGATAGAGGAAGGAGAAGAATACCAAGAGAATGGTATTGATCAGATCTTCAATAGGATAATAGATGAAAATTTTCCCAAACTAAAAAAAGACAAACCCATACAAATACAAGAAGCACATAGAACTCCAAACAGACAAGATCAGAAAAGAAACTCCCCATGCCATATCATAGTTAAAATGCTAGATGCCCAAAACAAAGACAAAATTCTGAAAGCCACAAGAGAAAAACAAGTTACATACAAGGGGAAACCTATCAGAATTACAACTGACTTCTCAGTGCAAACTATGAAAGCAAGAAGAATGTGGAGCAAAGCATTCCCAGTGTTA
>VZQC01005960.1:2236186-2265272 GCA_009823505.1 Rhizomys pruinosus
AACAACAACAGAAAAGACTGCATCAAAGAACTGACTGAAACAGTGAACTTCTGCTCAAAACAGTCAACTTCCCCATGGAAAATATTGAGAAAGACTAAGAGATGAAAAGCATGTTTGGCAGAATGCATGAGCTCTGGCGGGGTGGGGGAATGGGTGGGAACATGGGTCTAGATTTGTTAAAAAAAAAAACTTCCATGACATAAAGAAGATGATAGAATACATGTCCAGAAAACCAACCCTTCAGAGAGTACTTGAAGCAATTCAAAGGACAGAAGAAAGGAGCAGCTATCCCCAGGCACATAGAAAGAGAACTTAATAAAAGCATAACTGTAGAAGTAGAAACCTAGACTGAAAATCCAAATGGATAATAAGATGAAAGGAAGCAACACACATCTTTCAATATTAATGGACTAAACTCCCCAATCAAAAGACATAGAATGGGAGACTGGATTAGGAAACAGAACCCATCTATATGCTGTCTACAAGAAACCCATCTTGGGCATGTTTGGCAGAATGCATGAACTCTGGCGGGGTGGGGCAATGGGTGGGAACACGGGTCTAGATTTGTTAAAAAAATAAAAATAAATTTATGTGAAAAAAAAAAAGAAACCCATCTCACTCTCAAGGATAGGCACCAACTTAAGGTGAAGGGATGAAAAAAAATATTTCAAGCAAATGGTACCCAAAAGAAAGCAGGTGTTGCTATTTTAATATCAGACAAAATAGACTTCAAAGTAAAAGAAATCAGAAGAGACAAAGAACAATCGACCATTTCACAATCATGAATATATATGTACCAAACTCTGGTGCACCAAACTTTATAAAGACAATTCTCCAGGGCCTCCAGGCACAGATTAACCCCAGCACACTCATAGTAAGGGACTTCAATACTCCACTGAGCCCTTTAGACAGGTCAACTGGACAAACAATAAACAGAGAGACATCTGAACTGAATGATACAATATACCAAATGGACCTCATAGACATCTACCGAATATTCCACCCAAATACCAGAGAATATGCTTTCTACACAGCATCCCATGGAACAATCTCCAAAATTGACCACATACTGGGACACAGAAAAAAAATCAATAAATACAAAAAGATTGAAATAATTTCATGCATTCTATCAGAACACAGTGCAATAAAACTCAATATCAACACCAGGATAATCCCTACTATCTACAAGACCACATGGAGACTAAACAACACACTCCTGAATAATGAATGGGTCAAGGAAGAAATAAAGAAAGAAATAGGGGCTGGAGAGATGGCTTAGCAGTTAAGAGCACTGACTGCTCTTGCAGAGGACCCAGGTTTGATTCCCAGCACCCATATGGTGGCTAAGAACTGTCTTTAACTCCAGTTCCAGGGGAATTTGATGCCCTCTTTTGACCTCTGCGGCATTGCATGACTTGGGTGCACTAAACTACTTGCAGACAGTACACCCACACACATAAAAAATAATAAAAATAAATAAATAAATAAATAAATAAAAGCATTCCTGGAACTGAATGACAATGATAATACAACACAACAAAACCTATGGGATACTTTAAAAACAGTCCTAAGATGTAAATTTACAGCCCTGGGTGCCTACATTAGAAAAACAGAAAGAGCACAAGTGAATGATCTAACACTGCAGCTAAAAACACTTGAGAGACAACAACAAATGAAGCCTAAACACAACAGACAGGAAGAAATGACATAAATCAGAGCAGAAATCAATGAAATAGAAACAAAGAAAACAATACAAAAAAAAATCAATGAATCCAAAAGTTGGTTCTTTGAGAGAATAAAAAAGATAGACAGACCTCTAGCCCAGTTAACCAAAAGAAAGAAAGAGCAACTCCAAATTAACAGAATCTGTGATGAAGGGGGAAATAACACAACAGACAATGAAAAGATCCAGACAATCATATGGGAATACTTCAAAAACCTATACTCTACTAAGTTTGAAAACCTAGGAGAAATGGATGAATATCTGAGATCCTGGGAATCACCAAAGCTCAAACAAGAAGAGATTGACAGCTTAAACAAACCCATAATTTATGAAGAAATGGAAGATGTAATAAGAAACCTCCCAACTAAAAAAAGCCCAGGCCCAGATGGTTTCACGGCAGAATTCTATAAAACATTTCAAAAAGATTTACAACCATTATTACTCAAATTGTTCAGAAGGATACAAGCAGAGGGAAATCTCCCAAATTCCTTCTATGAAGCCAGCACCACTCTAATACCAAAACCAGGCAAAGATACAACCAAAAAGGAGAACTATAGACCCATCTCATTAAGGAACACAGATGCAAAAATTCTCAACAAAATACTTGCAAACTGCATACAGACCCACATCAAAAATATCATTCATCATGACCAACTTGGATTCATACCAGAGATGCAGGGGTGGTTCAACATATGAAAATCAATAAACATCATCAAACATGTAAATGGACTGAAAGACAAAAACCACACGATCATCTCAATTGATGCAGAAAAAGCCTTTGACAAAATCCAGCATCCCTTCATGCTTAAAATCCTAGAGGGAATTGGTTTGGAGGGATCATTCCTCAATGTAATCAAAGCCATATACAGGAAACCCACAGCCAATATCATCCTAAATGGGGAAACCACAGAAGCATTACCTTTAAAGTTAGGAACTTAGCAAGGCTGTCCCCTGTCACCACTCCTTTTCAATATAGTGCTTGAAACACTTGCTAGGGCAATAAGGCAAGAAAAGGAAACTAGAGTTCCAGGCTGGAGAGATGGCCTAGCGGTTAAGAGCGCCGACTGCTCTTGCAGAGGACCTGGGTTCGATCCCCAGCACCCACATGGTGGCTGAGAACTGTCTTTAGCTCCAGTTCCAGGGGAATCCAACACCCTCTCCTGACCTCCGCGGCATTGCATGACACAGGTGCACAGACCTGCATGCAGACAGTACAGTCATACACATAAAATAAATAAATAAATAAAAAGGAAACACTTGGAAAAGAGGAAGTCAAACTATCCCTTTTTGCTGATGATATGATCGTTTACTTAAAGGATGCTAAAAACGCCACAAGAAAACTCTTAGAAACAATTAAGAGCTTCAGTAAAGTGGCAGGATACAAAATTAACCTAGAAAAATCAGTAGCCTTTCCTTTTACCAACAACAAGCAACTGAAGAAGGAATACAAGGAGAACTTTCCATTCACAATAACCTCAAAAACAATAAAATACCTAGGGACAAACCTAATTAAAGACACCAAAGATCTCTACAAAAAAAAATTTTTAAACCCTTGAAGGAGATTGAAGAAGACATCAGAAGATGGAAAGACTTCTCATGCTCATGGATTGGAAAAATTAATATAGGAAAAATGTCCATTATACCCAAATTAATATACATATGCAACACAATCCCAATTAAAATACCTAAGAATTTCTTCACAAGCTTGGAAAAAAAGTCCTTAATTTTATATGGAAAAACAAAAGACCCTGAATAGCCAAAGTAACCCTGAGCACAAAGAGAAACACAGGGGGAATCTCTATACCAGACTTCAAACTATACTACAGGGCTATAATCATAAAAACCACTTGGTACTGGCACAAAACAGACCTGTTGACCAATGGAACAAAACTGAAGCTCTAAACTTGAGCACATACAATTTCAGCCACCTCATATTTAACAAGAGGGCCAAGAAGACTCAATGGAGGAAAGACAGCATCTTCAGCAAGTGGTGTTGGCAAAACTGAATCACCACTTGTAGAAGAATGAAGTTAAACCCCTACCTCTTGCCCTGTACAGAAGTCAACTCCAGATGGATCAAAGACCTCACCGTGAAACCCAAACTCTGAAGGATAGAAGAAAAAGTTGGCGGGGCTGGAGAGATGGCCTAGAAGTTAAGAGCACCAACCGCTCTTACAGAGGACCCAGATTCGATCCCCAGCACCCACATGGTGGTCGAGAACCGTCTGAAACTCCAATTCCAGGAGAACTCCAGTTCCAGGGGAATCCGACACCCTGACCTCCGCGGCATTGCACGACATGGGTGCACAAACTTGCATTCAGACAGCACATTCATACACTTACAGAAATAAATAAAATAATAAAAAAAAAAGAAAAAGTTGGCAGCAGCCTACAAGACATAGGCGTAAGATAAGACTTCCTAAATCATACAGTAGCTGCACAAGAAATAAGATCAACAATTGACAAATGGGACCTCATTAAACTCAAAAGCTTCTGTACATCAAAAGAAGCAATCGGGGCTAGAGAGATGGCCTAGCAGTTAAGAGTGCCAACTGCTCTTGCAGAGGACCCAGTTTCCATCCCCAGCACCTACATGGAGGCTGAGAACCGTCTTTAACTCCAGTTCCAGGGGAATCCAACACCCTCTCTGACCTCTGAGGCATTGCACGACACAGGTGCACAAACCTACATGCAGACAGTACATTCATACACATAAAACATAAAAAAAAACAATCAGGGAACTGAGGAGAAAACCCACAGAGTGGGAGGAAACCTTCACTGCAGATACATCTGACAAAACATTGATTTCCAGAATATATAAACTATTCAAAAAACAAAGAAGAAAGAAAACAAATAAGTCACTCAAAAGATGGAGCACTTGGGAGGTAGAAGCAGGCGGATCTCTGTGAGTTCAAGGCCAGCCTGGTCTACAGAGTGAGCTCCAGGCCAGCTGGGACTAATCCTGTCTCAAAAATGCAAAGAAGAAGAAAAAAAAAGGTGGAGCAAATAGCTGAACAGAGACTTTACAAGTGAGTAATTAGAGATGGCTGAGAAACATCATAAAAAGTGTTCAACGTCACTAATAATTAAGGAAATGCAGATTAAAACCACTTTAAGATATCATCTCACGGGCTGGAGAAATGGCCTAGTGGTTAAGAGCGCCAACCGCTCTTACAGAGGACCCGGGTTCGATCCCCAGCACCCACATGGCGGCTGAGAACCATCTGAAACTCCAGTTCCAGGAGAACTCCAGTTCCAGGGGAATCAGAGACCCTCTTCTGACCTCCGCGGCATTGCACGACATGGGTGCACAAACTTGCATGCAGACAGTTCATTCATACACATACAGAAATAAATAAAATTAATTAAAAAATTAAAAAAAAAGATATCATCTCACTCTGATAAGACTAGCGAGGTTCAGAGTCACTGCTGCTAAAAAAAAAAGACTGGCTAGGAACAAGAAAACAAGTGATACTAAGTGCCTGAGAGGTTGTAGGGAAAGGGGAACACTCATCCACTGCTGGTAGGAATGTAAACTTGTACAGCCACTATGGAAAGCTCAGTGGAGAACCCTTGGAAAACTCAAAATGAGCTTGCCACCTGACCCAGTCATACCACTCCTGGGTATGTACCCACAAGACTCATCTTACTGCAGAGATACATGCACAGCCATGTTTATTGCAGCTCTCTTCACAATAGCAAAGAGCTGGAACCAACCCAAGTGCCCCCCAACTGATGAGTGGATAGAGAAAATGTACATCTACACAATGGAGACATCATGAACTTTGTAGATAAATGGATGGAGCTAGAAGATATCATGCTAAGTGAAGTAACAGTCCCAGAAAAATGAACGATGAATGGTATCCCTCATCTGTGGATGCTAGTGCCAATTACCTAGTTGTAAGGCAAACTGAGCAAAGTTAATGTGATCTGAAAACAACTGTGCTCTTATATTATGAATCCCTTAACAGGTTCTAGAACTAAGCTACCATTTATTTTCAGAGTTAGGAAGTTTTGGTATATGGATGAAAGATATGTATATAAGATCAAAGGAATGTAGAAAAATCTAGTTTGTCATGACATTATGTCTAATCTCAGTTATTTTATGGGAGTGCTTCCTGGTATTTCTTTTTTTGGGGGGGTTATTTTTGAGACAGGGTCTCCCTTTAGTCCCAGCTGTCCTGGAACTGGCTATGTAGACCAGGCTGGCCTTGAACTCACAGAGATCCGCTTGCCTCTGCCTCCTGAGTGCTGGGATTAAAGGCATGCGCCACCATGCTTGGCCCTTAGTATTTCTATTTTTTTTTTTTTTTGGTCTTTTTGAGACAGGGTCTCCCTGTAGCTCTGGCTGAACTGGAACTCACTCTGTAGACCAGGCTGGCCTTGAACTCACAAAGATCCGCGTACCTCTGCCTCCCAAGTGCTAGGATTAAAAGCGTGTGCCACCTTCCCCAGGATTTATTTATTTCTGTATGTGTATCAATGTACTGTCTGCATGCAAGTTTGTGCACCCGTGTCGTGCAATGATGCGGAGGTCAGAAGAGGGTATCGGATTCCCCTGGAACTGGAGTTCTCCTGGAATTGGAGTTTCAGATGGTTCTCAGCCACCATGTGGGTGCTGGGGATCGAACCCAGGTCCTCTGCAAGAGCGGTTGGAGCTCTTAACCGCTAAGCCATCTCTCCAGCCCCACCCTTAGTATTTCTTATACAAGGCTGCTTGAGCTTTTGTCCAAGCATTTTCTAAAATATTATAAAGTAGTTAAAAGTATCAGGCTGGTGTAACTTAGCCTTTCTGGATGCTTAATGACCATACTTAATGCCCATACCAATTTGGCTAAGGGTCTTAAGGGATAATTTTGTTCCTTGTCCTCAGAGGTCAACTATTCCCAGGGGACTATGCATGGGGGCATATCTTGAAATGTCCTGCAAATGTGAGTCATTGTTCTTCCTGTGCAGGGAGTCTTGGAGATCCACTAATCGGACTTCAGTAAGTGTCCAGTCTATAAAGTCTGCTCATGCTTCAAAAAGGGAAGCCTGGTCTAGCAAGTCCTCGAATGGACGGAACTGGTGATTGAAAAGCCAAAAGGAGCCAGGCCCCCCCCCCAAAACCTGAGTGACCCTTGAGGACCAGATCCTCAACTGACCTTCAGAAAACAAAAACCTTGTTTAACCTGGGCTAACTGTGTGGCCTTAAACATCCAAAAGGAAAGTATAACCAGAAATAAATAGTAAGTCCTGAGAAATTGTACTTCAGGTATAAAACTTGAGATCTTAGTAAAAAGACAAAAGAGCACAGTTGTTTTGCCTGTCTTACTGGCAAGTACAGCTACCGTGTGGCTTCCACTGCTTTTGCCATCCTTCAAAGACGAGAGAAGACACAGCTTTTCAACCTTCCAATATGGACTGAAGACCCATGTCTCTCCAAACCTTCAGTGCCAGATGGGGACTGCTAAGACATCCAATTTGTGGACTGAGCTACTACTGGGGTTTCAGCCTCTTCAGAATATAGACTGCCATTGTTGGACTACCCAGGCTGTATCATGGAGACCAGTACAGGAAGATCACAAGATGTGGTGCTTACTGGACCTCATTTGGTGACCATGGAAAGGGAAAACCCCAGTGTGGAGCACAAGGGCAGGACTGATGGTTGTTTGGGCTTGCCAAGGAGGAGCCTTCAAACATGACATCTTTCAGCCTAATAAAAAAAAAAAATCTGGGTGTGGTGGCACATGCCTTTAATCCTAGCACTCAGGAGGCAGAGGCAGGAGGATCTTTGTGAGTTCAAGGCCAGCCTGGTCTACACAGTGAGTTCCAGGACAGCTGGGGATACAGGGAGACCCTGTCTCAAAAAGACAAAAAAAAAAAAAAAGAAATCATAAGCTGAAGATGATAAAAGATATATGTGGCATTCATATATGCATATTTTGGAGTGATGCAAATTGGAAGGAACAACAACAACCTCAAAGAACTGACTGAAACAGTGAACTTCTGCATTGAGAATTTTTAGAGAGACTGAGAAAAAGATGAAAAACATGTTTGGCAGAATGCATGAGCTCTGGTGGGGTGGGGAACCAGGAAGGCGGGCACGGGTCTAAATTTGATTTGTAATGTAATTTGATTTGTATGAAATGCACAGAGCTTCAATAAAACATTGGCCAGGCGTGGTGGCGCACGCCTTTAATCCCAGCACTCGGGAGGCAGAGATAGGTGGATCTCTGTGGGTTCAAGGCCGGCCTGGTCTACAGAGTGAGCTCCAGGACACCTGGTACTAAAAGGGAGACCCTGTCTCAAAAATACCAAAAAAAGTGTAAAACCAAAAAAAAGGAAAATAAAACAACAAACATTGGCTTAAAAAATAAAAAGAGTTAGTCTGGAGTTAGAGATATTGCTCAACAGTTAGGAGCATTGGTTCTGCAGAGAACCTGGGTTCAGTTCTCAATACCTACATGGTGGGTTACACTGCCTGTCAATCCAGTTCCAGGGCATTGGATGCCCTCTTCTGGCCTCTTCCGGCATTGCATGCACACACATGCATAGAAACTCATAAATATAAAAATAAATAAAACTTTTTTTTTGTATTTTTTGAGACAGGGTCTCCCTGTAGCCCCAGTTGGCCTGGATCTCACTATGTAGACCAGGATGGCCTTGAACTCACAGACATCCTCCTGCCTCTGCTTCCCAAGTACTAGGACTAAAGATGTGTACCACCATGCCTGGCAAAGATACCTTTTGAGAAAAAAGTTAAAGACTATTTTCTTGAGAATTTAAATGGTTGCTAATCAAACAAACAAGATCTAAAATATTAACAGAGAACAGGAAGATTCCACAGAATTTTCCTTGAATGCACATCTGATTCGATAAAAGAAAATATCCTTTGCACCTACACTTTTTTTTTTTTTTTTTGGTCTTTTTGAGACAAGGTATCCCTGTAGCCCCAGCTGTCCTGGAATTTACTTTGTAGACCAGGCTGGCCTTGAAGTCACAGAGATCCACCTGTCTTTGCCTCCCAAGTGCTAGGATTAAAGGCATGCGCCACCACGCCCAGCTTGTGCCTACACATTTAAATTTGGAAATCCATAGGACGCGATAGTCAAATCTCTCAGTTCATGGTGACCAGCATTCTAGCTGGTGGAGTAAAGGGTGTATTTTATCTTTTATCTCCCAGGTCACAGTTCATCACTGAGGAAAGTCAAAGCAGGAACTCAGGGCAGGAACCTGGAACACGGAGCAAGGAGGAAAACTGCTGACTGTCTTGCTCCCCTGGTCCCTGTTCAGGCTGCTTTCTTATTCAATGTAGGGCCACCTGCCTAGGGGTGGCACCACCCACAGTAGGCTGGGCCCTCCTACATCTCTCAATAATCCAGAAAATGCCCCACAGATATGGCCACTGGCAAGTCCAATGGAGGCAATTCCTCAACTGAGGTTCCTGGAAGTGTATCAAGTTGACAGCTGAAGCTATCTAGCACAACTCTCAACAGCACACCAGATTGGATGATAATGTGTGGCTGCATTATCAGGTTCCCTAGAAACAGAGCCTAAGTGATGGCAATTGCCTTAGGAAGAAGGGAATGAGGGAGGCAGGAGACAAAAGGCTTCCTGCTAAACTGTGCATGCTGGTACATGGCATGTTATTACAGTACTCAGGACACAGAGGCAGGAGGATCAGCAGTTCAAGGTTATCCTCAGTTTCCTAAGCAATTTAAGGCCAGCCCGAGTTACATAGTGACTTCTAGACCAATCTGGGCTATATAGTCAGACATTGTCTCAAAAAACCAATAATAAGCCGGGCATGGTGGCGCACGCCTTTAATCCTAGCACTTAGGAGGCAGAGGCAGGCGGATCTTTGTGAGTTCAAGGCCAGCCTGGTCTACAGAGTGAGTTCCAGGACAGCTGGGGCTACAGGGAGACCCTATCTCGAAAAGACAAAAAAAAAAAAAAAAAAACCAAAAACAAAAAACCAATAATAACCAAACAACCAAACCAAACTCAAACCAAAATATCCAAAAAAACTATGAACAGAAGACAATGTGAGCCTGTGGAGCGCAGGGACAAGAGTCTACTATTAAGAAATGAATACGGTAACTTGTTCCTCTGCTCCTGACGTTCAAGAAAGAAAATAAAAGATCTTTGGCAACTTTAAAGAGAAAATTGTCATTACAGAGTTCTCTTTATATTCCTTTTCTTGATGTTGTGACAAGAAAAAAATACCTGACAAGAAGCAAGTTAAAGAAGGGTTTATTTTGGCTCATAGGTAAAGAGTACACTCTGTCATGGCCAGGGGAAGGCATCCGGAGTGGGGGTGGAGAGTCACATTTTGCCCATAGGAAGCAAAGAAGGACCCTGAGCTCACTTGTTACTTTTTATTCCAACTGAGACTCCAGCCCCTGGAGGGGGGCCACCCTCATTCAGGGTGGGTCTTCCCTCTTCAGTGAAACCTCTCTGGATATGGCCTCGTAGTCATGGCCAGAGGTGTGTTTCCATGGTGACTCTAAATCCAGTCAAGTTGACAGTGAAGATTGAGCGTCACACTTTGTTCTTTGTGAGGCCGGGAATGGTAAGTGTTCGGATGGTGAGTCAGCTCTGCTCTTTGGTTTGCAGCTAGAAGCCTAGAGGGAAGCATCTTAGTGGAGGGAGCACATTAGCTCTTGAATTCAAGGAGAAAGGGAAGACTCAAATCCTTGGGCAGAACAGGCAGGGCTGGAGCTCTTTGAACTCCCAGGATCTTTCTCTGCATCTCTGCTTTTATCTGCTTCCTGTTTGTTTTCTCTTTCACTGCAGACCTATGTGCTACAAATGTCAGACTCTGGAAATTGAGTGGACACGAGTGTTCTTGCCTCAAGGTGGTCAGGGAATTTCTGGTGGGGTGCCCAGTTAAAAGCCTCTGGGGTGGGCAAAGCTTCTGTTAGAGGACTCAGTCTGAGGTGGGGGGGGCTTTCTACCATGTCAGATAGAACACATGAGGCTGGAATTGATAGAGGTCATGGGGTAGAAGCCAGAGACCTGCTCCATGTTGCTGCCTGCTGAAGCCCAAAGAGTTCTTTTCAGAGACCTCTTTTCAGGCAAACTGGATTCTTGGCCGCATGGTAGAGAATTCCAGGACAGTAGGGCTGGAGAGATGGCTCAGCAGTTAATGGTTAATGGCACTAGCTGTTCTTGCAGAGGATCCGAGTTTGGTTCCCAGCACCCATATGACAGGGCACAACCGTCTGTAATCCAATTCCAGGGAATCCAACACCCACTTCTGGCGTCTGTGGGCATTGCACAACATGGGTGCACTTACATACATGTAGGCAAAGCACTCATACACATAAAATAAAAATAAACGTAAAATATTTAAAAAGGGTAGCTGGGCATGGTGGCGCACGCCTTTAATCCTAGCACTTAGGAGGCAAAGGCAGGAGGATCTCTGTGAGTTCAAGGCCAGCCTGATCTACAGGGTGAGTTCCAGGCCAGCTGGGGCTACAGGGAGACCCTGTCTCAAAAAGATAAAAAAAATATTAAAAAAGGGTTTCAGGATGACAAGGCAGTATGAAGCAAAGTTGGAGTTTATTAAAAGAGATTATAAAGACTAATGGGCTTCTGGAAGGAACCCTTCCTTGTCTTTATAGTAGATAAATATGTGATCCTGGGACTTCCTAAAATTACATTGCTCAGAGCATAATTTGCAACAATGTTAAAAAGGTTTATTCTATTTTTATTTTATTTTAAAAGTTTTATTTATTTTTATTTTATGTGTATGAGTGTTTTGCCTGCATGTATGTAAATGTGCCACATGCACATGCTACCTGCAAAAGCTGGAAGAAGGTGTTGGATCCCCTGGAACTAGAGCTATAGATGGATGTGCATTGGTGTGGGAGTGCTGGGAACTGAATCCCAGTCCTCAGCAGCATGTATTCTTCACTGCTCAGCCATCTCTCCAGTGCCTTTATTTTTAAATTATGTGTGTGTGTGTGTGTGTGTGTGTGTTCATATGAGTGCACTGCTCAGGCAGGCTAGAAGAGGCCACCGGCTCCCCTGGAACACGAGTTGCTCAACATGGGTCCTGGGAACCGAACCCCAGCTTTTGCAACAATAGTATGTGCTCATAGCTGCTGAGCCATCTCTCCAGCCCTTAACAAGTTTTAAAAGTTAAGAGCTTATTTTTGTACATCAAGTAGGAAGGTGGATTTATGAGGGATATTGTTTAGATTTAGGAATGAGAGAGGCAAGCTAGAAGTTCAAGGTTATTGATCATTTTAACCTGAGGTAAAGCATAGTTTTTTTGTCTTTGATATCTTATTCCAGATATCTATATTTAGGGAAACATTAGGAAAACTTGTCTCTGCAGCCAATTTTGGTTTTATCAGTGGAGTTTGTAGTTTCCTGACTGTGAGCAGGGAAGGTAGACCTTCCCATGTCCCGTTAATTTTCATCCTGCCTCAAAGCCATAGGTCACAAAGTTTGCATAAGGGGTTAAGCCATGTCTCTTCTTGTAAACAGAGTTTATAGTCTTGCTTGTGAGATCCCAGGCTTACAGCTGGACAAAGAGATGGAGGCCACATTCGAGCATGTATGCTTAGGCCTTCAGTCTGATTCATTGCTATTTTAACATTCTTATTTGGAATATCTTGGTGTAAAAGGAATATTGTCTTTATGTCGGCAATCTTTGCAGCGAATGTTAACCAGCCTGGAAATTGCTCTGTAGATCAGGCTGGTTTTGATCTCACAGAGATCTACATGCCTCTGCCTCCCAAGTGCTGGGATTAAAGATGTGCACCACCACACCCAGCTGTGCTGAAATTCTTGTTTCTCGGCCTGTGAGAAGCTCCAGCTGGCCTCTGGAGTGAGGGGCTCTCCTCCCAGGTCCCTGTAACATTCCCTGTCTTTCTCCCTGTCTTAGTGTGATGGCTTTTGAGTCATAGAGTGTTAGTCTTACATGTACCATGTTGAAAATGTTCTCCTGGAACTGTTTTTCCTAGGGTGGGAGCTCTCTCTCTCTCTCTCTCTCTCTCTCTCTCTCTGTACACGCACGCATTTCCTGGTAACCTGCTGGTAAGGGAGACTGCGTGCTGAAATGGCAAATTTGCTTTGGAGTAGAAAGAACAGGAATTTGTGAGAAGGAGGGAATGGAGAAGCAGAAAAGAAAGAGCTGCAATAGCAGAGAGGGCCAATGAGATGAGAGAGGGAGAGAGAGAGAGAGAGAGAGAGAGAGAGAGAGAGAGAGAGAGAGAGAGAGATTCCCTGTTGTATGTATGTAGAGGAGGGGGGAGTAATGGAAGATGTCTTATTAGTGAGGCCTTGATGTGAGTCTCCATACAGGTTCCACCACACACACGTCCAGGGGCTCTGGTTGGAGGGGACCCAGTACTGCAGGGATTCCTGTCCCCCAACACCAGTGGTGCGAAGAGCTATGCAGAGAAGGGATTTTGGAATCAGGGAGCCATGAATGCTCTGCCCAGTGGGGAAGGCATTGGCCTGGACCAGTGTAAAAGTGAATAAATAATGAAAGGAAGAAGTAGAGGCCAGCATAGACCAAAATGGACGTGATTAGGGCAGGCAGAGGCTCCCCTTGCTTAGTGTCCTGTCTTGCCAGCAGAGGGCAGCCTCAGCCTGTTAACAGATTTGATCCCCCGAGATGTGGCTGTGTGCAAGATGGGCCCTAGGAATACCAGTTATGGGACAGCCGCCGCTGGCTACAGAGGAGCAGCAGGCTGGCTCTGACACTCAAGTTCAGCCTTTGACTCTAAGCGGAGTCCACCCAGAAAAATCTGGGCCTACCCATGCCAGAGCCAATGGTCTCTCCTGGGCTTTAACAGCTTCTTAATCCTTTTCCTAGAGTCCCTTCTCATCACCTGTATGCTGCTGGAAACCATCCAGTGATCCCCAAATGCCCGAAAGGTAGCTGCATGTTCCTCACCATGACCTTCACATACTGCTCTGGCCTAGTTCCAACAGGCCCAGGCTGAAAATGTGAGTCTTTGACATTTCTTGCACATTTGGAAGTCTTAGTGATCTTGAGCCTGCATCTTCATGTGACAAATACTATTTCCTCAGTCCCTGCTACAGTCCTATAGGTGCTCTGTTTTGCATTCCAGGAAAAACATTCTTTTACAGGTTTTAGGAAGCAGGTACAGAAAGATTGTGTGACAGACAGCAAACAACAACATCAGAATTTGAACCCAGGTAGCAAAATTCTAGAATCCAGACCCTTACCACTGGGTTATACCACCTAACTGCGGTTTGGAGAACTGCCCATTTCAGGTGGAGTTACGGGCTCTCCGGATCACCATGTATATGTTTGGTTCTTCCTCTGTAGCCCAGGCTAGCCTTTGACCTTTCACTGTCACTCGGATTGGTTTCAAACTCATGATTTCCTCTTCAGTCTCCTAAGTGCATGCATCATAGGCATGCTTCTCCACACCCATTGTTTTTTAAATATTTGCTTGATTCCTGAAGACTCTGAATTTGGAAACTTTTTTTTTCCCATAGGGATTTAAACTATTTATAACAGAAAAGACCTACAGACTCATTTCTTCTTGGACACACCCATAGTACATTCCTGGTGGCAAAGGGGTCTTGGTGTGCTGACCTCACACAGGAAGGCCCTAGAAGTAGTGTAGCTCTCTGTGAGCTCTGATGTCCAGGTTCCTCTGGGTTGTCACAGAGCTTTCTAGATTTCTTTTCATTGGGTAGAACCTTAGCTGTATTTTCTGCCCTATACATTCTTCTATCTGTTCAAGAACCTGTCTGGGATCTTGTACTGGTTGTTTCTTCTTCTTTTTCTTCTTCTTCTTCTTCTTCTTCTTCTTCTTCTTCTTCTTCTTCTTCTTCTTCTTCTTCTTCTCCTCCTCCTCCTCCTCCTCCTCCTCCTCTTCCTCCTCCTCTCCTCCTCCTTTTTTCATACACTGATAATTCATAGAAAGCTTTTTGGCTATGAATCTGTTCAGCTTTTTCTCCGCATTATATCTGTCTATACTTAGTCCACTGATTTGAAGGCCGAGAGAAGGGACAAGAGAGTGGGCCAAGGCCCAGATGGTTAGATTTAGAAGATGCCTCCCATTATAACCATTGTTGTGTGTACAATTTTATTTACCAGTGCTGTGAGCATAGCAAATGTGTTCTTATTTGAAATAGCTAGACTTTCTAGATATTTTGAAGTGTTTGATCTATTTAAAAGTAGAAATAGTTATAATACTTTATAAATAGTTTATAAAAACTGGGGAAATACTATTTGGAAATCGCACTGTTAAACCCCCTCTGAGAACAGTGCACTGGTTGTACTTGTTCAGGATTGAGGGAGGTAAAAGGGAAGAAACTGCAAAAGATTTCATTAGCCTGTACTAGAAATGTTTAGTTCCCCCATCACCCTGTGTGCTCTATGCATTCATTTAACTTTGCTATACTGTATATATTGTACATACTGGACAAATGTGTCCTGACTTTTATGATATCTAGTCTCTAGGTATTAAAGAGGTTGCCAATGTATGACAAAAAAGGCCTATTGAATTTAATCTGTGTTTCCCAAGTGCTTTTGGGTGTGAGTCTTGTCAGCCTAGTAGGCATCATATCAGTAGGCGAAATGGGGCATCTCTACCCCAGGATGCATCAAATACCAATAGACCCTCAGCCAGGCCTGGTGATTCCTGCCCACTTCTTTCATCCACGCTGGGTCCTGTCTGGTTTGAGTTCACTCAGTTCTTGTGTGGATGCTGGTCATAAGCATTGTGGGTTCATATGTGTAACTACCCTATGGTGTCCAGACAACAGTTCTTTGTACTCATCTACAACTTCTGGCACTTAGAGTCTTTCTGTTCCCTTTTCCCCAATGATCTGGGCCTTGGGAGGAGAGGGTCCAACTTATTTATGGTCTGAGCACTTCACAGTCTCTTATTCTGTACACATTGACCATTTGTGGGTCTCTGTGTTAATCATCATCTGCTGCCAGATGCTGAGAGATACATTAATCTATGGTTATAATAAAATGTCATTGTGTAGCCTGGTCTACAGAGTGAGTTCCAGGATAGCTGGGGCTATAGGGAGACCCTATCTCGAAAACACCAAAAAATGTCATTGTGAATTAGTTTAATATTATGTCTATTTAGTAAGATGGTATTAGTAATTCCCCTTATGGCCTGTGACCTGTGTAGACACAGATTCTTGGTCTTGATAACAGTGTCAGGTATGGACTTCAGTCTTGTGAAGTAGGCCTTAAAAATAATAATCTCAAAGGGGTCAAAACTTTACCCAGTTGTGACCCCTTTGAGATTATTATTTTTAAATATTTTACTTATTTTACATGTTATGAGTGTATGCCTACATGTGTATAAGTGCACCTGTGTCATGCAATGCCTGCAGATGTCACAAGAGGGCACTGGATTCCCTGGAACTAGAGTTAGGGATGGTTGTTAGCCACCATGTGCCTGTTGTCTTTGAGACAGGGTCTCCCTGTAGCCCCAGCTGGCCTGGAACTTGCTATGTAGACCAGGCTGGCCTGGTCTACATAGATTATTGCTTTTTTTTTTTTTGAGACAGGGTCTCTGTGCAGCCCCAGCTGGCCTGGAACTCACTCTGTAGACCAGGCTGGCCTTTAACTCACAGAAATCTGCCTGCCCCTGCCTCTCGAGTGCTAGGATTAAAGGTGTGCACCACCATGCCTGGCTTAAAGATGGTTCTTAGCTGCCATGTGGGTGCTGGGAATCGAACTTGGGTCCTCTGCAAGAGCAGTTGGTGCTCTTCATTGCTGAGCCATCTCTTCAGTCCCATGAGATTATTTCTTACTGAACCTGGAGCTCATCAATTAGACTGGCTGGCTAGGAAGCCCCAAGGAGCCTCCTGTATCTGCCTGTCCAACACTGGGAATTATAAGTGTGTACCACCCTGCCCAGTTTAAATAAAAAAAAATTTAAAAAAAGACAAAAAAATTAAAAATTCATATATCTATATCTATATATCTATATATTTTGTATGAGTGTTTGGCCTACATGCACCATATGCATTCCTTGTTCCTGTGGAGACCAGATGAGAGCATTGGATCCCCCAGAACTGGAGTTGTAGATAGTTGTCAGCTATTTATGTGCGATGCTGGAAATTGAAACCCAGGATCCTCTCACTGAGCCATCTACTCCAGTTCTCACTATTAATATCATATATATATATATATATATATAGTCTTGGGCTACAGAGTGAGTTCCAGGACAGCTGGGGCTACAGGGAGACCCTGTCTCAAAAAGACAAAAAAATTTTTTTTAATTAAAATTTTATTCATTTACTCTCTCTTTCTCTTGTGTGTGAGTGTGTGTGTGCGTGTGTGCATGTGTGTGTGCATGCGTGTGTGTTTGCGTGTGTGTGTGTGTGCGTGTGTGTGTGTGTGCGCGCGTGTGTGTGTGTGCATGTGTGGTGTGCGTGTATGTGTGCGTGTGTGTGTGTGTGTGTGTGTGTGTGTAGATAAGAGGACAACTTATTCTCTCCTTCCATCTTGTGGGACCTGGGAATGGAATTCAGGTTTTCAGGCTTGGCAGCAGGCTCTTTACCCACTGAGCCATCTCACCAGCCCTGTGTCCAGCTTCTAGGTGTTTGCTGGGGATCTGAACTCGAGTTCTCATGCCTGTCCAGCAATCACTTTACTGACTGGGCCATCTCCCCAGTCCCATCATTGTCTTTATTTTATACACGATGGTGAGCTACAGCGAAGCTAAGTAAGTTGCCCAATGTCATAGAATTTGGGCTGTTTCTAAGAAGTAGTTATTGAATGAAAAGATCAATGGACAACTTCCCAGAATGCACCTGAGTCTCTGTGGTCTCCCACAATTCTTCATTCTACACAGCCATGTCTCACAGTACAAAATCACACAGGTTAGAGGTGGCAAGAGACTATCTTAGAGCTTTTAGCGAGTCTCTGAGGTCCACAGAACAAAGTCCTCACTCTTTGGATTGGAAATGAATATTTTTACATCACCTCTGGCTTCTTGGAGATACTCTTTGTCCCCATAAAGTGTATACCAACCACTCACGGGTTCTCTCGTTAAGGTTTTTTTTTGTGTGTGTTTTTGAGACAAGGTCTCTCTGTAGCCCCAGCTGGCCTGGAACTTGCTCTGTAGACCAGGCTGGCTTTGAACTCACAGAGATCCTTGTGCTTCTGCCTCCCAAATGTTGGGATTAAAGGCATGTGCCACCAGGCCCAGCTCTAGTTGTTTTTTTTAAATTTTATTTATTTTATGTGTACGAATGTACTGTCTGCATGTAGGTTTGTGCATCCCTGTCGTGCAATGCCTCAGAAGAGGGCATCGGATTCCCCTGGAACTGGAGTTCTCCTGGAATTGGAGTTATGGACGGTTCTCAGCCACCATGTGGGTGCTGGGGATCGAACCTGGGTCCTCTGCAAGAGCAGTCGGCGCTCTTAACCGCTAGGCTATCTCTCCAGCCCCTCTAGTTAAGTTTTTATTTTTTTTTTTATTTTTTTTTTTAAATTTTATTTATTTATTTATTTTTGTATGTTGAATGTACTGTCTGCATGTAGGTTTGTGCACCTGTGTCGCGCAATGCCGCGGAGGTCAGAAGAGGGCGTCGGATTCCCCTGGAACTGGAGTTAAAGACGGTTCTCAGCCGCCATTTGGGTGCTGGGGATCGAACCCGGGTCCTCTGCAAGAGCAGTCGGCGTTCTTAACTGCTAGGCCATCTCTCCAGTCCCTCTAGTTAAGTTTTTAAAAGGATATTCTATTTACTTTTATTTTATGTGTATGAGTGTATTGCCTGCATGTGTGTAAAGTGCACCCATGTTGTCTAATACTCTCGCAGTTCAGAAGAGGGTGTTGAAACCCCTGGAACTGGAGTTATACACAGTTGTTAGCTGCTGTGTTCTTTGCTAGGAATCAAACCCCAGTTCTCTATGTAGGCCTTCATTCAACCAGTAGTTGGTCCCCTCTCTACCCAGGGTAAGTACGACAGAGCAAAAGACCACTCCAGGAGCATGTCAGAGGGCGAAACTCAAAACTATTTTCCAGTACGGAAGAGGGGAAGGTGTATATAGGAAGTTTCTACCAATCAGCACAGAGAGGATCAGAGCGTATCTAATCATTGTAAAGGTCAACCCCTCCGGCTTGGTGGTGCTGGCCTTTAATCTCAGCACTTCGGAGGCAGAGGCAGGCAGATCTCTATGAGTTCAAGGCCAGCTTGGTCTGCGTAGAGAGTTCCAGGCAAGCTGGGGCTACAGGGATACCCTGTCTCAAAAAGACTAAAAAATGTTTTTTCTAAATTAAAAAAAAATAACCGAACTAGGCAGGGTGTGATGGTGCATGCATTTAATCCCAGCACTCAGGAGGTAGAGGCAGGAGGATCTCTGTGAGATCCAGACCAGCCTGGTCTACATAGCAAGTTCCAGGTCAGCTGGGGCTGTAGGAAGACCCTGTCTCAAAAAAATAAAAGCTACAGTCAATTAATTAATTAACATAATTTAAAAAGAACAACGGAACCAGGCATGTTGGCATACACCTATAAACTCAGCACTCAGGAAACAGAGGCCAGAGAGGTTCATGAGTTTAAGGCCAGCCTACATTGCATGGCAAATTCTAGGCCAGCTTGTACTACAAAGCAAGACCCTATTTTTCTTTCTTTTTTTTTAAAAGCTGACCATGGTGGCAGATGCATGCCTTTAATCCCAGCACTCAAGAGGCAGAGGCAGAAGGATCTCTGTGAGTTCAAGATAGTCCAGTCTATATAGTGAATTATAAACCAGCTAGGGCTACATAGTAAGATCTCAAAAATTTTTTTAAGTAAATAAATAAAACCTAATCAGGGGAGGTGAGATAATGCATCATATAAAGATGTTTGCCTCGCAATCCTAGAAATTGAAGTTCGAGCCCTAGACTCCCCGTAGAAAAGAATGGGAGAAGAACCTCTCCAAAGTCATCCTTTGCCTTCTATGTGGCCAGTGCAGCACTTACCATACCCCACAACAGATAAATTAATGTCTGTTCTTTTTTTTTTTAGCTGTAGCCCCTAAGCAGGCTGGCCTTGAACTCACAGAGATCTGCCTGCCTCTGCCTCCTGAACGCAGGGACTAAAGGCGTGGGCAACCAGGCCTGGCTAGGTTCTGTTATTTTTAAAGAAGATCCCAGGATAGCAGGCAGCTTTTGAAGCCACAGCCAGTCAGTCCTTGGTTAGTAATGCTGACCTGCAAGATTGCAACTGGTCTCCTGCTGCTTTGTGACAGAGAAGACGTGACTGTAGAACAAAATCCTCACCCCTGGCTTTCCTGTGGAGAGATGGAGTCCCAGAGAGAAGGGATTTAATAAGAGCCAAATAAGAAATTGGGCACGGAGTGGGGTAGGCTGAGGCCTCTGGCCTCCCCGCCCACAGCTCTGTCTGTAACCATCTAATCAGGAAGTAGCTCTGCCAGGCACCACAGTGTATGGGGCCTGACCGCCCCAAATAGCTCCCTGGTTCTGAGCACTGTGCCTGGAGTTCCAGCACTGGAGGTCATTTCCTTTGGAGGGCAAAGGGTGTTTTCTGAAGGCCTCTTGGTCTTCAGGGAGCCCCAGCTCATGTTGCGAACTCCTGTGATGAGTCCTCTGATAAGCCCACGTCAGTCTGTTCCCAGGAGGATGAGCTGGCTGACCAGTAGCCAAGGGTGAGATGCCGTGGGAAGGAGATCCTGACTGAGGGCCGAGGAATGTGGGAAGCACCAGGCAAGCAGAGAGTGGGGTGGGGAGGGGTGTGTCAGGCTAGGAAGGTCTGGCAGCTGTGAGAGTCTGGGTTGGGGGTGTAGGCAGCCGGGCCTCACTACCCACCAATTGGCTGGGCTATATTGGCCAAGTTCCCTTCCTATTTGGAGATCTGCTTTGGGTCAGACTGTGGAACAGACTTGCTTCTGTGTTTATCTTGAAGGTCTTGGATGTCAGGAAGCTGGTGGCTCTGGGTGGTGGTTGCCATGGGAACTATCTGTGTGCTATAGCCACCAAGGACACTGTTGTCATGACTATGGCTACCAGATATGAGCGACAAGTGATTGGTTATCATTTCTGCCTTGAGACAGTGTCTTCCTCCCTTCCCCCACCTCCTGCTCTCAACTGCTAAGATTCTGCATTTGGGGGGCCAAACGCAGTCAGGAGCCAGGCACCTGTGTTCTAATAGGCTGTTCTCTTAGGCTGACATGCTGTGTGACCTCGGGCAAGTCTCTGCTCTTCCCTGGGCTTCAGTTTCCCAGGGGAGAGTCTGGAGTGTCCATTATGTTTACGGGTGGGGAGGTACTCAGAGGACACTCTGGACAGGGCCATAACAATCATCAAGACTGTACCCCCCCAAAATATATCTTTTTAATTTTAAAATTTATTTTTGTATGTGTATAAATGTACTATCTGCATGCAGGTTTGTGCACCCGTGTTGTGCAATGCCGCGGAGGTCAGAGGAGGGTGTTGGATTCCCCTGGAACTGGAGTTCTCCTGGAATTGGAGTTACAGACGGTTCTCTGCCGCCATTTGGGTGCTGGGGATCGAACCCGGGTCCTCTGTAAGAGCAGTCGGCGCTCTTAACCGCTAGGCCATCTCTCCAGCCCCCCCCCCCCAATATTTAAACTGGCTTAAGTCATGGTCCTCCTGCTTTAGCCTCCTGAGTGTTGGAATTCCAAGTGTGTGCTACTATGTCCGGTTTATGTGGTGCTGGGGATTGAACCCAGGGCTTCAAGCATGCTAGGTAAGCACTCTACCAACTGAACCCATAGTATGGTTATATGTTCACATCTGAACACCAGGCTAAGGACAGCTTTGCTCATGTCTATAATTTTGGAGTTTGTGGGCAGAGTGGCCACACTGATGTCACAGAGATCAGGCTGCATCCGGCTTGGCTTAGGGCTCCCAAGCCCAGCCCTGGTGAAAATCTCAGCAAATGCTCCTTCCTTCCGGCCCCCATACCCCAGGTTTGCTGGCTTCTGGGTTCCAGGAATGCTGATGGTTTGAGAAGCGGGCAGGGCACAGCAAAAGCTGGCAGGGCCTAGGAACCCAAGGAGGAAGCCAGGAACTGGGACGCCTGTGCTTCTTCCTGGCCTGAGGCCAGATCTGAAGCCTCTGGGATCTGTCCTTCCCTCTCTGAGCTCAGCTGTCCCCGCCCCTCCCTTTCATAGGACTTCGCAAACAGTCTCTCCGGATGGACACTGGACACGGCTGCACTTCCTCCCTGCACACTTTCCACACAGGCTGAACCTCAACCAGTTCTCCTCAGGAAAGCTGGCTGAAAGAGACATTTTCCAGACTGCCACCTCCACTGGCAACGCTGTCCTCTCCAGCCGCTTCTCCCGCTAGTCACCCACGCCCAGAAAGAGGGGGCGCTATTTGTCCATCTGGCTTCTGTTCAATCACCACTTGGTTTTAAATCATTTCATCTTCCTTGGCCTCGGTGTCCTAATCTGTGAATAAGCTGCTCAGGCTGGGGCTGGGGAGCACACGTCCAAGACGGTGGCAAGTTGAAGGCCAGCTTGGGATATGTGGTGAAAACTTGTCTCAGAATCCAGATCCAGGGGCCTGGAACAATAGCTTACTGGATAAAATGCTTGCTGTGTAAGTGTGAGGACCAGAGTTCGGCTCCTTAGCATTGATATAAATGCCAGGTGGCAAGCCAGGAATCTCCGCACTCAGAGAGATGGAGAAGGATCCCCCTGGGCAAGGTAGTTAGCTAGACTAGCTGAATTGGTGAGTTTCAGGTTCAAGTGTTGTGTTAAGAAGTGGTCTCGGGCTGGAGAGATGGCCTAGCGGTTAAGAGCGCCGACCGCTCTTGCAGAGGACCCGGGTTCGATCCCCAGCACCCACATGGCGGCCGAAAACCGTCTGAAGCTCCAATTCCAGGAGAACTCCAGTTCCAGGGGAATCCGTCGCCCACTTCTGACCTCCGCGGCATTGCACGACACGGGTGCACAGACTTGCATGCAGACAATATATTCGTACACATACAGAAATAAATAAAATTAATAAAAAAAAAATTTTAAGAAGTGGTCTCGATTAAGCTGAGGATAGGGGCAACTTTTGAATGAGGTTCCAGGGTTTACTCCCCACGGTTCTGAAACAGCACGGTGGGCTGGATGGTTCCTAGGTGAACTGGTTGGCTGATAGATCAGGGCCCCGAGAGCTCACAAATCTTGGGACACAAGGGTCCTTGTAATCTGAGCAGGTCTGAATGCAAGGCAGGTCTGGGAAAACTCCCAGCAGCACGTGAGGGTCCTGGCAGAGCCAAGATGATAATGTCGGAGCCCAGGGAGGTGGGGGAAGGAGACTTTAGCAGGCAGGTCTGGGAGAGGTCTTAGATCTGTAAGTCCTTTTTTTTTTTAATCTTTTTTATTATTTATTTATTTTCTATGTGTATGAATGTACTGTCTGCATGCAGGTTTGTGCATCTGTGTCGTGCAATGCTGTGGAGGTCAGAAGAGGGTGTCAGATTCCCCTGGAACTGGAGTTCTCCTGGAATTGGAGTTACAGACGGTTCTCAGCCGCCATGTGGGTGCTGGGGATCGAACCCGGGTCCTCTGCAAGAGCAGTCGGCGCTCTCAACCGCTAGGCTATCTCTCCAGCCCCAGATCTGTAAGTCCTAATAGAGCAGAGGAGATGGGTATACAAGGAGGTGTCTCACCATATAAGATGGAGAGCTTCTGAGGAAGACAACTGACATCAACCTCTGCCCTTCACAAGCCACATGAATGTGCACATATACTTGTAAACACTCTTGTGCCCACACACCTATGAACATATAAAGGCATACACACACATGTACACATGGAAGAAAAAAGGACCATCAAACCCAACCAACCAGTCAACCAAACAACAATAAAAAGACAAAAAAAGGGGGAGGCATGGTGGTGCATGCCTTTAATCCTAGCACTTGGGAGGCAGAGGCAGGCGGATCTCTGTGAGTTCAAGGCCAGCCTGGTCTACAGAGTTAGCTTCAGGCCAGCTGGGACTAAAGGGAGACCCTGTCTCAAAAATACAAAAAAAAAAAGACAAAAAAGGAAAAAAAGAGAAAGGATGCGAGTAAAAGAAAGGAAAAAGGAGGCTGCAGGATGCTATTAGTAAGCTGCCTCCACGTCTGCCCTGAATTGGGACCCCAACCCACGAAAAGCGGGCATGAGGCTGGAAGTGCCCAGGTGAGAGCACTGGCTGCTTTTGCGAGGACCCAGGTTTCAGTTCCACAACATACATGGTGGCTGGGAACTGTCTTACTCCAGTTCCAGGGGATCCAATGCCATCTTCGGACCTCTGCGGTACTGCAACACAGGGGGTGCACTTACTCACACAGGCACAAAGACATATACACATAATAAATAAATAATAAATAAACTATATTTTTGCGTCTTTTTGGACAGATCCTCCCCTGTTTTCTAGCTGCCTTGACCACTATGTAGACCCCACTGGTCTTGAACTCACAGATCCACTGCTTCTGCCTCTGAAGTGCAGGGATTAAGCCCTGCCCACACCCACATTTTATATATATAATTGATTTTAAGATATTAATATATATTTAAGCCTGGCATGAAAGGTACATGCCGATAACCCTAGCCTGGGCAGGGGTGGGGGTAGAAATTGACATAAGCTCTCAGGGCCAGTCAACCTAGCTGAATCAATGGAGCTTCAGGTTCACTGAGAGATCTTGACTCAAATAAACTGTGGAATAAGAACAGCTTGTGAGGGCGTCCGCTTTTAATCTAAGCACTTGGAGGCAGAAGGCTGTGCAGATCTCTGTGAGTTTCAGGGCCAGCCTGGTTTAGTGAGTTCCAAGACAGCCATAGCTACAGGGAGACCCGGTCCCTCAAAAAGACCCAGAAAAAAAAAAAAAAAAAAAAAACGTGGAGAGTGATGGAGGAAGGATGCCTGGCATTGGCCTTGGGTTCCCCCACATGCACCCCCCCACAGAGAGAGCGAGCGAGAGACAGAGACACAGAGACACAGACAGAGACACAGAGACACAGAAAGATGGAGAGACAGAGAGTTAGCTGTCTTGGGAATTGGGCTTAGTTAGAACTCAGACATCTTTTATTTTATCCTTTGCTTTTTTCTTGCTCACGACTTTGCACAGGGACATTGTGGAGTCTTCACTCTTCTCATCTATAAATGTACATCTACTACTGTGAGAGTTGATGAAATAGCTGTGTAGTGCACATGACGGGGCCCAATGACATCTATATCAATCTTTTGTTGTGAGTCAGGGTCTTATTATATAGCCCAAGCTAGACTTTGAACTCATGATCCTCCTACCTCCTGGGTATGGGGTTACAGGCATGCATCACCATACCTAGCTGTGAATACTTATTTAAAAAATGTTATTGCAGGCTGGGGAGATGGCTCAGCGGTTAAGAGTGCCGACTGCTTTTGCAGAGGACCCGGGTTTGATTGCCAGCACCCACATGGCGGCTAAGAACTGTCTTTAAGCCGGGCCTTTAATCCTAGCACTCGGGAGGCAGAGGCAGGCAGATCTCTGTGAGTTCAAGGCCAGCCTTGTCTACAGAGTGAGTTCCAGGCCACCTGGGACTATAGAGAGACCCTTTCTCAAAAAAAAAATATTATTGTTACAGGGTTGGAGAGATAGCTCAGTGGCTAAGTATACTGCTGCTTTTGTATAAGACTTGGATTTGATTCTAGCACCCACATGACAGTTAACAACTGTCAGTAACTCCAGGTCCAGGGGATCTGATGCCCTCTTCTGACCTCTGTGTGCCCCGCAGAACATAGGTGTACCTACCTGTATGAAATGGGTGCACTTATCTACACACAGGCAATATATTCATATATATAAAATAATAAATAACATAGATAAAAAACTGGGTGTGGTGAAACATGCCTTTAATATCAGCATTTAGGAAGTAGAGGCAGGTAGATCTCTGTGAGATTGAGGCCAGCCTGGTGTACATAGTGAGACCCTGTCTCAAAAAAAGACATATATATATATATATATATATATATATATAAAATTGTTATTAGTACATACCAGGTTTTGAGTATTGTGTATGTTTGAGACAGGGCTTCACTACTTAGCCTAACCTGTTAGAACTTTCTTTGTAGCCTAGGCCAGCCTCAAACCCTCTGTCTTTCTGCCTCAGTGCATGTGACACTATGGCCATTTGAGATTTTTTTTTTTGGTCTTTTTGAGACAGCATCTCCCTGTAGCTCCAGCTGTCCTGGAACTCACTATGTAGACCAGGCTGGCCTTGAACTCACAGAGATCCGCCTGCCTCTGCCTCCCAAGTGCTGGGATTAAAGGCATGCGTTACCATGCCTGGCAATTTGAGATATTTTATATGCCCATTTAAAAATATTTAATTAATCCAGGTGTGGTGGCACCCACCTTTAATCCCAGCACTCAGGAGGCAGAAGCAGGTGGATCTCTGTGAGTTCAAGGCCAGCCTGGTCTACATAGTGAGTTCCAGGACAGCTGGGGCTAGAGAGAGACTGTCTCAAAAAGACCAAAAAAAGGGGGCTGGAGAGAAGATGGCTCATTGGTCAAGAGTGCTGACTACTCTTGCAGAGGACCCAGGTTTGATTCCCAGCATCCACATGGTGGCTAAGAACCATCTTTAACTCCAGTTCCAGGGGAATCTGACACCCTCTTCAGACCTCCGCGGCATTGCATGACATGGGTGCACCAACCTACATGCAGACATACACTCCTACACATTTAAAAAAAAAAAAGACTGCCAGGCATGGTGGCACACGCCTTTAATCCTAGCACTTGGGAGGCAGAAGCAGGCGGATCTGTGTGAGTTCAAGGCCAGCCTGGTCTACAGAGCGAGTTCCAGGACAGCTGGGGCTACAGGGAGACCCTGTCTCAAAAAGACCAAAAAAACAAAAAGACCAAAAAATATAATTAAACATTAGTGCCAGTTGTGGTGGCAGATGTCTTTAATCTCAGCACTCAGGAGGCAGAGGTAGGTGGATCTCTGAGAGATGAAGGCCAGCCTGGTCTACATAGTGAGTTCCAGGCCAGTTGGGGCTATGGGAAGTCTCTGTCTCAAAACAAAAAACAACAACAAAAAGCCCACCAAAAACCAAAAGCCCAAACAAACCAAAACCAAACAAACAAAATAAAATTCAGCATTAGATTCGTATAGAAAATATTGGGCTTCAATGTGGTGCACAAGTTTCGAATCCGTGTAGCGTTTGCACACACACTGCTGTCCCTCCATGAAACAGCAGGCCCAAAGTTTCGGGGCCAGACACCTCCTGCAAACCCTGACCTGGCACATGGCTAAGCAGGAGGCTTTGCTTGACCAGCTAGATGACTACAGCTTTCCTGTTCTAACCAAGGCTCTTGTACCTGAAAGGAAGACACTTCTCTAGCTAGGCAGAAACTGAGAATGGAATCTAGAGTAAAACTTAAGCCAGTTTTAGAAGCTACACTTTCAAAACTTGGCTGGGATTAAAGGCGTGAGCCCCATACCCAGACACATTTTTAGATTACCACTCAACAGCATCAAAATACATATTCTCAAGTGAATATGGACTATGAATCAAGATAGACCTGTATTGAACTATAAAGGAAGTGTCACATTTGCAATGGAACTAAATTTGAAATCAATGACAAAATAGATATAGAGAACTCAGAAATATTTGCATATTAAACAGCATACTTCTGAATAGCCCACGAGTAGAATAATCATCACAGGGGAAATCAGAAAGCATTAACTGAATGGTAGTAACTATAGTGTGATAAATCTCTTGGGGTACATGAGGAAACAGTGCATAGAGAGCACTTCATAGCTTTAAGTGCTTACGCTGGCAAAGAAGAAAGGTCCCAAACAAGTAAATCAAGGTCTGGAGAGATGGCTCAGTGGTTAAGAGCACCGGCTGCTCTTGCAGAGGACCCAGGTTCAGCTCCCAGGACCCACAAGTTACCTCTCAACTGTTACTCCAGTTCCAGGGGATCCAGTGCCCTCTTCTGGCCTCCACAGGCATTACCTGTATGTGGTGCACACAGGTAAGTGAAACACATAAAATTAAAATTTTTTTTTTTCTTTTTTGGTCTTTTTGAGACAGAGTCTCTCTGTAGACCCAGCTGTCCTGGAATTCACTATGTAGACCAGGCTTGCCTTGAACTCACAGAGCTCCATCTACTTCTGCCTCCAGAGTGCTGGGATCAAAGGTGTACATCATCATACCCTGCAAAAATTAATCTTAAAATAAGTCTTCTAAGTTTCTATCTTAAGAAGCTAGAAAAAAAGAAAATAATCTTCAAAATAAGGAGGTGAATTGATGTGGACTGGTGTGGGACTGGCAACTAGGATATGTTAAACGAAAACAGTAAATTATTACAAGTAAGTCCAGCACAGAGATTTCAGTATGTTCATTTAGGTGGCACATACAGTTAATCAGAATAAAGCCAATATCCTAGACTCTGGTGTAATTATATGTGGCATGTAGTAAAGGCCTAGCCAGGGAGATGCAGGTAGAGGTAATGCCTGAGTCTTTAGAGAGGCTGTGCCTTTTCCTTTATCTCCTGACCCCTTCCCACTGGCTGGGATGTGGGTATGTGGGTGTGGCCTGAGCAGCACTGTATTGAGGTGGCAAAATCCCAGTTTAGAAGGAATCACAGGTCCACACTGTCAGATGCTTTGCCGATCTTGGACCATCTGCTCTGTAGTTTTCTACACAACAGAGAAATTTACCTGTGTCTTCTTTCTCTCCCTGTTATTCTGGGTTTCCTTCCTTGCATCTGAACTCAGTTCTAATGCACATGACTTATGACTCCAGCTGTGTGAGGAAAGAAAGTGAGCCTAGGCATGTATCTGATGGAAGGCTTTGACTTTAGTATAGAAACCCCGGTTTCCTTCGATGGAGGGCATATTATCTTACGTGACAGTAATTCTGGAGATGGGGCTTCAGGGTTGCTTAGTTCAGTGACTTGACTTTAAAAAATTTTTAAAAAATGTTTTATGTGTATGAGTGTACTGTCTGTATTTTTTTGTGTGTATGAGTGTATTGTCTGCATGTAGGTTGGTGCACCCATGTCGTGCAATGTTGCAGTGGTCAGAAGAGGGTGTCAGATTCCCCTGGGACTGGAGTTAAAGACAGTTCTTAGCCGCCATGTGGGTCCTGGGAATCAAACCTGGGGTCCTCTGCAAGAGCAGTTGGTACTCTTAACTGCTGAGCCATCTCTCCAACCCCGACTTTTTTTTTTAATAATGAAACGAAAAATTTTATATTTACTTATTTTTATTTTATGTGCATGAGGAGTGTTTTGACCACATATATCTACGTCTATGCTGTGGAATGGCCATGGAGGCCAGACGAGGTCATTGGATTGGATCCCCTGGAACTGGAGTTACAGGTGGGTGTTAGCTGCTATATTCGGTGGGAACTGAACCTGAGTCTTCTGCAAGACTCTTTTTTTTTTTTTTTTGGTTTTTTTGAGACAGGG
>VZQC01005960.1:2266139-2319122 GCA_009823505.1 Rhizomys pruinosus
TAATGGGGAGGCAGAGGCAGGGAGGGGAGAGAAGAGGAGGCATGAGGGGTGGAGTGAAAGGATGGACTGAAAGATTATCAGGTATCGTGGGGGTGTACTGATGGAACCGAAATCGCAACCACCCCAAGACCTTCTTGTCATGGTAAAGCCCAGCAAGCTCAATACATAATTCAACAGAAACGCGAAACAAACCGCACCGAGACAATACCTACCACAAAGTTCGGTCACGTATAACAAGAGCAAAGTCAACGTGTCAAAAGGCCCCTACCCGCCGCCTTGAACACCTATCTATAACTGTCCCAAATACACCATCCACCACCTCTCCTTCCTCCCCTCCCCTCCCCTTCCCTTCCCTTCCCTTTTAGTTTTTTTGAGACAGTGTCTCACACTGTAGCCCTGGCTAGCCTGGAACTCACCACGTAGCCAGCCTGGCCTCATACTTACAGAGATTGGCCTGCCTCTGCTGGGATTAAAGGTGTACACAACCATGCCTGGTGAAGGAAAATTTCTTGGCAAATAATTTTCCTCTTAATTAAAAAAAAAAAGAACTTTCTTTTTGACTTTTTTCTTTCTTTTTTTGGGGGGGGGTCTTTTCTAGACAGGGTTCCCCTGTAGCCCCAGCTGTCCTGGAACTCACTATGTAGACCATGCTGGCCTTGAACTTACAGAGATCTGCCTGCTTCTGTCTTCCGAGTGCTGGGATTAAAGGCATGTGCCACCATGCCTGGCTGACTTTTTTCTTTCTGACATTTGCCTTTCTGGCTCATTGCTTGAAACATTAGCATATAAGGGCGAAATGAAATAGGAACGGCCATATTACAGCCATGACGGAAAGGCCGACAGAAGGACAGAGATACAGACCAGGGTCCTCACATTTTAAAGCTGATGAATCAACCCTAAAATCACCCACCTCTGCACATCTAGTTAGAGAATGTTCTTAAGATTTCCATATGTAGCTACAAGCAGCCTCACTCACAGATGCATCTTTGAAATTTCATACCATATATTCTCTGTTGTTTTGATTTATTCCTGTAATGAAAATGTATTATGACTTTCTCTAAATCCAAGTTCAATTTGAGATATATTGAACCTGGCATTGGGCATCCTTGGTATTCCAAGTGGTGGGAAGATGTACAATTGGAAGGAGGGCTAGGGAGAATCAGATAAGAGCAGACTGTTCTTTGTAATCATGTGGCCTTGCAGACTGAGGGTAGCTGAGAATCCATCTTTCATCTCTATTTAGGTTTTGATTGTGAGATTCTCAGAAAGCATCTGGGAGAGTAGACCGACACTGGTTTGCAAGGCCCATCACTACTTTAGTATTCTTTTAAATTTATTTATTAAATTTTTATTATTTTTTATTTCAGCGTATGAATGTATCACCTGCGTCTATGTAAGTGCACCCATGTTGCACAATGCCCAGAGGTCAGAAGAGGGTGTCAGAGTTATAGATGGTTGGTAGCTGCCATGTGGGTGCTGGGAATCAAACTCAGGTCCTCTGAAAGAGCAGTCAGTATGTGCTCTTGACTGCTGACCCATGTCTCTAGTCCCTATTTATTTATTTATTTTTATTTTATGAGTATGAGTGTTTTGCCTGAATGTATGTGAAGTGTACCAGGTGCATGCAAGGTCCAGAAAGCCAGAAAAGGCCATTGGTCAGGGTGGTTTTATCCCCTTTCAAAGTAGCTTTTCTTTTTTTCTTCTAAAAATTAAAAATTATATTTATTAATTTCTTTTGTGTATGTGCAGTTCTCTCACCCTTGTGAATCCTGGGGAATCGAACTCAGGAAGTTGGGCTTGGTGGCAAGCACCTTCACCTGCAGAGCCATCTTGCCAGCCCTGTCAGGGAGCTTTTCTTTGTGGTGTGCTCATGGGACTCAATGCTCAGGAGGCAAACCCTGACTAAACTAAGTCCATAGTTGGTTTGAATGTGGCTATGTGACTATATTCTGGCCAATGAGAAATTAAGCTTGCCAGAGAATGCTGGGGGATATTCCTGACTGATGAGAGGGTGTGCCGAGCAAAGAGCAACTCTCTCACATCCCCTGGACTTTTGTCATGTCTATATCTGAGGTGGCCATATTGGCACCTCAAAGTTAGCTAGCCCAGGGTAAGCTGAGACTCAGAAAATGGCAGAGTATGGGCTGGAGAGATGGCCTAGCGGTTAAGAGCGCCATCTGCTCTTGCATTGGACCCAGGTTCGATCCCCAGCACTCACATGGCAACTGAGAATCGTCTTTGACTCCAGTCCCAGGGGAATCCGATGCCCTCTTCTGACCTCCGCGGCATTGCACGACACGGGTGCACAAACCTACATGCAGACAGTACATTCATACACATAATAAATAAAATAATAAAAAAAGAAAATGGCAGAGTAGACAGATTGAAAAGCACAGGCTTACACATATGCTTAATGTTCATAACAGCACTGTTTGTAATAGCAGAAAAGAAGTCCAACAATGTGGGAGGGGGCTAAAATGTCTTGTGTGGAGGCTGGAGAGATGGCTCAGCAGTTAAGGGCACTGGCTGTTCTTGGAGAGGACCTGGGTTCAGTACCTAGCCCCCACATGGAAGCTAACAATCATCTATAACTTCATTTCCAGGGGATCCAACACCCTCTTCTGATCTCTTCAGGCATTGTACAATATAGGTGCATTTACACACATGCAGGCAATACACACAGAAAATAAAAATAATAAATAAAAAATAAAAATAAATAAAAAATTTAAAAATCCTCTATGTTTATAAGCCACAAGCATCTCATAAATACAATATTGAATGTGAAAAATCAAAGCTGAAGTTTACATGTATTAAGTAGCTTGACTGAAGTTTAAAAGCATGTTTCAGAAAGCATACATACAGGAAAAACTATAATGAGATGCACACAAATACAATAACATCTATACAGTGAGAGCTCCTGTGTGAAGCAGTGTGCTAAGAAGTAATAATCTGACAGAATTCTCACATTCCCCTTTAGAAAGCAAAGGGTTATTCACAGCCTCAGACTCCAGATGAGCAAACAGTTCTGGAGGGGGATGAAGTAAATTACCCCGTGGTTGCATTTAATTTTATGGGTTTGGAACTGTCACCTCCAATTCCTTCCTTCCTTCTTTCTTTTGTTTTCTTTTCTTTCTTTTTTTCTTTCTTTCTTTCTTTTTTTTTTTTTTTTTTTTAATTTTTTTTTATTTATCCTTTCGTTCTATTCTTTTTTCTTTTTTTTTTTTTGGTCTTTTTAGACAGGGTCCTTGTAGCCCCAGCTGGCTTGGAACACTCTATGTAGACCAGGCTGGCCTCCATCTCACAAGATCCACCTGCCTTTCCTCCGTATTTTCCCAGTGCCTGATATGCCGACCCTTCCCCCATTCCCCCCTCCCCCCAAGTTTTTAACTGAATCCTGAACTGAAACATAAGGGGGGTGGTGTTCAAGTTGAAAGGGAATTTATTTATCTATAGTATATATATATATATATATAATATTATATATATATATATAATATATTTTTAAGCTGTTGAATTAGAACATTCAAGTACTCTTGAGACAATTACGTGACAAGTTCCACCATAATCTCTCCCCTCTGTATATTTTGATTTGTCTAAGGTTGCATGAGTGGGCAGAGCTGAGAGACCCTTGGTCTCTCCGGAGGAGCTGAATTTGAGCTTTTCTGCCCCCCCCCTTCCCTTCCCCTCATCAGCACAGGGCCATTTCTGTGTCTGCCAGTGTCGCCTCTTGTGTTGCAGGCTGTCCTTCACAGCACACACCCTTGACACTGTTTGCTCAATGAAGGAAGGGGAGAACTGGGCCCTGTGAGACCTTATTTCCCATCACCCAAGGACAGGAAGCCATGGCCAGAACTTATCCCTTGGGAGTCTCCAGGCCTCATGCTCTGTGCTGAGAAATGGCAACGATTCACCAAGGCCAGCGAGCCTTAGTACTTTGAGCAGCGGCTGGGCTGTCTCAGGAGCCAGGTGGCCTTCGTCTTATCCGGATAAGGCCAGTACAGTGTGTGACCCTGTCCAACAGCAAGGTGGGGGACTCTGAGAAAGTTTGAGGTCCCCCGGGGAGACATTCATCATTCCAGCCTTCATGATTTTTTTCATACCGGTATTCTCCCTTTAAGGTGCAACGGCTCAGCAGGTGGCTGGTTTCAAAGTGCATTTGTTCTCTGCCCCGCCCTCAGTACAGGCAGCAGGGTGCATGGCAAAGCCTCCTCTCCTTCCATGTTGGACTGCTCTGGGCTTACAGTGCCAACAAATGGTGCAATGTAGGTGAGCCCCAATCACGGGGAGACTAGACTTCCCTCATTCTGATTCTGGTTCTGTCTGCGAACTTCATAACTGTGGCTGGGTACAGAATTTATCAGTGTCATAATTTCTCCTTAAAATTGGCACAGTGGGGGCTGGAGAAATGGCTTTTGCAGAGGACTCAGGTTCCCATCACCCACAGGGTGGATAATAGCCATCAGTAATTCCAGTTCCAGCGGATCTGACGCCTTCCTCTGGCCTCCATGCACACATGGGTGGGCTTACATGCATGCAGGGAAAACACACATACACATAAAAAAGAACCCTTGTATGGTGATTACATCACCAATTTTGAGGACTTAATAAATAGCTAGAACAGTAACAAGTTCATACTGAAAGTGCTTGCTGTTATTATTACATAATCTTGCACTTGGACATTTTGTCTCATCTTTGGTCTTCAGTTTCTTCCATCACATGACAAATGCAGCAGTTACTGTCTCTTTACATGCTGAGTTGGCTGGCCTTGGACCCATTTCTCCTTTTATTTAAAATTAATTAATTAATTAATTAATTAATTTTTTGGTCTTTTCAAGACGGGTCTCCCTGTAGCCCCAGCTGTCTTGGAACTCACTCTGTAGACCAGGCTGGCCTTGAACTCACAAAGATCCGCCTGCCTCTGCCTCCTGAGTGCTAGGATTAAAGGAGTGCGCCACCACGCCCAGCTTAATATTGTTATTTTATGTATTACCTGCATGATGTAAATTCACTGTGTCATGCAATGCCTGGGAGGTCAGAGGAGGGTGTCAGATCCCCTGGAACTGGGAATTGAACCTGGGTCCTCTGCAAGACCAGCCAATGTTCTTAACCACTGAGCCATGTCCTCAACCTTGTACCCATTTCTTAGGTTCTCTTAGCCTCAATGTGCTCATCACCTATTAACGGAGCAGGGTTGGGTGGAATGAGAAAATGAGAAAACAGGGACCAAGGCACAGGGCTTGACCCTTCCACAAAGAAAAAGTTCAGAGTTAGCTACTTTGTGTTGATGAGGAGGAACTTCTAAGTCAGAATAGGTTGTGCACTGGGGGGTGGGGGGGCTTGCACTGGGGGGGCTTGCACTGGTGGGGAGGGGCTTGCAAGCTTTTCGAATGGCCTCCCAGCCTTGCCTTATTCATTGATACCTAGAGCATGGAGGTCAGGACTGGAAGGACATTTCACAGGTTGGTGAGCTAATCCGTTCAAGGTTCACAGACTGCAGGAAGGAGCCAGCCACTGTTACAGGTGCTGGGGACAGAACAGAATAGCACTTTCATCTTACTCTTGTGAGCTTTCAGTTCTTGGGGGTAGGAGGGGGAAGAGCCAATAAAACACGGGAGCCCATAAACATAGAATATGCATTCAAGCTGAATCTCTTTATTTTTAATATGGGGAAATGAAGCCCAAGGGGGGACGGATAATTTTCCTAAAGTCCTCCAGTGTCACAGCTAGCCAGAGATTTCCAGGGGAGTCTGTACAGTTTAGGCTGTCTAATGTCTTAACATACCTGGTTGCTCCAAGGTCTTAAGATGTCATAGCCGGGCTGGAGAGATGGCCTAGCAGTTAAGAGTGCCAACCACTCTTGCAGAGGACCTGGGTTCGATCCCCAGCACCCACATGGCGGCCGAGAACTGTCTGAAACTCCAATTCCAGGAGAACTCCAGTTCCAGGGGAATCCGACACCCTCTTCTGACCTCTGCGGCATTGCACGACACGGGTGCACAGACTTGCATGCAGACAGTACATTCGTACACATACAGAAAAAAAAAAAAAGATGTCATAGCCAGGAGGCCAGAGAGGGCTCAGAGGTTAAGAGCACTTCCTGAAAAAAAAAAAAAAAGAGCACTTCCTGCCCTTCCAGAGGATTAGGATTCAGTTCCCAGCACCTATATGGAGACTTAAAACTGTAACTCCAGTTCCAGGAGATGAGATTTCCTCTTCTGGGTTCCTCAGGTACTGCACACACATGCAGGTAAAACACTCATTACATAAAATAGAGCTTTTTGCCGGGCGTGGTGGCGCACGCCTTTAATCCTAGCACTTGGGAGGCAGAGGCAGGCGGATCTTTGTGAGTTCAAGGCCAGCCTGGTCTACAGAGTGAGTTCCAGGACAGCCAGATCTACAGGGAGACCCTGTCTCAAAAAGACCAAAAAAAAAAAAAAAATAAATAAATAAATAAATAAATAAAAAAATAAAATAAAATAAAATAAAATAAAATAAAATAAAATAGAGTTTTGGGCCAGGTGTGGTCACAGGTACGTTTAATCTCAGGCCTTGTGAGGCAGAAGCAGGTGCATCTCTGTGAGATCCAGGCCAGCCTGGTCTACATAATGACTTCTAGGGAGGCTGGGACTAGGGAGTCCCTGAACAAAACAGAAAACGAACCAAAGCTGGGTGTGGTGGCCCATTCCTTTAATCCCAGCACTCGGGAGGCAGAGGCAGAGGCAGGTGGATCTCTGTGAGTTCAAGACCGGCCTGGTCTACATAGTGAGTTCCAGGACAGCTGGAGCTACAGGGAGACCCTCTCTCAAAAAGCCAAAAAACCCAAAACAAAACAAAACACCAACACACACACACACACACACACACACACACACACGCACGCGCGCACACACACGCGCAAACAAAAAAATGTCAGCCAACATTTACTACGTCTTTCTAGATGTAGAGAATATTTGGAGCATTTTGTACATCTTTGTGTGTGTGTGTGTGTGTGTGTGTGTGTGTGTGTGTATGAAAAGGCCAGAGGTCAACCTTGAGTGTTGTTCCAGGAGCCATCCACCATATGTGTGTGTGTGTGTGTGTGTGTGTCCACCTTGTTCTGTTTTTTGAGACAGCTCAGAGTAATCTAGGCTACTGCCCAGTGAGCTCCAGTGATGTGAATGTCTCTGCCTCCATAGTGCTGGGATTACAAAGCTGTGCCACTGCACCCAGCCTTTTACATGGGTTCTGAGAACGGAACGTGGATCCTCATGGTTACGCAGCAAGCGGTTTATCCACTGAGTTATCTGCCCAGTCCCATTTTAAAAAATCTTAAAACATCTAATCCTCACATCAAATCTGAAGCAGGGGATTGACATTCATTTTATTTTACAGCTGGGGAAACTGAGGCACCCACAGAGGGCAGGGAACAGGGTCTGAATCCAAGCTTCTGGCCGAGGGCCCATACCCTCAACCACGAAGCCCCTCATCACTGGAATTACTGTATTCACTTGCTTGTTTTCTGGTGTGGTTCTCCAGCAGGCTGGGGTGAAGTCCAGGCAGCCAGCAGCGTCTCCCCAGGGTCTGGCTCTCGGCCTTGGCACGCAGTAGACCCTCAATAAATACCAGTGGAGGAAGAAAGGAGGGAAGAACAGCGCTTGTCCTCAGTTCAGACCTGCTCCGGAACTCTGGCCTGCCCCTCTGGGTTCTCAGCCCAGCCAGGCAGCCGTCCTCCCCTTCTCCCGCCCTCGCACCTCCTGGGGCTGACTCTCTGTCCGGCCTGCATTTTTCCGGGTTTGATATCATTTTTTCCACTCTCCCGGCGCAGCCCACGGCCTCTGCCAACTTTCCACAGCTACAGCCCTCCCCCTCGACCGCAGGCCGGAGACAACTTGGGGTGGGGAGACCCTCCCCCGCTTCCCTTCCCGGGCAGGGCTGGGATGCATGTCCTCCAGCCTTAGCCTTTTTCTGCCTGGGTCCGCGGAGCTGGACCACCAGAGACCCACGTGCGGGGCTCAGGCGCCTGAGAGGGCTGTTGGTTGGGGGCAGGGCTGTCAGGCGTCAGAGACAGGACGGTCCAGACAGTTCCTATCTTGTTCTCAAAGTAGTGGCAATCCCTCCTCCCCGATCCTCCGGAGCTGGAAACTCCTGACCTGACCCCTACACTCAGCGGGGTCCCCAGCCAGCAGGAAGCTTCACTACCTCCTTGTCGCTCGCAGCCTAGGGAGTTGGAAGGGGGAGGCTGGGCCTCCTGGGGCCTGGAAGTTGCTGGCTGGGTGACCCTGGGGTGCTCTCTTCCCCACTCTGGGGTTCACTTTCCACATTTGGAAAATGAGTGCACTGGACTAAATTGGAGTTGATCCTGGGGGTTAATGGACTGAGTTCCATGGAATTCGTGCCCTGCTCCCTTAAATTATATGTGAAGTTGTGTTTGAAGCCACCCATCCAACCCCGTTTTGTTTTTTGTTGTTTGATGAGCTATGACCTGCCTGGCCTGGAACTTGCTATATAGACCAGGCAAGTTTTTGAAATTTCAGGGGATCCTCCTGCCTCTGCCTCCCCAGAGTGCCAGGATTATAGGTGTTTCCCAGCTTTCTTATTTATTTATTTATCTTTTTGAGACAGGGTCTCCCTGTAGCCCCAGCTGTCCTAGAACTATGTAGACCAGGCTGGCCTTGAACTCAGAGATCTGCCTGCCTCTGCCTCCCAGTACTAGGATTAAAGGCGTGCACCACCATACTGGGATTCCCAGCTCTTATTTTTAAATGCAGGCTAGGTTGGCCTTGAATTTGGGATCCTTCTGCTTCAACCTCCTGAGTGCTGGGATTACAAGTGCATGCCACTATGCCCAGCTTTCTATTCTCATTCTCTCTCTCTCTCTCTCTCTCTCTCTCTCTCTCTCTCTCTCTCTCTCTCTCCCCTCTCTGTCTCTGTCTCCCTCCATCCCTCTCTCTCTTCTCTCCCTTTCCCAGTGTTGGGCCCAAACCCAGGGACTTACACATGCTAGGAAGCTCTACCACTGAGTTACACCGCCAGACTATCCTTTTTTTGTTTTGCATTCGTGTATGTGTGCATCTGTGTGCACACACATGTGTGGAGGCTGGAAGCCACCTTTCCACTTTGATTTTAGAGACAGGGCTCAATGGGCCGGAGCTCACCAAAACAGCTGACTGGCTAGTGAGCTCGAGATCTGTGCCCTGGTGCTATGATTACAGCTGTGTGCCACCACACTGGCTTTACCCCATTTCTGGGGGTGAAAGTCCTCAGCACTGAGCTATACCATCCCTTGCCCCATATAGAATTGTGGCTAGTTGGGTTAGTAGGACCTGGGACCTCTGAGACCTCACTTAAGATTCCTTCTCTGAGCCTCCTTTTTCCTTAGTCAAAGGAGGTGAATGGAGACATGGCAAGCATGTACCAGGCAGGCTGGGGTGGAACTGGGGGGTAGAGCTTCCTAGCTTGTGAGAGGCTCCGGGTTTGAGTCCAGCACTGCACTAGAGTGACAGCTTGGCACAATTGGCTCCTACAAACCCCAGCTATTACAATGCCAGGAGGAGCCCTGAGATGCCCTCTAGGTAAGAGTTCTGTGGTTCTATAATCTAAATAACAAGTTAAAGAGAAATTAGCAGGTCACTCGGAACTGTAGTGTGTGTATGATGCACAGCGTGTGTCTCAAAGGTCTAGGGAAGGAACTAAGCCCAGCACTTGGGAGGAAGGTCTGAGGGGGGAATGAATCCATTTACTTTATTGATAGGTCAAAATATCTAGGCCAGCAAGCCAAACCAGTCAGTGTAGTCGGGAGAGGTCTGGGCTTCAGACAAGATACCCCTGGACTGGTTTACTCTGGGACGTTCAAAGGGTTGGCTACAGTCCAGGGACAAGGAAGATTTTTACAAAAAGACACCCACCCTGTAAAAATAAAAAACCCGACTTTGTGCCCATCTTGGGTCTACAGCCCCATAGTCTGTCCATCTCTTCCCCAGGGAGGAGGAGTCCTGGAAGCTCTGGCCATCAGGGTAGCAGACAAGGGACCCCGCCGCTGCCCCTCGGTGGCATCACAGCGTCTCGTCTTCTCCAGGAGGCGGTTGGCCTCAGAGTACAGCCAGGTTGTGGCAGGACTTGGAGCGGGCCTTAAGGGCCCGGCGACGGGCGCTGCGGGCGGTCAGGCGTGCCAGGAAGCGACGGGCTCGCTGTCCCAGACTGGCCCGACGTCGAGGTGGAGGGGGATCAGGGGCCGCGGAGTCCCGGCGGCGCAGGCGCAGTTGACGAACCACGCCTTCGAAGAGCTCAGTCACATTGTGCTGCAGAGTGGCGGAGGTCTCGATGAACTTGCAGTCGAACACCACTGCACAGGCGCGACCCTCTGAGGGGCGGGACCAGGCAAGCCGGGGCGGAGCCATACCCGGGAGGCGGAGGTAAAAATTGCAAGAGGCCTGTTCAGACTCACAAGAAGCAATTCCTAGGTTACCTGCCTAGGGCGGATGTGTGTGTGTGGGTTAGGATCTTGGGGCAAGTCATACCTGGTTTGAGACGTCAGCTCAGACTGATACTGATAGCAGAATGAGGCTGGGAATATTCGACGCTGGTGGGCAGGGCCATATTCAGATTTTTCTGGGCCCCAGTAGGAATAGGAAACTTAATAAAATATTCCTCATCACACTGTAAATATAATTTTGTTGTTGGTCTTTAAAAGATTTATTGTTCTTATTTTATGTGTATGAGTGTATTGCGTGCATGTGTGTAAGTGCACACGTGTTATGCAATGACCGTGGCAGTCAGAAGAGGGCGCTGGATCCCTGGAACTGAAGTTACAGAGGGTTGTTATCCGCCATGTGGGTGCTGGGAACCAAACCTGGGTCCTCTGCAAGAGCAGTCAGTGCTCTCAACACTGAGCCATCTCTCCAACCCCAGGTATTGTTTTTGAGACAGGTTCTCTCTGTAGCTCCAGTTGGCCCTGAACTTCCTATGTAGCGCAGGCTGGCCTTGAACTCACAGAGATCTGCTTGCCTCTGTGTACCAAGCGCAGAGACTAAAGGCAAGTGCCACCACACCTGGCCTTTAAATATAATTGATACATAACTTTAAAGTTTTGATCTGTAGTTGCTGCCCAACAGAATATTAAATGTTTTAGATAAGCTTTGTGGAATTTGAATTTGTAATTTTCTCATTTTATATTGAAGCCAATAATGATCTTTTTCAGCCCTTGAAAAGGTGTTGGGTATTGGGCCTACCATGTCGGGTGGGTAGAGTGGCTAATTACTGGCTCGTGGAGCTACAGGGGAGATTTTAAGCAAAGGTGGCAAGGGGAGCTGTAGTTCTGGACATCTCTGGCAGCTATCAAGGAGAACTTATTGAGTAGGGCTGGATAAGTATAAGGACTGGCTGGGGACAAAGTGGGGGGTACCAGGACGGGGCTGAGGCTGTGGGTATGGAGGGAAAGGGAGTCTGCACACATGGGTACTGACTTGGGGGTGAAATAGGATGAGGGATGGTCCTGGTTTGTGGCTAGAGCAGAAGCTGAAGGACTGGGGTTGGCTGGACAGGGCAATCTCCGAGGAGAAGGGGCAGGAGGGCGCGGGGAGTGGAGGATGGGGTAAAGGACTCACCTTCCACAGAGACCTCGCGGCAGCGGGCCAGGTCAGCCTTGTTGCCTACGAGGATGATGGGCACGTGGTCGGCCTGGTGCGCACGCCTCAGCTGGATGCGGAGCTCCGAGGCGCTCTCGAAACTGCGGCGGTCAGCTATGGAGTATACGATGACGTAGGCGCTGCCCGCCTGCAGGCACGACTGCTGGCTCCAGCTTTCATCCTGCGGGGAGGACCCCAGGCCCATCCTCAGAGGGTGCCTAAGCCCTGGCTGAGAAAGAGGCTGCGTTGGTCTAATGGGTGGAATAGGTTGGGTGTCTACTTTGTATAGTTTTGGAGGACTATTTCTATCGTAATGACCATTGTCACCTTGGGAAAAATCACTGAGCCTCAGTTTCTCTGCTTGAAAAGTTGGATAGACACTGACTTCTCTCTTCCATTGACTACTTCCTGTTGGACCCTGGAGACAGAAATTGAGCTGAGATACTTTCCTGATAAGGAAGGTCTGGCTTTTTTTTTTTTGTCTTTTTGAGACAGGGTCTCCCTGTAGCCCCAGCTGTCCTGGAACTCACTATGTAGACCATGCTGGCCTCTCACAGAGATCCACCTGCCTGTGCCTTCCATGTGCTGGGATTAAAGGTGTAGGCTGCCCTACTCAGGAAGGTCTGGCTTGGTGTTCAACTTTTTGTTTTGTTTTGAGGCAAGGTCTCCCTGTAGCCCTGGCTGGCCTGGAACTTGCATTGTAGATCAGGTTGTCCTCACCACCTCAGTCTCACAGACACCATCTGTCTCTGCTTCAGGAGCATGCTGGGATTAAAAGTGTTTGCCACCATGGCCAGTTATTTTTTTTCCCCCTCTTTTTGAGATAGGGTTTCCCATCTGGTCTGGAACTTACTATGTAGACCAGGCTGGCCTTGAACTTACAGAGATCTGCCTGCCTCTGCCTCCTGAGTGCTGGGTTTAAAGACATATGCCACCAGGACCAGCCTTATTTTTATTTTTATTTATTTTTATTTTATTTATTATTTATTTTTGTTTTATTTTTTTAAAGACAAGGTCTGACACTGTGGCTAGGCTGGCCTGTACCTCACGATGTAGCCTGTGGTGGTTTTGGTCATGAAGCAATCCTCCTGCCTCAGACTCTGGAGTGCTGGGATTATATTTTGCCTCACCAGGCCTGGTTTATTCCCCTCTCTTTGGTTCTAGGAGAGTTTTGCCTTGAAACATAGTCCTGAGGCCTTCTCCAATCCAGAATTTAAAGACACAAGGAAGAGAATGCTGGAAAGATGGTTCAGTGGGTGAAAATGTTTGTAATACATGCTTGAGAACTTGAGTTTGATTCCCAGATCCCAGAACAGGAATGGACCTTTAACAGGGACTTCACTCGGGAGTGTACTTTAAATGCTTCTAATGAGCCCTCTGTGCTCCTGGTCCAGAAGGTGGGTGGTGGGGATGGAGCAGTATACTGCACGGAGGTAAGGACCATGGGGAGAGGCTACTAAAGTGGTGGAGGAGCCACAAGGTAGAGTGGGGGGAGCGTCTCAGGACGAAGCCTGGCAGAGTATTGGGAGGGCTTCCCAGTGGACCAGTGGGTAAGGTTTGAAAGGATGAGCAGGCCCAGCAGGAGAAAAGAGAGCCCAGAGAAAGGGAAGAAAAGCTGGGAAGGCCGAATGTAGTAGAATTGACTGTAGAGGGGAAGGAACCAGAAAGTAGGATAGATGAACAGGAAAGTCTGAGATCCTTGTAAAGAGGTCCATACTCAACAGCTGTACTGATCATTTCAGGCCAGACAGTCCTTGGATGGGGTCAGACAAATATGGATTCTCAGGGTCTGGGGGGGTAGATATCTCACTGGGTAAAGTGCTTGTTGTGAAGACATGAGGACCTGTGTTTGATCCCCAGAACCCACAGGGGTGTCATAATCTCACCTCTGGGGAGGTGGAGATAGGCAGTTCTCTGGGGCTCACTGGGAGCCACTCTAGCCTACTTGGTGAGTTCCAGGGTCAATGAACTATCCTGTCTCAAACAAGCCAACCAACCAAAAAAACCCCCAGAAAAAACACCCCCCCAAACAAAAATACCCTAAACAACAACCCCCCCCCAACAAAAACCAAACAACTACACCACCACCGAAGCAAACATACAAGCAAACAAGGTGGATTGCTCCTGAGGAATGACACCCAAGAAGATCTCAGGCACACCTGTACGTATGTAGTCACATACAAACACACACAAAAGATATGGGTTCTCAACCTTGATTAGGAACAGCTTCTTCCTTCTCGTGGTCTGAGTCTTTCCATCTACAGAAGGAGAGGGGGTCTTGACCCTTCCTTTACCATGCAAATAGTGATGGAGGGTTTTCTACATGTTAGGAGCACAGGAACCAGCGGGTGCTGTGGACTGGTGGGTAAGAACCCATCGAGAGGACTGGGATTCTGCAGCCCCGTTTTAGAGGTCCTTACTCATAAAGTAGTCTGAGCTGAGCTTATGAATTTGATGTTAGTGCTCTCTAGGTGGGCCCAGAGGTCAGCCGTGCTGGAGCACAGTTGAGGGAGCTGAGCCCCATCTAATTTCTGAATTCTGCTTTCTGATGGCAGAGTGCTTCTTGTCCATGGATGAAAAGAGTGGTTAGTGCTCATTCCAACTAGGCGGCCATGTTGTACCCTCCCTGGGAACTCCCTCCACAGTCACTAACCAGGGAAACTGACTCGGTTTCCTCATTTTACCAGTAGGAAAACCAAAGGCTAGAGAACTTGACCACACAGCAGGTTGAGCACAGAGGTCCTTTCCTGCCTCTGGTCTGATTCTCTTCCTCCCTCATCTCCAGAGTGCCACTCCCAGGCTGATCACATTTGTTTGTCTTTTCTTCAGACAGGCTAGTCTCAATGTCAACTGATCCTGCTTCTACCTCCTGAGTGCTGGGATTACAATTACAGGTAGGTACCACTATACCTGGCTCTTTAAAAAAATTAAATTTATTTTAAACTCTGTGTGTGTGTGTGTGTGTGTGTGTGTGTGTGTGTGTGTGTACCATGGTGCACCTGTGGAGGTCAGGACTGTTCTGAGGAGTTAGCTCTCTCCTACCATGTGGCTCTGGAATAAACTCTGACCATTCAGCTTGCAGGCAGTTTTCAGCTCAGCCATCTCACCAGTCTATTACTGGCTTTTGATCTGTCTTCTGAAGTCACTGGCCTCTTCCCCACAACATTCTCTGCTGCATCCAGAAAGCAGAGCTTTCCTCAGCAGCCTGGGAGCTCCAGGAAGCTAGGGACTTGTCTGTCTGATTCACCCGTGTTTTCAGCATTGTGGTCCATGAGAGGCACCCGATGAGTATTTCTAAGTGAATGAATGAGTGAAGAACTGAAACTTGAGAAGGTTGAAAGGGTGATGCTCCCAGTGCAGATGGGGACACAGTCCCAGTGTGTAAGAGCATAGGCATTTATAGATCTGGTTATGAGCCTGTTTGTTCTCTGAGAGCTTTGGACACACTGACCTCTCTTTGCTTCAGTTTCTTCATCAGCAGAATTCAAAACAGAAGATTGATTATAAGGTTTTTGGTTTTTTTTTGTCTTTTTGAGATAGGGTCTTCCTTTAGTCCCAGCTGGACTGGAGCTCACTATGTAGACCAGGCTGGCCTTGAACTCACAAAGATCACCTGCCTCTGCCTCCTGAGTGCTGGGATTAAAGGCATGCACCACCACCCCCGGCTGACTATAAGGTTTTTCTTTTTTTCTTTTGGACACAGGGTCTCCCTGTAGCCCTAGCTATCCTGGAATTTGCTCTGTAGACCAGGCTGGCCTTGAATTCACAAAGATCCGCCTGCCTCTGCCTCCTAAGTGCTAGGATTAAAGGTGTGTACCACACGCCCAGCATTTTCTTTTTTCTTTTCTTTTGGAGACTATAAGGTTTTAAATGGATGCATTAATGCATGTCCAGTGCTCTACAGCATCTGTGGGAAGAGGGTACCTCATAAATGCCAGCTCACTTGTACTTGGTTTCATTTTTCCATTTGTTCAAAGGAATTGGCCAACCCAGACATGGTAATGGTAATATATACCTATAAAGCCAGCACTTCAGAGGCTGAGGGAGGAGGATCAAGAATTCAAGGCCAGGTCCTGAGAGATGGCTCAGCAGGTAAAGGCCAGCTGTCAGGCCTGACAACCCAAGTTTGACCCTGGGACCCACATAATAGAAGAAGAGAACCATTTCCTGTAAGTTGTCCTTTGACTTCCACTCGTGCACACGAATGCATGCATTTTACACACACACACATGCACGCGCACAAATCCAAGGCCAGCTGGGGCTATATAGTGAGATTTTTATCTAAAAAAATTAAAAAAGAATTGGTCCCCTAGCTCCTTGATTCTTGGTTTGGGGGCCTGTTAGCAGAGTTGTCAGCCAGTCAATACTGCATTTTTAAGCTACCATCATGGGCCTTAAGTTTAGGGGAGAGGTCCACCTTTTAGAGATGGAATCCCAGCGAGGTATTGATCCTTCTCTTTGCCTTCCCTTATTTCTCTCTCTCTCTCTCTCTCTCTCTCTCTCTGTCTCTCACAGTCTCATGTAGCCCTTGAACTCACTATATCGTCAGCAGTCAAGGATGACCTTGATCTTCTGGATCCACTTCCCAGGTGCAATCCTGAGATTACAGGCATGCACCACCACACGGGGTTTATGCAGTGTTGCAGCTTGACCCCAGAGCCTTATGCATGCTAACAGGTACTCTAATAACTGAGCTGCATACCCAGCTCATCTTTGGTTGATCAAAAGCCTGCAATAGGGCTGGAGAGATGGCCTAGCGGTTAAGAGTGCCGACCGCTCTTACAGAGGACCCGGGTTTGATCCCCAGCACCCACATGGCGGCCGAAAACCGTCTGAAACTCCAATTCCAGGAGAACTCCAGTTCCAGGGGAATCCGACACCCTCTTCTGACCTCCGCGGCATTGCACAACACGTGTGCACAAACCTGCATGCAGACAGTAGATTCATACACATACAGAAATAAATAAAATTAAAAAAAAAAGCCTGCAATAAGCATAGATCACTTGTGTGGTGAGAAGAAAGAAAACCACCACAGTGATTTTCTGGAAAGTTTGGTTCCATTGCCTGGTCCCTTTGTATGCTTTTCTCTTCCTGTTCTGTAAGGGGGCAGTGAAGGATACCCGTGGGTTTCCTGTTTTGCTACCTATTAAGCTGTCAAGAGTGGGAATGAACCCAAACAGCTTCCTTCCTGCTCTAAAATCAGCTCACCTCTGTAGAATTCCATAAGAATTAGAAAAAAAAAATCAGCAGATAATAGAGCTGGGGTGTAACTTGCTCGGTGATAAGACACATGGGAGAGCTGGCTCTAGGCCCTGGGTTTGATCTCCAGCACCATAAACAGCAAACAGGAAAAATCAACTGCTAAGCCAAGAATGCCTGACCCATTTACCAGACAAGAAAGCTGAAGTTCAGAGCAAATCAATGAATTGCACAAAGCTACACAACTAGTAAGAAAAAGAAAGGTGTGTGTGTGCGTCGTGCTTAGGTATTTTAGTACCAAATCCAGTGTTCTTTCAGCCCATCGGGAGGGGTGGCCATAAGGATGGGGAGAGGACAGAGGGAGAAGTGTATTCTGGGATAGCTGCTGGGAGGGGGGATCGGTGGAGTGAGAAGAAGGGTCAGGGCTGTGAAGTTCTTCTGTCTTTGGAAAAGCTGTAGGTTGGAGGAGGGGTGTTGAGCATGGCCCTGTCCCAAGCCCTTTCCTGTATGCATGCCCCAGGAGACAGGAATCTGGTATTAGGCTCAGCATCCCTCTCGCTAGCTCTGCTTACAGCATCATACCAGGTTCTCTGCCTCCCAGATGTCCATGACCACTAGCGTGGCATCCTCTCCATCCACTGTGAGCGTTCTTTCATACACATCTGTAGAGAAGGGGAGAGTAGCGTCTCAGGGTGGGGCAGGCCAGCGGGGATGTGGCGTTCTGTCCCTCCCCTTTCTTGTCAGTCTCTCTTTCATGTTTCCTTGGGGAGGGTATCCTGTCTTTCCTGGTGGTCATAAAGCCCTATGAGGGGTCTATGCTTCCCTAGCTGTGAGGATAGGACTTGACACATGGCAGGCAGGTGCCAAGAAAGCTTGGTTTGGTTGAGTGAATGAATGTGGGTTGTTTGGGTTAGACACAGGAATCTTTCTCACCCCACTCTGTCTCTAGTTCAGTGTGTGCTTCAGGCACTGTTTCCTGTCTATAAAACACAAGCATGCATATATGCATCTTTCATATGACTCCTCACTCCTAGGAGGCTCAAGACTGAAGGAGTCTGGCCAGATGGTCTGCATCTTCTCTGCTTTTAACTACTGCACGTACCCCGTGTCCCCACAGCCAGCCCTGCAGGGACCTATCTTCATGTCATCTTCCCAGTCCCAGAATCCCATTGTCCTGGGGGCAAAGGCCCTGAGGCACCTGACCCTGAGAGCTCAATGTGTTTGGGGGAATCAGGCAACCCAGGGCCCAGGACTGGAAGCCCAGGAGACTCTATTTGGGAAGGATATTTTGCTGTAGGTCAAGGTAGCTATGGCTTGATATCTGTGGGCCTGGGAGGATTTTGAGAGTCAGGAGGACTTGGAGCTGAGAGTTATCTGAGCTGAGTGGAAGTTCACCATTTCTGGACACTTTACTGTTTTCAGTTTTCCTCCTTATGGCATGGAGATAAATTATATACCTCTCATCTAGTTCCCTCCCTGTGTCCTGCACAGCTCTGGATGAGTATCATTCTCTTGGTAGTGGGTGTGAACTATGCTCCTTAGAGTTGAACACTGCATGGCTTGTCCAGCTTTTCTCGGAATTCCTGTGCCCCGGATGACAGGCTTTTTAGTCCTGGCTACATCCCATCCCAGCCCACAGGGCTCCTACCTCCCAGCTGTTCTTGAAGGTCCCGGTCTTGCTTTCCTGCAAAGAGGCTGGCCAGGCTGGTCTTCCCTACACCAGGGTCTCCAAGCAGCACCACACGGTAAAGAGTGTCCCAAGAGCCTTCAGAGTCGCTGGATTCGGAGGACCAACCATCCTGGGTAGGGGGAGGTTTCCGAATGGGAGGGTTGAGGGAGGATGACTGACCCAGTCGGGGATGCTGAGATCGAGAGGTGGGTGCTGTAGACAGGCGGACAGGCTGCTGGCCTTGGGATGACAGGGGTGGTGGAGTGCTGGCTCTCCTCCGCAGGGGGGTCTTTGCTTCCTGCTGCGTGTTTAGTGTCATTCTCAGTGGGGACGTCTGTCTTCTCGAAGGCCTGCTAGCTGTTTGCTAGCTCTTTCCTTCTTCCCTAAACAAGGGGGCTGGGCAGTTAGCCAGCCGCCTCGGTCCTTCTTCTCTGGGTCCTGATGAGCTGTGGAGATGACTTCCTCCAGGGGCTCCTCTGAGTCAAATGGGATGAGGCACCTCAGCTCCTTCAGGTGGGGTCTGCTGGCTGGGTCCACCTAGAAGGGGCGAGTGTGCAGGCTGTGAACCCACGCCCAGAGGCCCAAGCTCTGAGAATGACCACCCGCCCCATGACACAGACAGAGGGGTTGGAGCCAGTTGGGATGTCTGGACAACCTGTTTCACCTGACCCGGTCCTCCCATTCAGAACGTCAGAATCTTTTTATGGAAGACATCCTGGAGTGCCCCATTCTTCTGTTCCCCACGGGTCTTTCACAGATTCAGGACTGGGTGGTGCAGGGGAGGGTTGAGGCTGCTGGAAAGTTTAGTTCCATTGCCCTGATCCCTTGGGATCCGAGCTCGATGAAGCAAGGCGGGGTGGGTTGGTGCCCCACAAAGGCAGGGGGCTCCCGGGATCCCTGTGGCTGAAACCCGAGTGCCCTGGTGCCATGGGTACGGCGTGCGGCCCGCCCCCTGCGTGAAAAATTCAGGAGCCTGTGGCGCCACGGCCTCCAGCTGTTGTTGGGGGGCCGGAGCCAGGAGGGGCCAGGTAACAGGTTTGGTGAGGGGACAGGGTCCTGGAGGACAGGGAGGGGAGCCCACCGGCCCCGGGATCACAAGTGCCATTCCAGGAATCTGGGATGAAACTTTCCGGGCTCATGGTCCTAGGGTGATGGGCTTCCCTGTGTGGGGCTCCCCAACCCTGGGGACAGAGGTCTGCCGCCCTGCAACCCCTGAAGGCGGGTTCGAGGCAACCTGTAACAGGCCGCGCTGCGGGCAGGCGCCGGCGAACTCGGCTGGGATGGATCAAGTTTACCTCTGCGTGCGGAGGCTCCGGTCGCCGCCGGGCTGCTGAGTGCTCTGGACTGTCCCGCGGCTCTGCACGCAGCCCCGGGCCGGTCCCGCCCCGCCCCGCCGCGCAGCGCCACCCCGCCCGGTGCGTCCCGCCCCGTCCGGGCGGCCCCAGGTCCCCGCCCTGCGGCCTGGCAGCTCCGACCTCTGCCTCCAGTCCTCGGTGCTGGGATGGAGAGGGCCGGAGAGGCGAAAGACAGGGACTCTGAGTTGCTGAATCTGGATCTCCCTCTGTGTCCATCTCTGTCCCCTCCACCAGCCGGGAGCGTCAACTTCAGCCCTCACTAAAGCCAGCTTGACCAATTTTCAGAGTCCCACGTCCCAACTTCCTGGGGAGGCGATTCAGCAAGACTGGGCCCAGGTGATACTTATAGGGATAGCTTTGAGAAACATCTCTGGGTGGAGGGTTAATTTTTGGGAAAGGGCTTAGAAGAAAGAAGAAAGCGAACCTATGTAGTCTGCACTCAAGTGTTTGGAATGACTGATTTTGATGCTATTCATTCATTTATTTGTCATCTACTTCTTGTGATTAACAGAGTCAGTTATCTGCCTTTCAGACTACTGCCCTGTTCTTAAAAAAAATAATAATTAGGGACTGGAGAGATGGCTCAGCGGTTATGAGCACTGGGTCCTCTTGCAAAGGACCCTGGTTTGGTTCCTAGCACTCACAAGGTGGCTAACAATGGTCTGTAACTCCAGTTCCAGGGGACTCCAACCCCATCTTCTGACCTTCGGACATGAGTGCACTTACACATATGCAGACAAAGCACTCAAATACATAACATAAAATAATAAAATATTAAAAATATATATTTAAAAGCCCATTTATTTATTTGCGGCAGGGGGCGTCATGGCATGGTACACGTGTGGATGACAGAGGACAGCTCGTAGGCACAGGTTATTTCCTTCCATCGTGCGTGTTTCAGGGATTGAACTCAGATCGTAGGGTTTGGCAGCAAGTGCTTTTTACCCCCCGAGCCATCTCACTGGCCCTCTGCCCTCTACTGTTTTCTTTATGGCTTGCTATCGGTTATTTATTTAAGGAGCAGGAAAGAGGCTGATCTTGGCAGAGAGGAAGCTGGCTCCAGGACTCTGACATTTTGGCTATCCATGGGGCCAGGATCCAAGCTCTTTGAGCGGAGAGCCTTTTTAGCTCTTGAGGGGTCAGGGTGCATGTGTGTGGGGCCCAGAGGCCAGGCTGTACCTGTGGGTGGAGCTCGTTGTCATGGTTGAGGGGCTCCAGGTGTCTGGCTGTGAACAGCTCTGCAGCAGAGGTTAGGCTGGCTCAGCCCCCCCAGGTCTTGGAGCACTGCTGAGCCCGCTCTGGTCTGGCTTCTTTCCGCACTGTACAGATCAGGCTGTGCCTGGGGGCCAAGTTTCAATACACGGTGTAAAGCAGGGACTTTTTTCAGGCCGTGCCTTGCCTTGGGTGACTCCATTTTGCAAAGTAGCAGCTGGCTTCATTGTGAATTCAAGTGCAGAGGCAGCACGACCTGCATCTTCTTTGTACAGAACGTGGACACCCTTACCTGTCCTATAAATAAAACAAGTACCATCTATAAATTTATCAAATTAGACTGGGAACATATAGGCACATGGGTGTATTAAAACTATGAGAAAAGAGAGATGGGGAACTTATCCAACACTAGAACAGCACCTTCACGTGGACCCCTTAAAAGGACAAGTAGCATTGCCATGGCAAGAGCCCCACAGACCTATCATCTGACCACCTGCTGTATGTATCACGGGACCAATGGGCTGAAGCTCGTTAGAATTCCCACTGTTTGACATGACCTGCTTGATTCCTATCCATCCATTGTCTGTCCACTCATCTGCCTGCACTGGTTCTGCCTGACTCTGTGGCTCAGGCCTCAGCCCTGTAGCTGGGCTGTCCAGCTGAGTTGTTAACCCCTTGTCTAGCCCGCTGCAATGACTTCTTTGCATCCCATGAACCCTTTGCCTCTGCCTCCTTGCTGCACCCTGGGGTGTCTTTAACCCTTTCGTAGACATTGAATAACATACATATAGAGATTCATAGATCGATATAGACAGATATAGGTATAAAATGGTGTGAAGTGTAATATTAGTAATTGAGGAAGTAGGTAAGAAGCCCCAAGCTTATGGAGGAACTATTTGAAACTGGGAGAGGGAGAAGCTTTTTTTTGGTCGTGTTTTTTTGAGACAGGGTCTCCCTGTAGCCCCAGCTGACCTGGAACTTGCTCTGTAGACCAGGCTGGCCTTGAACTCACAGAGATCCACCTGCCTCTGCCTCCAGAGTGCTGGGATTAAAGGCGTGCAATACCACACCCTGTGAGACTTGGTTTTCTTTAAGGGTGTGACAACACTAGATAGGTTAATCAGGCTCTAGTGGATGGACACACATCGAAGGACATTTGGGGACACAAACTTGGCTAGATGGGCCTTAATATATATGACAGAACACAAGAAATCTGGTGGGGAGCTATAAAAGGGTATAGACAGGGAAGAAGGTCTAAATATGATAAAAATATATGAAAAATTCTCAAAACATCAATTAAAAAGTAATTAAGATTGGAATAAAAGAATCCATGATTGTCAATGGCTAGCTATCAGGGGAATCAGGTCTGCTTAGTAAATTGGAGCCAATGAAATGGAAGTAGCTTGTGGATTTATCATCATTCAATAGTTTCTGCCACTGGGGAACCATAGATGTACCCTTCTGAATTTCTGGCATATTGTGTTCACAGATGTAGCTTGGTTCTCTAAGCCCCCCTGGCCTACTAAAGGATGGGCTGTACTGCACAAGCACCCTCTATCATCTGAGAGCGAGGTGACCTGGTTTTCAGTCCCAGTCCTGTAACTCAGTCACTGTGTGACCTCAGGCAAGTCACCTCCTCTCTTTGGGTTTCAGTTTCTTGCTTTAAAATTGTAATCTGCTGGGTGTGGTGGTGCACAGCCGGGATCCCAGCACTCAGGAGTTGAGGTCGGAGGATTGTGAGTTCTCAGCCAGCCTAGGCTGCATAGCAGGACCCTGTCTCAATCCTTAAGGAAAAAGTACCCAGAGGAAACCTTGCTACACACACACACACACACACACACACACACACACACACACACACACACACCTTTCTGTAATACAAAAGTTTGGACTTGGCATTTGTGGCCTCATAGTCTGTACCCTTCACAAGATCTCTGCTAACATGTCTCACTCCATGCCCCACCCTTTCAGGCCTGTTCTGCTCCCTTGGCCTGGGATTCCCTTTCCCTACTCATATTTCGTGATGTAACCTCGATGCCTATGTACCAGACAGCAGACTAAGCTCTGGCCATGCATCATCTTGGTGGCTCTCCATTCTTCAGAGGTTTCTTAGAAGCCCCTAGAAGGCTTCCTATAGCTTTGATTCAGGAGGTTAGGGGAGGGCGGAGGAATTTGCATGGCCAACGCCTAGGTGGGAACAGCGTTTTGCTGGTCTGGGGACCACACTTCCAGAACCTTGTTTTATTCAATGCTCTAAATGAGAGAGGTGGTTATTGTCCTTTGAGGTAGGTAGTCTTCCTGTTTTTAGAGTAGGCCTGCATGCATGCTTATTCAAATGGGCCAGTGAGTTCTGGCCTACGTCTTGGGCATTAAGAAGGGAAACTTCATTTAGAAGCCTTGAAAAAGAAGCTTGTCACTATTTCTTACATGAGCGGAGGTCCCCAGAGAGGTTAAGGGACTTGTTCAAGGTCTCACAGTGATTAGAGAGTGTGTCAGTTACCTTTGTCATTGTTGTGACAAAACACACTGGCAAAATCCACTTGAGGGAGAAAGGGTTGATTTAGGCTTCTCATTTAGGGTGCAGTTCATCTTGGCAGGAGGCGTGGCCCCAGGAGCAGGAGGCAGCTGCTCAGACGGCCTGTGTATCCTGGAGACTTGTGCTGACCTCCCTGTCTCTTTTTCACTCACTCCAGGACTCTGGTCTGTGGAATGGTGCTTCCCATATTTACAGGGGGTCTTTCTACCCTATGACCTAGTTCAGAAGCTTCCTCACAGTCAATCAAGTTGATGATCAGTATCAACCATCATGGAGGAGGAGGGTGTGCTGGGACTGAACCAGGGCTTTTTCTTTCGTTTTTTTTTTTTTTTTTTTTTTTTTTTGTCTTTTTTTGAGACCGGGTCTCTCCCTACGCCCGCAGCTGGCCTGGAACTCACTCTGTAGACATGCTGGCCTTGAACTCCCAGACAGATCTGCCTGCTCTGCCTTCCGAAGTGCTAGGATTAAAGGCCGGCATGGACATTCTTTTTTTTTTTCTTTCATTTAATTTTCCTATGTGTATCGAATGTATTGTTCCTCATGCAGGTTGTGCAACTCCATGTCGTGCAATGCCGAGGAGGTCCGAAGAAGGTGGTCAGATTTCCCCTGGATCTGGAGTTAAAGATGGTTCTCAGGCCACCATGTGGGCGATGGGGATGGAACCCAGGTCCACTGCAAGAGCAGTTTTGAGCTCCCAACTCTAGGCCTCATCTTCCACTTGAACCCCGGGCTTTTTCAAATCCATTTCTCATTCGCAGAAACCAAGGCGGTTAGGAAGATTATGATTTTCCTTCTCCCTTCTTCTTTCTGTTTTTTACATTTCTTCATTTCCTTTCCTTTCCTTTCCTTTCTTTCTTTTCCTTTCTTTCCTTTCCTCTCCACTCTCTCTTCTTCCTTGTCCTTTCTTGTGTCCTATTTCTTTTTACTTTTCTCTATTCTTTTTCCTTTTTCCTTTTGCTTTATCATCTCTCACTCCTTCTTCCTTCTTTGCCCTCCCTTTGCATCGAGGTGAACTTCCAACGGAACCTTGCATAATGAGCAGTGTCATGGGTGAGGTGTCTGGTTTCTTAATTGTCTCTCACAGGTTTAGAGTGCTCATACAGTTTATCTGCCATACATAGCTGATCAGTCCATACAGACCTGGTGAGGAGAGATCAAAACAGCTTTGGAACCATGTGACCTCATCCTCCCACCAGGGCTTGCTTTCCTTGCTTTCATCCTCAGCGCCATAAAGGCTTGGATAGGCAGCGAGACTCTGCACACAAAGTTCCTCTCCTCTTGACTTCTGCTCTGCAACCTTCCCAGGAGCTCAGTGGTCATGGTGCAGTGGATTCTGCTTGTTGTAGCTCTCCTGGTCTGTCTGGGTCATGCAGTGCCAGGTAACTCTGTGGTGTGTGTGTGTGTGTGTGTGTGTTGTGTGTGTGTGTGTGTGTGGAGAGAGAGAGAGAGAGAGAGAGAGAGAGAGAGAGAGAGAGAGAGAGATGTTTGTAAAAATGAGGACTAGGCTCTGAGGTCCCGGAGGACAGACCGGTGCTTATAGCAAGGTGCTGAATCAGTCCATGTCTCAGTTTCCTAATTTGTAAAATGAGATTCAGTCAAACAGGAATTCATTGGAGAATATGTAATACATGCTGGGGATCAGGCAACTATTATGATTGCTGGGAGTTGGTGGAAATAGAACATAAGTAGACCTATAACCTGTCAGGTGTTAAAGGCTGCCGAAGACAGTGATGGTGGTTAAGGGTTGGAGTAGCATGTGGGTGGGATGGATGGTTCAGGAAGACTCTGACAGAGCTTCTTAAAGCTTTTTAAAATTTGAGCTGGTCATGATGGTGCATGATGAGGCTGAGGCAGGAGAGTTGAGAGTTCAAGGCCCCCTTGGACTACATAGTTTGAGGCAAGTCTGGGTGATAAGGTGAGACCTTGGGTCCAAAATACCAAAATAAACAAAAAGTAAGAAAAAAACCCCTTATTTTGGAAAAATCTGAAATTTCATGGATAGAGAATAGTATAATAAATGACTTTTTCTTTCCTTTTTCTGTGGTACTGGGGAAGGGACCTAGGGCTTCATACGTGCTAAACATGTGTTCTATCACTGAGCTATACTCGCATCTCACAAGTTTCCAGACCTATCACCGCTAAGTGGTCTGGGGCGAGCCCTTTCTTTATCAGGACAGTGAGGGGATTGAGCCAGAATGGAGACTGGAGGCTCTGGCCACCTGCGTGTTCGTGCTCACAATTTCACATCCTGCTTATTGACTGGTGTCTGGTTAAGATGGCCACCCTCTGAACCAGAGCGAGACAGATGAAGACTCCAAGGCCAGTGTCCCCTGGGAAATGACAGAGCTGGGACTGAGACCAGGCAGCTGGGAGCTGGCTTCACACCACTACGCTGTTTACTCAGCCACACACTGTGTTCAGAGTGCAGATTTGGACTCCAAGAGATTTTGAGTTCAGCTTAGTCTCATCATAAAATTCTCTGTTTGGCTACCTGGGGGGCAGGAGGGTTGGCAGGGCTAGAAAACATTCACATAGGCACACAGCATCCTGTGAGGGTTTTAAGGAAGACAGAGGGAAGCCTTTCCTGCCCACCCCCACTCTTGCTTGCTCTCCTCTTGCCTGAGACCACACGTCTGGACAAGCCCAAGTGTTCTGAGGTTTTCCTTGATTTTCTACTTTTGCTGTAATTGGCCGTCACGTAACCTGATCATGTCTACCAGGATCTTACCACAAGATATCTTTATTTGCTTGCTTTTTAATTGCCTTCTCGGTAGTTTCTTTCTTTCTTTCTTTTTTTTTTTTTTAAATTGTGGTGTTCCCGCTGTTCTATGTTTGTTGAGTGAATAAATGAGAGGCTTCATCTATGCTGTGACCCAAGAATCATGGAAGAGATATAAGATCTATTCCTACAAAGCCTTACCATTTTTTGGGGGGGAGGTATCTTTTTGAGACAGAATTTCCCTAGTCTAGTCTGGCCTTGAACTCAAGAGATCCACCTGCCTGTCCCTTCTGAGTGCTAGAACCTTACCTTTTTTATTTTATTTTATTTATTTATTTTTTATGTGTATGAATGTACTGTCTGCATGTAGGTTTGTGCACCCGTGTCATGCAATGCTGTGGAGGTCAGAAGAGAGTCTCAGATTCCCCTGGAACTGGAGTCAAAGACGGTTCTCAGCCGCCATGTGGGTGCTGGGGATTGAACCCGGGCACTCTGCAAGAGCAGTTGGCGCTCTTAACCGGTAGGCCATCTCTCCAGCCCCAAGGCTTACCTTTTCTATAGCTGGAAATCCTCTCCCTAAAACCTGGCCCCTGTTTACCAGGGGCAGTTTGTGTCATGGAGCGTGACTTCTTGGATTTTAGTCTGATTTTGTTGTATGACCATAACTAACCTCTTAGAATCTCAGTTTCTTTACCTGGATAGCAGGGATTGTAGGAAAACCAATTACAATCACATTGTTGTTATGAGAAATGCTGAAGGTATACCTGGTAAGTGTTTTTTTCCTGGATAAGAAATTATTCTCTAATTTGTAATCAGTGGTCTAACCTGTGACCCATGGGCTGCTTTATAACCTGTGGTTTTCCTCCACACAGGGAGTGCTGAATTCAAAAGGTGCTGGAAGGGCCAAGGGGCCTGCCGAACTTACTGCACCAGGCAAGAAGCCTTCATGCACCTGTGTCCAGATGCTTCCCTCTGCTGCTTGGCCTACTCCCTCAAGGATCCCCTGGGCCCCAAGATTGGATATAAGTAGCTGGCTCTGGGGCTGGTGTCCTTGCTCCCCAATAAAACTCATGTTACCAGCACTTTCTGTAGTCTGCTTGCCAGATGGAGCTCCCCTCCCCACAGGAGAGAGGACAAAGTCTAAGGTGTGGGAGGGTGCTTGGAGGAAGTGGTACCAGGGAGAGTGGGCATTAATGATCACTCTAAATGTCCCCATCCTAACCAACTCTGGAAAAATGCCTAGACTCCTGTAAGCGTCCTCAGACTCTTCCTTCACAAAGCGGGGATAATTATATCAGGTGACCAGGACTTTGCAGAAGGAATACCAAAAGCAATGGTAAGTTAGTAAAGGTTAACGATAGGCTTGTCAGCAGTGTGCTGGTGTGTTTGGCTTGAATGGCAGGCAGTCTGGCCAAGCAGGGGCTGGATGGGGGATTTCTGTTCCTTCATCTGCTACTCAACACTTCATGAGTCTGCCCAGGTAGACAGGGCTCTAAGAGCTTTAGGAATCAGCTTTCATATAAGCAGGAAGAGACCATAGAAGAAAGTCCATCTCTTCTAGGCTGAGGATTTGTAGACTAGGAAGGCAGGGGAAACCCCAGCAGAACGGGACAAGCACATCCAGCCATGGGGTTTAATTCTCCTGTGCCTGTTAGGAGTGTGTTAGCCTGAAGAAAGAGGAAGCTCACCTGGCAGGGATCCCTCCTCCTTTGTAAAGGAAATCTGGGGTTCAGGATGTGGCTCAGTGGTGGAGCATTTTTCATATATTTCTTTTATTTCTTTTTTTTTTTTTTGTGGTCTTTTTGAGACAGGGTCTCCCTTTAGTCCCACCTGGCCTAGAGCTTGCTATGTAGACCAGGCTGGCTGGCTTTGAACTCACAGACATCCACCTGCCTCTACCTCCCGAGTGCTAGGATTAAAGGTGTGCGCCACCATGCCTGGCCGGAGCAGTTTTCTAGTGTGCACAAAGGCCTATGTACAATCCCTAGCAACACACACACACACACTTCTCTTGGGCCACTAACTATATGAGCACCAGGACCTCAGGCCTCATGTGCTATTCAGATCAGGCAGTGGTTGTTGGGGACTGAATTGGTAAGAAGAACTACTGGTAATAGCTCTCATTAATAACATGGTATCAAGATCTATTAGTAACCTAATAATAACATCAGTAATGTGAGAATAAGATCAAGAAAGCAAATTCTGGGCTGGAGAGATGGCTCTGCAGTTATTAACACTCACTACTCTTGCAGAGAACCAGAGTTCAATTTCCAGCACTCATAACTGGGAAGCTCACAACTGCCCGCAACTCCAGCTCTGGGGGATCAGATGCCCTCTTCTGGCCTCCGCGGGCACTGCACTCACATGTCTGTACTTACATATAGACAAGCACACATACAGATACTTTCAAATAAATCATTAAAAAAACTTTTTTTTTGAGATAGGGTCTCCCTATAGCCCCAGCTGGCCTGGAACTCACTCTGTAGACCAGGCTGGCCTTGAACTCACAGGGATCTGCTTGCCTCTGCCTCCCAGTGCTAGGATTAAAGGTGTGTGCCACCATGCCTGGCTTAAAGATGGTTCTTAGCTGCCATGTGGGCGCTGGAAATTGAAACCGGGTCTTCTGCAAGAACAGTCAGTGCTCTTAACTGCTGAGCCATCTCTCCAGTCCCTCAAATAAATCTTAAGGAAAGCAGGGCTGGAGAGATGGCCTAGTGGTTAAGAGCGCTGACCGCTCTTACAGAGGACCCGGGTTCGATCCCCAGCACCCACATGGTGGCCAAGAACTGTCTGAAACTCCATTTCCAGGAGAACTCCAGTTCCAGGGGAATCCGAAACCCTCTCTGACCTCCGCGGCATTGCACGACATGGGTGCACAGACCTGCATACAGACACTACATTCATGCACATACAGGAATAAATAAAATTAAAAAAAGAAAATTCTAATTTAAAACTTAACAGAAAGAAATATGCAGGAATTTTAGAAAACCATTAAAAAAAACCAACAAAAAACAAAACAGAGTGACACCATTATCACAGAAGGCTATTAGAACATCCCCCGGCCCACCTCACTCTNAAAAAAAAAAAAAAAAAGAAAAGGAAAGCAAACATTTCCTCTTGTACCTTCTTAGCTGACTTATGCTTGCATCAGATAGGCCAGGACTGTGTCTAGTGGCCACTTTGGGTGTAAGAAAGCCTAGAAAAGGAAGATTCTGCTTTCCAGCCTCATAGGTAGACTTGAGCTTGGGATAAAGGAGGTGGGGAGACCCCCCTGTCTGCAATCTGCTCTCTGGGATTGACCCCAGGAAGGCATGTTTGATAAGTTGAGGGAACGCCGGGGGCAGAGGACTTTTGTCCACTGTCCAGACACTTCAGAGAACAGTTCTGAGTGGCCTTGGGTAAATCCTGGGAGTGGATGCAAGGTGGTCAGACTAAGGAATGCCTGTATCTGTGATGTCTATAGTACTGTGCTGCAGGGGGTGCTGATGTGAGACCCATAGTCCTGGGGGATGCCTGCCTGCTATGCCTTAACCTGTTAGCTGGACTCAGTAGTACTTGTAGGGGTGTCAGAGGCAGCTGGAGTGGAGATGGAGTGGAGAAGTCACGTGCTGCACCCTGTTGTCATGTTTTTTTGAGCTCCTTGGCCTGAATCTGAGTTTCTCCCAGAGGAACAATGTCAGGAGCTAATGATGTGGCTTAGTTGACAGAGTGCTGGCCTAGCATGCATGAAGGAAGCTCTGGGTTTGATCCCCAGGGCTGTATAAGTTGGGCATGATGAGGCATGTGGGAGGAAGAGGCAGGAGGAGGAGAAGTGTAAGGTCATCCTTAGCTGCTTAGCAAGTTCAAGGCCATCCTGGGATAGCTGAGACCCCTGTCTTAGGAAAAACAAGATGCAAGCAGATCTCTGTGAATTTGATGCCAGCTGGTCTACATAGTGAGTTCCAGACCCTGTCTCCTCCACAAAAAAGTAGACAAGATACATAGTTAATAAAACAGAAAAAAAACTTATTTCTGCACACATCTTGTTTTTTTTTTTTTCTGAGCACATGTGTAGAATTTGGATGGAGTATGTGAGCCTGTCTATAATGCAACAGCATCTGCCTCTCACAGGGCAGGCATTTTCCCCCCACCCCCAGAAGACTTTCTTCCTTTTAAAATTAATTAATAAATTGTTAATTAATTTTTCTTTTCGAGACGGAGTCTCCCTGTAGCTCCAGCTGGCCTGGAACTCACTCTGTAGACCAGGCTGGCCTTGAACTCACAAAGATCCACCTGTCTCTGCCCCCCAAGTGTTAAGATTAAAGGCGCATGCCACCACACCCGGCCTAAAATTATTTTAAAAATTTTTATGTGAGCCAGGCCTGGTGGTGCACACTTGTAATCCCAGCACTTGGGAGGTAGAGGCAGGTGGATCTCTGTGAGTTCAAGGCTAGCCTGGTCTACATAGTGAGTTCTAGGACAGTTGGGGCTACAGGGAGACCCTGTCTCAAAAAGACAAAAATAAGTTTATGTGTATGAGTACCTGCATGTAGGCAGGTGGACCTGTGTTGTGCAGTGCCTGTAGAGGCCAGAAGAGGGCGTTGGATCCCCTGGAACTGGAGTTACAGATGGTTGTTAGCTGCCATTCGGTTATTGGGAACAGATCCTCGGTCCTCTGCAAAGAGCAGCCACTGCCTGTAACTGCTGAGCCATCTCCTGCCCACTTTCTTCTTCCTCCCCCTTCCTCCTTCCCCTCTTCCTCTTCCTCCTCCCCTTCTCTCCCCCCATCCCCCCTCCTCATCCTCCTTCTTTTTTTGTCTTTTTGAGACAGGGTCTCCCTGTAGTCCCAGCTGGCCTGAAACTTGCTATGTAGACCAGGCTGGCCTGGAACTCACAGAGATCTGCCTGCCTCTGCCTCCTGGGTGCCAGGATTAAAAGCATGTGCTACCACACCTGGCTTATTTTTGTTTTTTAGAAATAAAAAATAACATGGGTTTAATGATGTTTTACCTACAGATGTTAAAATGGATCCGAGTGTAAAGGAATATCCTTGGTCGCTATTGCTAGGAGTTGGCTTCAGCAGCCTATATTTAAACTTGCATTTGAATTTGGATGACACCTTCAAGTACTGTGACATACCTTCTAGCAATTTATTCAAAATACAGAAATGAAAGAAATCCTGAAATTTAGAAGATTCACGTGTGGTGATATGGGGAGTCAAGTCATCGGCCATCTTCTTATTCTCTTCACGGTGCTGGCGAGAGAACCCAAGGGTCTCTTCATGCAGCTCAGGCCCTCCTCAACTCACAGTCCTCATGCATCTACCTCCAAAGTGATGGGATTACAAGCATGCAGCACCATGATTTATACGTTTAAATGCCCGTGTTTATAGCCTTCTTCAGTGACAAGACATCCTCCCACACCTGCTATGTTCACTCTATAAGAAGCAACTCCATCTAGTGCCTCCTTTGATTCTTACATACACTTTGAATCAATAATAACATAAAGGTGATTTTGATGATGCCCACAAAGTTAATTTTTCTTTCCTCTGGTTTTGTGGTTTGAACTCAAGGACTGAACTATATAAGCCCAGGCCCAACTTTATAAAATTTAATATTTTTAAGTTCTAATTATAAAATAAACATGATACTCTTTTCTTTTTTTTTTTTTTTTTTTTTTTGAGATAGGGTCTCCCTTTAGCCCTGTAGACCAGAGTGAGTTCCAGAACTTATAAAAACTGCCCAGGTCGTGGTGGCACACGCCTTTAATCCTAGACCTAGGGAGGCAGAGGCAGGTGGATCTTTGTGAGTTCAAGGCCAGCCTGGTCCACAGAGTGAGTTCCGGGACAGCTGGGGCTACAGGGAGACCCTGTCTCGAAAGGACAAAACCAAAACCAAAACCAAAACAAAACAAAAAACCCCACCCAGCTTATAATACATTAAAAAAAAAACCATAACAAATGAAATACACAGCTGGGTGCACACTTCTTTTATTCTTTGGCATTTACAATTATATTCTTCTTGTTATGTTCCTATATTTTGTAGGAAGTATGGGTGAGGTACACTTCTAGGACATGATATTCATAGTTCTACATAGTTTGTGTTGCTTTTACCATAGGGTAATTCACATTATAACTTCTATTTTCAGCTATGTGTGGTGCATGCCTTTAATCCCAGCACTCGGGGAGGCAGAGGCACACAGATTTCTGTGAGTTCAAGGCCAGCCTGGTCTACATAGCTAGTTCCAGGACAGCTGGGGCTACAGGGAGACCCTGTCTCGAAAAGACAAAAAAAGTTATATTTTCAAGCAGTCCATATTCCTATGTGTGTTTACATACATATTTACATATACACAGACATACATACATATGCAGATACATGTATATTTGTTTTTCTTCAACACATATCTACCTGTTAACTTGGGCATCACTGAGGTCATGTATGAAGGGAAAGCTTTTTCTTGACTGCATTCAATTACTCACAGGGAGATACTGTCCTCTAGTGGTTATTTAGGGAACTTGCTAGCAGCATTTTTTTCTATTATTTTATTTTAAAATTTTATTTTTTTGTGATGTTTTTTCCACATAATATAGACCGGTGGTATTTTGATCTCCTTTCCTATCCACACCTCTTCCTGCTTCCCCCCAATTTAATGTAGTCTCATAGATACAATACAGCCTATAAAGTCTGATTTGTGTCCCCAAATGTCTTTCAGTGTGGGCCTATCCACTGGGCCAGCCAAGAGTCCCATTCCTAAGACACTGTTTCTCCCCATTCCAGCAGAAGTTCCATGGGTTGGGCTTGGGATTTCTTACCCACCTCCCCATGTCTATGTTGGGATTTTATCCTGTTTGAGCTTGCATAAGACTTGTGCATGCTGTCACATTGCTGTGAGTTCACATGAGTAACTGACCAGCTGTATTATCCCTGGATAGGACACTTATTTCAAGCCTCTGCCTCCCAAGGCTCAGGGAGCATTGCAGAAGAGGAGGCAGAAAGATTGTAAGAGCAGAGGGGCGGATGACTGCTAGGAGGGCTTTTTTGTTTGCTGATTCCCTATTTGAATGTGATGGGTTGGGGACTAGGGATGTTAGGTGGAGTGTGTGACTGTCCTGGAACGTGAAGTACTGGTTATTTCCCAGATGTGTGTGTGTGTGTGTGTGTGTGTGTGTGTGTGTGTGTAACCCATTTCTAATTTTCTTCTTGTAGAATTGAAGCTTTGCTATCATTATTTTTCCAACTGAATTTTCCAAGAATGAAACTACTGTGCAAATCATGGGGTCATTTTACTTTGCTCTGGGAGATTTTATTTTATTTAGACAGGCTCTCCCTGTAGCCCCAGCTTTCCTGGAACTCACTATGTAGACTGGGTTGTCCTCGAGGTCACAGAGATGGTCTACTTCTGCCACCTGAGTGTTGGGATTAAAGGTATGTGCCACCACACCCTGTTGCCATCGGGGGATTCTTTTTATTTTATTTTATTTTATTTTATTTTATTTTATTTTATTTTATTTTATTTTATTTTTTTGGTCTTTTAAATGTATTTATTTGGGGCTGGAGAAATAGCTTAGCGGTTAAGAGCATGGTCTTCCAGAGGACTGTAGTTTGGTTCCCAGCGCCCATATTGAACAGCTTACAACTACCTCTTACTTCAGCTCCAGGAAATCCGGAACCCTCTTCTGGCTCCACAGACCCTGCACTCACATGCACATGTCTACACACACATAATTGTTAAAAAATTTAAAAAACTAAAAGATTTATTTTTATTATTATATGTGTATGAATGTTTGCATGCATGTAGATATATGCACCTCGTGTGTTCAGGAGACTGGAACAGTGTACTGAATACCCTGAAACTGGAATAAGAGATGGTTGTGAGCTGCCTGATGTATGTGCTGGGAACCCAATCCAGGTTTTCTGCAAGAGCAACAAATACACTTAATCACTGAGCCATCTCTCCAGCCCTTGAGAGATTCTTTATTATTGCTTCAATCTCATTGCTTATTGCTTCTTTTTTTGTGGTCCTAGGGATCAAATCCAAGGCCTTGTATACATTAGGCAAGTGCTTACCATGCATGTGTCTCCAGAAAGTTACTCATTTATTCTAGATTTAAAAGATTTGTTGGAACATGATTTTTCAAACCATTTTTGAATGATCCTCTGCTATAGTGTCCCTATTTTCATCTCTAATTTTATTTTTAATTAAAAAATTATTTATTATTATTGTGTGTATTTATGATGTGTATGTGTGTGAGTGTGTGTGCCATGGCATGCTCCTGGAGAAACTTATGGGTTTCTCCTTTGTATTTTGGGGATCAAGCTCAGGCCACTAGGCTTGTATAGTGAGTATCTTCACCCATGGAGGCATCTCACTAGCCCTCTCATTTTATTTGAGTCCCTTCCTTATTTCTTTTGATTAGTCTGACTGACCATTAGCGAGTCTTGTTTCTTGTTTGTGTGTGTGTATGTCTGTGTATGCACACATTAGTGTGTGTAAATGGTATGCATGTGTGATGAGGTCAGACCACAAACTTATGTGTCTGTCCTCACCTTCTACCTTGATAGAGATGCAATCTCTTTGTTATTTTTCTACTGCGTACCCAGACTAGCTGGCCCATGAGCCTATAATGGTTTCCCTCTCTGCCTCCTATCTTACTGCAGGAGTGCGGGGATGACAGATGTTCACTCTCCGTACCTGGCTTTTACATGTGTTCTTGGGGTTTGAAATTAGGTTCTCATGCTTGTATGGCAAACGTTTCCCCCCATCCCCCCACCCTCCCACCCCCCCCGGCACCGGTCAATCTCTCCAGCTCTCTTGTTTATGTTTTTAAAGAACCATATGTTTGATTCATTCTTTGTCTTGTTCTTCTAGTTTCTTTGTTATTTTTTCCATTTTTTTTGATACAGGGTCTCCCTGTAGCCCCAGTTGTCCTAGAACTTGCTATGTAGATCAGGTTGGCCTTGAACTCACAGAGATCCACCTGCCTCTGCCTCCCAAGTGCTGGGATTAAAGGCGTGTGCCACTGCACCCCATTTTTTTCTTTTTTGAGAACCTACATTAAAAAAATCAGGATGATTTCAAATAACCCGATGATGTAGTGGAGGGTCTCAGGAAAGTGCCTTACATTAAAAAAATCAGGATGATTTCAAATAAATAACCCAATGATGTAGTGGAGGGTCTCAGGAAAGTGCCGATTCAACTGAGCTGTCTCCAGCCCCTTCCTCAAAGTCTTGGAAACATAAGAATAAACCACACTGAAAACTAATGGATGGATAGAGGCTGGCATGGATGTGTAAGTATCTCTGTAGTGTGCTGACCTAGAGTCCTTTGGGTTTATAGCCAAGGGTTACATAACTATTACCTATAAATTCTGTTTTAAAAATCTTTTGAGACAGGGTCTCACAGAGCCCAGGCTGTTCTGGAACTCGTTATGTAGCTGAAGACGACTGATTTCTGATCCTCCTGCTCTTGCCTCCTGATTAGTGAGATTACAGGTGTGCGCTGCCATCGATAGTTCATTGCCCATAAATTCTTGAAAATGTTTTGTTTAAAATATTCGTAGGCATTAGGAAGCAGTTTTTCTTTTGGTTGCTGGCAGTTTCACCATGACAAACCGGAGTTGGGTTTTCATCATGTCTCTGCTGCTTTGCAATTCACTAAATTTCTTGTCACTAGACTGATGTCTTTTAATAATTTGGGAAATTTTTCCAATGCTTTTGGGGGTAAAAAAAATTTTGGGGAAATTTTGATCTGTCCCCCTCTCCCCTTTTTTGAGACAAGGTCTCCCTGTAGCCTCAGCTGACCTGGAACTCATTATATAGACCAAGCTGGCCTCAATCTCATAGAGATCCACCTGCCTCTGTCTCCTGAGTACTGGGATTAAAGACATGTGCCACTATGCCCAGCAATTCAACTGATATCTTTTAAACTTTAAAAAATTTTTATTCCCTTCTTTTCCTCTGGGACTTTCCTTACTTATAGATCAGACTATTTGATTTTGCCTGACAAGCCTCTAGTGCTTGGAAACGTTGATTTTCCTTCTCTTCCGCTGTTTGCTTTGATTTGTATGTTTCCTATGGATCTGTCTTACGTTCACTAATTCTTCGACTACACAATCAATGCGGTGTTAAGCACATTCACTTCAGTCTTAATTTTAGACACTGTGATTTTGGTTTGGGATGTCTAATTTATTCTTAGGGGATCCCTCTGGGGTAGATGGATATGTAATGATTCTCAATGAATCATACCTCCCACCATTCATGTCCTCTGTGGTCCTTTTCCACAGTGATCTTGGGTCACATGACTGCCTTTGGCCAATTGCACTTTAGCCAACATAATATAAGCAGTGGTCTGATAAATGCTGCCTATTGGGGCTTAGCCTCTTGGACCCAGCTGTTAAGAAGGAGGTCAAGGTCAACTTCCTCCAGATGGATAGCCATGTGCAGAGAGATGCAGTCATGTGGGAGACTCATTTGAGGCCAGCAGAACCTTTCCATCAACGCACAGAACCATGAGAACTAACAGACACTGGTTATTATATTACACTGTACTTTAGAGTGGTTTCATAATGTGGCAATAGAACACTAGCACTTTTAAATGTATTAATTTATTATTATTTTTTTGGCTTGTGTGTATTTTTTTTTTTTGATGAGACAAGGTCTTACTCTGTGACCTTTGCTTGTCTAGACCTTGCTGTATCCTTTAGGCTGTCCTTGAACTCATGGTGCACCCCTCCTTCACCTTCCCAAGTGCTGGGATTACAGATATGAGCCGCTATATTCCAATGTTTGCTCTTGAGATAAGGTCTCATGTGGTCCAGGTTGACCTTAAATTGACTACATAGCTGAAGTTGGCCTTAGGCTCTCCAACCTCCTGCCTCCGCCTCCCAATTGCTAAGCTTACAGCCATGCACCACCACTTGGATTTAATGTATTGCTTCAGACTCTCCACCCTTTTACCCATTTAATCAACCTTATATTCTAATTTCTTTGGCTTATTTATGAAAGTTCTTTTGAAATTATTTATTAATATAAGCAGTATGGCTTGACTCAGCCTCTATTAATTCTTTTTTAATTTTTAAAATTTATTTATTTTTATGTGCATAAATGAACTGTCTGCATGTAGGTTGATGCACCCATGTTGTGCAGTGCCTCAGAGGTCAGAAGAGGGTGTCGGATTCCCCTGGAACTGGAGTTAAAGATGGTTCTTAACCACCATATGGATGCTGGGAATCAAACCTGGGTCCTCTGCAAGAGCAGTTGGTGCTCTTAACCCCTGAGCCATCTCTCCAGCCCCATTAATTATTTTTTATTATGTGTCACATTTTCCTTCATTTGTGAATGTTACAAACATACATATATGTAAAAAAAAATATATATATATAATTTTTATGTGGTGCTGGGGATTGAACCTCAAACCTTGGGCAAGCACTATGCCACTGAGCCACATTCCCATGTCTTGTAATTTAAAAATTGTGCATATGCCAGAAATGGCATCTAAAACAGTGTATAGACAAGAATGTTATTTTTCCTTCAGGAACAGGATACTATTTCTTCTGTTGGCAGTTGAATCTGGTGGTTAATATACTTCTGTTTCTTGTGTAAGGAAGGTTTTGGGACTTCAAAATAATGACTTGGTGGTTATAAAAGTCAACAATATATTAAAATATCATTTCTATAAGGACAGAGGAATAACTAAGATGCAATTAAGTCAACCTCTGAAAAGGAATATTCTCATATTTTAGCCTTCTACCTTAAAAAATTCTAAAAACATAAGTGTACATAAACACATCTTTTTAGCTGCCAAACAATTATGTCATCATGTACTCTGAAGATTATAGAAAATTCCACTTTAACTGAGAAAGAGATGAAAAGCATGTTTGGCAGAATACATGAGCTCTGGTGGGGTGGGGGGATAGGGTGGGGGGCACGGGTCTAGATTTGATAATCTTGTACAAAACATATTACAAAAAGAAAATTCTACTTTATGCTTGTGAGAGATATTGAAAAAGGCAGATGATGCATCATTATTATTATTATTATTGTTAAAATAGCTTTGGCTTTCCAAACCTCCTGAAAATTTCTGGAATGTATGAGCAATACCAGGATTGGCCAGATGCATTTATTGACAGAGCTCAAGAATCCATGGAGTCAGACTAGGACAGCTTCATCATCTACGTTTTCCTGGCTTCTGGTTACTAGGCCCTTAAAACATCCATGGCTTCCGTTTGGGTTGGTACTTGGGCTTCACGCAGCACACCTTTCCGTTTGTGCAGTAGACGTAGACGGCCTCCTTTTTGGAGCACCTGCGGCGGCACTTGCCATGAAGGTTCCAGCATCTTTGAGAATCACCTGACACAGAGAAAAAGACACGGCGTCACACGGGGTCAGCTCCAGAGAGAGGCTGGCTCTGGTCTTGGAGGCCAAAAACAGCTGTGAAAGGCCCTCGAGGGGCTGGAGAGATGGCCTAGCGGTTAAGAGTGCCGACCGCTCTTACAGAGGACCCGGGTTCGATCCCCAGCACCCACATGGCGGCTGAGAACCGTCTGTGACTCCGGTTCCAGGAGAACTCCAGTTCCAGGGGAATCCGAGACCGTCTTCTGACCTCCGCGGCATCGCACGACACGGGTGCGCAGACCTGCATGTAGACAATACATTCATACACATAAAAATAAATAAATAAATAAAAATTAAAAAAAAAAAAAAAGAAAGGCCCTCGAGCTTCCCTTTGATCCTTTCACCTACAGTTACTTTGTTGCTTTTCCTTCTCCATTTTTTTTTTTTTGCTGCCTTTCTTGACCATGAATCTAGATTAAATGACAAATCATGGAATTTTGAAAAAACTGCCTTTGAAAGGGTGACATGAGACTCTGTCTCTAAAATCCAAACTTACCAAACAAACAAGAAAGAGACAACTGTTCTGATAGCCACTGCACTAACAACCCCTGGAAGGGGGCAAGGACAGGTGGAAATGAAGTACAACCACTACTACCATAAGCCATGCAGTAGGTGAGACAGAACTTCCTCCCCTAGACAAAACAAAGGCCCCTCTCTTCTCTGTTCAGCTCCAGTCCTGCTTTGGCTTAGAGATACCTTGACCCACCTCAGATGAATAAAGCCTGTAAGGTCTGAGTTACTGTTTTGCTTTTGATACCAGCCTTGCCCTCTGTGGGTGTTTCCTCTTAAAGCATAGATGGTGTGTGACAGTGAAACTCAGAAGTCTGGAATCAACCCTTGGCTCTACTACACTAGATTCTGATCAGATTGTATCCATTCACAGAACTTCATTTTTCTCTTTTAAAGAAAAGGTGAGTACAATAAATATTCAATCTGGTTTAAGGACCAAAGGGAAAAAAATAAATATTCAAAAAATTGTTCAACATTCATAGTCATCAGTAAAATGGAAATTAAAACTTCTTTGAGATTCCATCTCACTCCAGTTAGAATGGTTATTATCGAGACAACAAAGGCTTGCAAGGATGTGTGGAAAGAGGAACTGTTATCCAGTGCTGGGGCGCTGGTGTAAATTGGTGCAGCCACTGTGGAAATCAGCATAGAGGTTCCCCAACGGGCTAAAGCTAGAACTACCATATCATCCAGCTGTACGAGTCCTGAATGTATACTTGAAGGATTGTAAATCAGTCTGTGGCAACAAAGACACTTGCAAAGCCTTATATTACCATTCACAATAGCCAAGAGATAGAACCAGTGTAGATGTTCATTAATAGATGAATAATGTAAATGTGATCTGTAAATGAAAATGTGATCTGTAAATACAATGGGATTAGGCTTGGTTGTAAAGAAGAATGAAATCGGTTGGGTGTGGTGGCACACGACTTTAATCCCAGCACTTGGGGTTAGAGGCAGGTGGATCTCTGTAAGTTCAAGGCCAGCCTGGTTTACATAGTGAGTTCTAGGACAGTGGGGCTACAGGGAGACCTTGTCTCAAAAAAAAAAAGGAGCTGGAGAGATGGCTCAGTGGTTAAGAGCACTGACTGCTCTTGCAGAGGTCCTGGGTTCTATTCCCAGCACTCACGTGGTGGCTAAGAACCAGCCTTAAGCTGGGCATGGTGGCACATGCCTTTAATTCCAGTACTCAGGAGGCAGAGGCAGAGACAGAAGCAGGCCAGCCTCATCTACATATCAAGCTCCAGGCAACTGGGACTAAAGGGAGACCCTGTCTCAAAAAGACCAAAAAAAAAAAAAAAAAAATCCATTCCTTTGTATACTAACTGAAAAATTAATAAAAATTTAAAATACCAAAAAAAAAATATTAAAAGACCAATAGCAGCCAGGTATGGTGGCACATGCCTTTAATCTCAGCACCTGGGAGTCAGAGGCAGGCCAATCTCTGTGAGTTCAAGGCCAACCTGGTCTACATAGCGAGTTCCAGGCCAGCTGGGGCCACAGGGAAACCCTGTCTCAAAAAAGAAAAATAAATAATAGCATCTTTTTTTTATTATATCAGCATTTTTTTTTTTTGAGACAGGGTCTCACTATAGTCCCAGCTGGCCTGGAACTCACTCTGTAGACCAGGCTGGCCTAGATCTGCCTGCCTCTGGCTCCCGAGTGTTTGGATTAAAGGCGTGTGCCACCACGCTCCGTTTAAAGACAGTTCTGAGCTGCCATGAGGGTGCTGGGAAGCAAACCAGGGTCCTCTGCAAGAGCAGCAGTTGGAGCCATCTCTCCAGCCCCCATTATATTAGCATTAGAAACTTCAGGCTTAATAGAACAGTGTCTCCTAAAAACAAACAAACAAACAAACAAACAAACAAACAAAACCTTCAGGCTGAGAAAGAGTGAGAGGAGGGAAGGGAGGGAAAGCAAGAGAGGGAGGAGAGGGAGAAGAGGGAGGAGAAGAAGGAGGAGCAAGAGACAGGGAGAGAAAGAACACAGGCATCTTCAAAAGGATCCCTGGTCGTCGTTGAATACTTGCCTGAACACTCACATGAGGAAACTACCAAAGCCCTGGGTAAGAATCAAAAGAGGTCAGCAGCAGAGCAGCCTCAGTGATCGTACAGCACTGGAATGTTTTACGTGCTCACCTGCCAGAGTGAGACCTTTAGAGACCCTGTAACGTTTGGTAGAGGCCATTTTGCCTTAGTAGTGGGGGTGAATTAGCCCTGCAGGATTCTGGTACTCCTCCCAAGCAAGTTTATGAGTCAGTTTTGAAAATAGTTCTGCACTTTCAACTAACCTAACTGTATTCCAGAACAAATACTTTTTGAAGGAACACGGGAAAATATAGCAACCAAAAGTGTAAAAGCTTTAGGGCATTCCGGTCAAATAAATTTCCAGGCTAACTGACTGATGACTGGCTGACATGGGAAATATGACTCATAACCAGGAGAAAATCAATCAAGGGAACCAGAAATGATGAAGACAATGGAACTGCAAGGCAGCATCATAAGTATGCTCCTATGCTAAAACCAATAAAGGAAAATAGAAATATATTAACAGAAAAAAAGCTCAAATGAAAATATATAAGAGAAAACATTGAATATTAAAAAATACACATTGATGGGGCTGGAGAGATGGCCTAGTGGTTAAGAGCGCCGACCGCTCTTACAGAGAACCCGGGTTCGATCCCCAGCACCCTCATGGCGGCCGAGAACTGTCTGAAACTCTAATTCCAGGAGAACTCCAGTTCCAGGGGAATCTGATACCCTCTTCTGACCTCCGCGGCATTGCACGACACGGGTGCACAGACCTGCATGCAGACAGTACATTCATACACATACGGAAATAAATAAAATTAATAAAAAAAAAAATTAAAAAAAAAATACACATTGGGGCTGGAGAGATAGCCTAGCGGTTAAGAGCACCGACTGCTCTTGCAGAGGGCCCGGGTTCGATCCCCAGCCCCACATGGTGGCTGAGAACCGTCTGTAACTCCAATTCCAGGAGAACTCCAGTTCCAGGGGAATCCAAGACCCTTTTCTGACCTCCATGGCATTGCACAACACGGGTGCACAAACCTACATGCAGACAGTACACTCATACACATACAAAAATAAATAAAATTAAAAAAAATACACTTAGTGAGATGAAGAGACGATAAAACCAAAGAAGAAAAGACAGAGGAAGGCTGAAGGGATGGGTCAGAGCTTAAGAGTGTGCTTTCGGGGGACCTGAGTTTGATTCTGACCACCCACACTGGGTAGCTCACAACTGCTCGTAACTCCAGCTCCAGAAGGCCCCATGCTTCTGTCCTCTGTAGGTACCTGACATCCTCCCCAGACATAAACATAATTATAAATGCAAATAAATCTTTAAAAGAAAAGGTAAATGAACTTGAAGACACAGTAACAGAAACTATTCAAAATGAAACACAAAGAGCAAAGCTTCAATAGCATGGAATGGTAGCACACATGTCCATGTTGAAGTGATGAAGGAATGGAGAGAGAGGACCGACAGGAATGTGTGCAGAGGGGATGGAGAGTTGGCCCAGCGCTTACGAGCACTGGCTGCTCTTGCAAAGGACCTGGGCTTGGTTCCCTGCAGCCACATGGCAGTTAACAACTGTCAGTAGACAACTGTCAGGGCAGCTGACGCCCTCTTCTGACCTCCATGGTCCTTGCATGACATGCAGGCAATACAATCATACACACAAAATAAAAATAAGGTTTCTTTTTCTTTTTCTTTTCTTTTTTTTTTTTTTTTAAAGAGCATGTGAAGAAATAGCGCCTGGAAACATCCAAATTCAAGGAAAACTGTAAACCTACTGCAGCAAGAAACCTCATTTTTGCCAAGCAAGGTGGTTTATACCTTTATTCCCAGCACTTGAGAGGCAGAGGCAGATGGATGTCTGTGAGATGGGGTTAATCTGGTCTCCATCCATAGCAAGTTCCAGGCCAGCTAGGGGTACAAAAAAGAAAAGCAAACAAAACAAAAACCCCTCAGTTTCCTAATGTGACTCTTGCAAGTTATCCTCTGCCCTTCACACACACACTGTGGCACATGCATATGCAAAATACAAAACAAATCAATAAATACAAAAATTATTTAGTAGAATTTTATTCAGTTGCCATAAAGAATGAAGTTAGACAATTTTCAGGAAAATGGTTGGAACTGGAATTAAGCCAGACTCAGAAAGACAAGGATCACCTGTTTTCTCTCAGATGCAAAATCTAGATTAAAAATGTATGTACACCATGAAAGAAGGGGAACTTCTTGGAGAGGAGGAAGGAGGCCAGCGACAGTGGGCAGGGTGGCCAGCGAGGCCAAGGAGCCGCCCTGGAACGCTGTCCTCCGGGAAGAACAGCTGTTACCATCTTTTCTTCCTTTAAATGGACTAATCTATTGTTTGGCCAAACTGAGGAGACAAGAACTCCTCCTCTCCTCATTCCCGGTAGTGATGTTACAATTTCATAGAAGAGATTAAACAAATCAGGATATGTTTTGACTCAATCACGAGATAAGCTGCGGACACTGTGCCATCTCTCTGGAGGCAAGCTCCTCCTGTGGCTCGCACCAGGGCTTCGCCCAGCAAGTTCCTGAGGAACTCTTTGGGGCCCATTGTTTTAGAAGCCTGAGAGCCAAAGCACGACATGTCTGTCCATCCGTAGCCCTTCCACTCTCGGCCAGTGTAGAGGGCTGTCAGTTTTGTATCTTTCCAGGAAGTGTCCCTGAGTCCCATCCTCAAGTCACAGACCCATACCCTACAGCTAGGATAAACAGCGACAGGCCTGAGAGTCACATTATTCCATCTAGCCAGTGGCAAGGAACCGGTCAAGTCACAGGCTTTCTCAGGGACTGATGTGTGTGCTAATGGCTGTATGTCCCCGTGAACCTCTTAATCAGAGCAGCCGTGACATCCCACAAGAGACCTTCAGGCTTGTTGATGCCCCCTTGTAGAAGGAGGGGGGAAGTCATTAAGCCTCACCTGAGAGTCTAGCTGTTCCCTCCTGCACCTCCTCCCAACTGCATGGAATTCTTCCTTGATAAGTGAAGCCAGGGACTCCATCTATGCAGGGACCAAGCTGAGATGAAACTTTGGTGGCATAGTTGTTTTGGGGTGACCCACCCTCATCTATGCTCCTATAAAACAAGTCCAGCTGGGCGTGGTGGCCTTTAATCCCAGGACTCAGGAGGCAGAGGCAGGCAGATCTCCATGAGTTTAAGGCCAGCCTGGTTTACATAGTGAGTTTCAGGACAGCTGGGGCTTCAGGGAGACCCTGTCTCAAAAAGATACCACCTCCCCCCAAAAAGAAAGCCCATTAAACTTTTCACTTCACTAAGCTAGACTTGGGTAGAATATGTATAGCAAATAAATGTAATTAAAAAATAAAATCTTAGTCGGGCGTGGTGGTGCACACCTTTAATCCTAGCACTTGGGAGGCAGAGGCAGGCGGATCTTTGTGAGTTCAAGGCCAGCCTGGTCTACAGAGTGAGTTCCAGGACAGCTGGGGCTACAGGGAGATCCTGTCTCGAAAAGACCAAAAAATAAAATAAAATAAAATCTTAACCATTACATTAATTAATGTGCGTCTGTGGATATGCATGCCATGGTGCATGTGGAAGTCAGAGGACAACTTGTGGGAGTTGGCTCTCTTCTTCCACCATGTGAATCCTCAGGATCAAACCCAGGTTGTCAGACTTGGTGACAATAACCCTCACCCTATAAGCCATCTTGCTGGCCCTATTTTAGACATTTAAAAAAAACAGTGCATGTTTGATTCTGTGTGTGTGTGTGTGTGTGTGTGTGTGTGCGTGTGTGTGCGTGTGTGTGTGTGTGTGTGTGTGTGTGTGTGCGTGTGTGTGCGTGTGTGTGTGTGTGTGTGTGTGTGTGTGTTATGTACATGTGAGTGCAGTACCTGCAGAGGGTGCCAGATCCCCTCAAGCTGGAGTTACAAGCCATTGTGGGCCACCTGGCATGGGTACTGGGAACTGAACTTGGGTTCTATGCAAAAGCAGCAAGTTCTCTTAACCACTGAGCCAGCTCTCAAGCACTTAAACATTTAAAATTATATTTATTTATTCACCATATGTGTGTATGTGTGTGTTTCTTGGACTTTATGTATGTCCTGAATTCTCAGTTAACTCACTGCTAAGTGTGACATTTTTTTTTTTTTTTGGTCTTTTTTGATACAGGGTCTCCCTGTAGCCCCAGATGTCTTAGAACTCGCTATGTAGACCAGGCTGGCCTTGAATTCACAGAGGTCTGCCTTTCTCTGTCTCCTGAGTGCTGGTTTTTTTAAAAAATTATTTGTTTTTGTATGTGTATGAATGTACCGTCTGCATGTAGGTCTGTGCATACGTGTTGTGCAATGCCGCGGAGGTCAGAAGAGGGTGTCAGATTCCCCTGGAACTGGAGTCAAAGATGGTTCTCAGCTACCATGTGGGTGCTAGGGATTGAACCCAGGTCCTCTGCAAGAGCAGTCTGCGCTCTTAACCGCTAGGCCATCCCTCTAGCTCTGAGTGCTGGGTTTTAAAAGCATGCACTACTACGCCTGCCGAGTGTGACAATATTTATTTATTTATTTATTTATTTATTTATTTATTTATTTGTCTTTTTGAGACAGGGTCTCCCTATAGTCCTAGCTGTCTTGGAACTCGCAATGTAGACCAGGTTGGCCTTGAACTCACAGAGATCTGCTTGCCTCTGCCTCCTGAGTGCTGGGAGGGTTGAGCTCAGGTCAACAGGCTTGAAGGCAAGTGCTTTTACTCAGTGAGTTACCTTGCCAGCCCCATTTTAAACTTTTTTTTTTTTTTGGTCTTTTTGAGACAGGGTCCCCCTGCAACCCCGGCTGTCCTGGAACTTGCTATGTAGACCAGTCTGGCCTTTGGAGTGCTGGGATTAAAGATGTGCCACCATGCCCCACTCTGTTTTTTTTTTTTGGTCTTTTTGAGACAGGGTCTCCCTGTAGCCTCAGCTGTCCTGGAACTCACTCTGTAGACCAGGCTGGCCTTGAACTCACAAAGATCCGCCTGCCTCTGCCTCCCAAGTGCTAGGATTAAAGGCGTGCGCCACCACACCCGGCCCCACTCTGTTTTTTTAATTAATCAGATTAATTAATTAAAATTAGTTAATTATTTTTTATGTGTATGAGTGTACTGACTGCATGTAGGTTGGTGCACCTGTGTCATGCAATGCTGCAGAGGCCAGAAGAGGGCGTTAGATTCCCCTGGAACTGGAGTTAAAGACGGTTCTTAGCTGCCATGTGGGTACTGGGAATCGAACCCGGGTCCTCTGCAAGATCAGTCGGCTCTCTTAACCGCTGAGCCATCTCTCCAGCCCTGTTAAAGAGGTACATTTCACCCCCTTTCATCTCATTGCCTCTGATCTCTTTCTGATTGTCAAGAGCTGAACTGAGCAGAATTTCTGGGCTTTGAGGCACTGGTGAGCAACAGTTAGAATGATGGTCACTGCTCAGCTTAAAAGATAATGATCGCTTTAGGTCATAGCAAGACAATGATTTCAAGAACCAAAAAGTTTATTGATGAAGGTCAAGGATTAGGTGAAGCCTGGTGGGTTCAGAAAAACCAACCTCGCTGTAAGTTATAGGATGTAGGGCTGAGGGTCCAGCCAAAGCATTATAGCGTCTGCTCAACCCCTTTTACCACAACACTCAACAGGAAGTGGAAGGGTAACACTCTTCTAGCAACTACCAGAGAAAGGAGGAGTTTAAATTCATCATCATCATCATCATCATCATCATCCTCATCACCATCAATATCACTATCATCATCAACAGCAGCCACAGCAAGAGGCTTGAAAATCCAGTTTGGGCTCTGAGCTGGATATCTTTAGTATCAAGTTGACACACCTGGGTTGAGGGAACCTCAACTGGGGAATTTCCTCTACTGGGACGGCCTATGGCATTTTTTTCCATTATTGAGTGATGTGGAAGGGGCCAGGCCATTGTGGGCGTGCTGCCCCTGGACAGGTTGTCGCATGTTGTATAAGAAAGCAGGCTGATGGGGCTGGAGAGATGGCCTAGCGGTTAAGAGCGCCATCTGCTCTTGCAGAGGACCCGGGTTCGATTCCCAGCACCCACATGGAGGTTGAGAACTGTCTTTCACTCCAGTTCCAGGGGAATCCGACACCCTCTTCTGACCTCTTCGTGCATTGCATGACACGGTTGCACAAACCTACGTGTAGACAGTACATTCACACACATTAAAAAAATAAATAAAAATAAAAAACTCAGTCACTAAAAAAAAAAAAAGAAAAAAAGGCTGAGCACAGGCCAGGGGAGCAAGCCAGTGGGCAGTGTCCTCCATGGTCTGTGCTTTAGGTCCTGCTCCCAGGCTCCTGTACTGAGTTCTTGGGCTCCCTCTGTGACGAACTGTGAACCAGAAGATGTAAGAGGAATAAACCCTTTCCTCCCCAAGTTGGCTTTGGTCAGAGTGTTTTGTCACAGTGATTGAAAGCAAACTAGAACAGGCTCACATCTCAGGCTGAAGAGGACAAAGGCCTCCTCTGTTCTGCAGCATGAGTAGAGATAAGTAAAGTGAACCAGGTTGGGGACAAGGTTTTCCTGCTAGGAACTCGGGGATTGGTCTGAAGTAATGGCCAGCAAAGGGGAGGGGGGCGTTGGGGTGGGAGTGGGGAGGTAGGAGTGTTCCTCATCCCTCATCACAGCTCAGGCAAGCTGCTGGATCTTTAGGGAAATAATCTGCATAGCATCAGACCCCAGGGGATTAGAAATGGCTGGGGGAAGTGGCTGAACATCTCCCTCTGCTCTCCCCCAGCATAGAAGAGTCCAGGAAGCCCCACGTTCCCTTGGGGAATGTAGTGAGGAGCAGAAAGAGTTGTTAGGAGCAACCCCAGTGCAGAAATGGTAAAGGTTGGGGCTGGAGAGATGGCCTAGCAGTTAAGAGCGCCGACCACTCTTACAGAGGACCTGGGTTCAATCCCCAGCACCCTCATGGCGGCCGAGAACTGTCTGAAACTCTAATTCCAGGAGAACTCCAGTTCCAGGGGAATCTGACACCCTCTTCTGACCTCCGCGGCATTGCACGACACGGGTGCACAGACAATATATTGTCTGCATGCAGACAATATATTCATATACATACGGAAATAAATAAAATTTAAAAAAATTAAAAAAGAAATGGTAGCCGGGCGTGGTGGCGCACGCCTTTAATCCTAGCACTTGGGAGGCAGAGGCAGGCGGATCTTTGTGAGTTCAAGGCCAGCCTGGTCTACAGAGTGAGTTCCAGGACAGCTGGGGCTAGAGGGAGACCCTGTCTCAAAAAGACCAAAAAAAAAAAAAAAATAAAAAATAAAAAAGAAATGGTAAAGGTGATGGGAACAGTCTTACTCTAGTGCCAGATGGGAGATTGGCCGAGACAAGGATAAACTCAGAGCAGCCATTGAGCCAAGAACTCCTTTCAACAAGCCCCTTAAGCAGGCCCGGGCCACAGCCAGCCATTCTGTGAGGTCACTGTACTCAGCATCTGACATGCCATGTGTCACATATGTCATGTCCTCCAGTAGAAAGCAAAGTCCAAGAGAACAGAGATTTTGAATGCCTTGCTTGGTTCTGTTTAGGTCACTGTTCAGCCTCCTATCAACACCTATCCCAGAGTCTGAAACATGAAATAATTTGACCAAATATGTTCAATGAATCAGTTGATTAACTGATGGCACATCAAGTTACCTTCTCCTAAACCTAGATGTTGTCTTAGGAGGAAGGAGAAGGGACTGAAGGAAGGAGAAAAATTCAAAAGAGTCATTTTAAGCAAGAAAAGACAAACAATCTCTCTCTCTCTCTCTCTCTCTCTCTCTCTCTCTCTCTCTCTCTCTCTCGTGCGCTCACAGGGCCTCATGTATCATGGGCTGGCCTCAATTTGCTAATCCCAGGTCCTAGAATTATAGCTCTGCACCACCACACCCAGCCTATGTGTGCTGGGGAATCGAACCCAGGGCTTGGTGCATGCTAGGCAAGCACTCTTCTGCCTGAGCCATACCCCAGGCCCGCTTGTATTTTTGCATGCCAACACTTCAGTGCTTTCTCTTCTGTTCCCTCAACCTGCTGTTACCACACACATGAGCTATTTGAGAGACGAGAAAGTTGACGAGAAAGTTGACGAGAAAGCAGTGATACTTGTCAGGATCAGAGTGAGAAAATACTGGGCTGATTCCTTTCTCCCTCAGATGAGTGCTGTTTCAAGGCCACAGGCAGGAACTGAGGTCAGTTCGTTTAGGAACGGTTGCACATTCTAACTCTGGAATGTCAGTCTACAGTCTTGGGGTGGACCAGGCTCTGCCGTTGAGAGGCAGCGGCAGGTAGCTGGTGTGGGAGCTGGTGGAAAGGGTAGGGCTGACCTTCTCCTGCTAAGCCCTCCCGTAACCAGGGCCTCCTTGGCCCACCAGGCTGCTTCCTCAGCTTCCGGTTACACAGCCCCTTCACCCTTCTGTACTGCGAAAGTGTTTTGAGGGCAGCATGGTTTCTCCCATCTGGGATGCCTGTCTACATCCCTGTCTGGGACAGCCTTCCCGTGCCTGTCGCTGTTCTTTTTCTGCTTAATTTCCACGCATCTCTCTGGACTCTGCTGTCCTCAGGCTGGACCAGCCCCTCCCACGTGTTTCCTGGGTTCTTTTTGTCACAGCTTGGGACCTGATGTTAAATAGTTAACTGTGTCCCAGGCAATGACATTCGCGTCCATAGTTCTAGCTCCCGACAGGGTTTGGCTCAGAGGGACAGCAATAAACGTGAGCTTTTGTCCTCTCCTCTTTCTGGCTTCTCCGACCTCACGCAGGCCCTCTGTACTGTTTCCTCCAGCTAAGCATGGGAGGGGGGTAAACAGGAGTTGAATGAGAGCTTTGGATATGAGTTGGCACACCTGGCAAGATGCCTCCTCTATGGGACTGGAAATGGTGACGTCTTGCTAGCCCTGGGCAGCTGGTCTTCCTTGCCCTGAGGATTCACTGACCAGGCCACAGTCTCTACATCCAGCCGCTCCCGTGAGGAAATCTACATACCTGGAGTAAGCTGGGACAAGAGCAGCAGCACAGCCAGAGTCAACAGCAGGAGCTTCATGGCGGGAGAGGGCCCAAGGTGAAGCTCCAAGAGCTGTGTGCTTGCAAAGCTGGGGAGGCCGTGCCTCTCCGGCGGAAGTCCCTTAGATGGGCGGGAGCAGCCCACGGACCAGCCCGTGGGAGCAGCCCCACAGCCCCCTGAGTCCACAGGCATCCCTTTGTCTTTTAGGTCAGCGGGGTGAAGTCAACCACAGTCCAAAGCCAGAGGGCATAGCTCTGCACCTGATGGCCAAGACACCACCAGGGAGAGCCAGGGATAGGAATCCTAGACAGCAGGGGAGACTGGGGCTAAGCAGTGTCTGGAAGAATAACCAAAGATGTGGGCAGAGGAGGTAAAATGGGGTTCCAGGCAGGACAACGTCTGTTTGAATGAGAAATAGGACACGAAGGGAGAGAAACTTCATGCGAGGGAGCTCTGAGCACCATCACAGTACTAGCCACCACCTGCTCAGCCACCGCCCAGCCAGTACTAGCCACCACTGAGCCAACACATCACTCATAAGAGTTTAAAAAAAAATTTGTAGCCTGGTGTGGTGGAGGACACAGGTTTGCCGAGCACTCAGGCCACTGAGGCAGGCAGATCATGAATTCAAGGCCAGCCTAGGCTTCATAGTGAGTTTGAGATTAACTGAAGTCACATAGTGAGACACTATCTCACAAAAACAAAAACAAAAACAAACAAATAAAGCCTCTTTTGCGGGTTCAACTTTGTCTTTCCCAAAGTATATGGTAAAAATCTTGGTACCAAATACTTGTGGATGTGACTTATTTAGAGTTAGGATCTTTGCAGAGGTGATAAAGTTCAGGTGAAATCATATTGAATCAAGGTAGTTGTAATCCCCTGGCTAGTGTCCTTCTAAGAAGGAAATTTGGATGGACATACAAGCAGAATGCTATAAGAAGGAGGCAGAGGTCAGAGTTCTGCTGCCCTGAGTTGAGGAATGCAAAGGATGATCAGGACAAGGGGCCAGGGGAGAGGTGTGCAGCATGCGCTTCCTCTGCAGCTCAGTCTTGCCATGGTCTTGTATTTTGGACTTGTAGCTCCAGTAACTGTGAGAAAAAATCTCTCTCTCTCTCTCTCTCTCTCTCTCTCTCTCTCTCTCTGTCTCTGTCTCTCTCTCTTAAAAAAAAAACCCACTCCATGTGGGGCTGGAGAGATGGCTCAGCCATTAAGAACACTGGCTGCTTTTGCAGAGGACCTGGGTTTATTGCCCAGCATCTATGGTCGCTAACAACTATCTGCAACTCCAGTTGCAGGGGATCTGACACCTTCTTCTGTCCTCTGTGCGCATTTCATGACACATGCACACTCATATATATGCAGGCCAACACTCATACACAATAATTATTAATTAATCAATTAATTAATCAAAACCATTCCATTGTCATACTTTGAATGGCAGTCCCAATAAGAAAATACACCATTATATCAAGTTTATTTTTACAAAGACAGTAATGCATATGTAATGATTAATCTTCGCTGGATTGAGAAGTGCCTATGAGATTAGCAAAGCACAACACTCACCCTGGCGATGGACAGTGCCGTCTCCTCGGTCAGGGGCCTGACAGAATAGATTGGGCAAAGGAGACAGTCAGCATAGCTATTCTCTCTCTGCTTCCTGGCTGTCTGGATGTGAGCACTTTTGCTCTCCTTTTTGTCGTGATGCCCTCCCTGTCTCACCATGCCCTGGAGACTATGGAAACTTCTGAAACTGTGAGCCGAAATAAATGTATTTTCTCTTAAGTTGTTTCAGTTATTTTGTGACAATGCTACAAATTCTAGATAATATGGTGTCTTTAGGTGTTCATGATGATGGAACAATGGAAACATCTAGACTTTTGTTCTTTTCTCATTTTTGAATAAAAATAAAAATTCTACAAGCCATTTAGGCAAGCAAACTCTTACTGTCTTCGCTTGCTTTCTTTGCTTTAATTTACCTCTGAAGAAAAGAAAAAGAAAAAAAAAATATTGGCTGACTCATCCTATTTACCTTCATCCCCAACTCTAGATAAATAAATGGTTGGAAAGAGTACGTTTATGTCGTATCATAAAAATCTCAAATACGAGGCTGGAGAGATGGTTCAGTAGTTAAAAGCACTGACCGCTCTAGCAGAAGATCCCACTTTGATTCCCAGCACCCACATGGCAGCTAACAACTGCCCATAACTCCATTTTCAGGTAATCTGATGCCTCCCTCTGAGAGAGGGCATTGTACAACACAGGTACACTTACATACATGTAGGCAATACAGGCATACACATAAAATAAAAATAATAAAATATAAAAACAAGAAGCTAGCTCGGGCGTCTGGGATCCGTTTCCATCTCTTCCTGCAGTCGCTTGTCAGATCCCTCCCTGCCACAGCCAAAATGGTGAAGCTGATCGAGAGCAAGGATGCTTTTCTGGAGGCCCTGAAATCTGCAGGTGATAAGCTTGTGGTGGTGGACTTCTCAGCCACGTGGTGTGGACCATGCAAAATGATCAAGCCCTTCTTTCATTCCCTCTGTGAAAAGTACTCCAATGTGGTATTCCTGGAGGTAGATGTGGATGACTGTCAGGATGTTGCTGCAGACTGTGAAGTTAAATGCATGCCGACCTTCCAGTTCTATAAAAAGGGTGAAAAGGTGGGTGAATTTTCTGGAGCTAACAAGGAAAAGCTTGAAGCCACTATTAATGAATTTGTCTAATGATGTCCTGAAAGTCATCCCCAGCCACCAGCTGT
>VZQC01005960.1:2319622-2335120 GCA_009823505.1 Rhizomys pruinosus
CAGATCACAGAGCAGAGGAGGATCTCAGATCACAGAGCAGAGGAGGATCTCCAGATCACAGAGCAGAGGAGGATCTCAGATCACAGAGCAGAGGAGGATCTCCAGATCACAGAGCAGAGGAGGATCTCAGATCACAGAGCAGAGGAGGATGTCCAGATCACAGAGCAGAGGAGGATCTCAGATCACAGAGCAGAGGAGGATCTCCAGATCACAGAGCAGAGGAGGATCTCAGATCACAGAGCAGAGGAGGATCTCAGATCACAGAGCAGAGGAGGATCTCAGATCACAGAGCAGGGGAGGATCTCAGATCACAGAACAGAGGAGGATCTCAGATCACAGAACAGAGGAGGATCTCAGATCACAGAACAGAGGAGGATCTCCAGATCACAGAACAGAGGAGGATCTCCAGATCACAGAACAGAGGAGGATCTCAGATAACAGAGCAGAGGAGGATCTCAGATCACAGAACAGAGGAGGATCTCAGATAACAGAGCAGAGGAGGATCTCCAGATCACAGAACAGAGAAGGATCTCAGATAACAGAGCAGAGGAGGATCTCAGATCACAGAACAGAGGAGGATCTCAGATCACAGAGCAGCACTTCTTGCTTGTTACTGTATCTTGTAACTAGGAATTTGTTATGAATTTACACTCTATTTAAATGTCAATTAAATTTACATTATATTTATGAATCTATATTATATTACATTAGATTATAAATATAACCACTATCTTGGTGTCATATTTCACATGGCTACTATGTTGCTATTATATTGAGATGCATTATACTACCTTAGAATTATGCTATAATATTTTCCTTCCTTCCTTCCTTAATTCCTTCCTTCCTTTCTTTCTTTCTTTCTTTCTTTCTTTTTTTCTTTCTTTCTTTTTGTCTTTTTGAGACATAGTCACTCCGTAACCCCAGCTGGCCTGGAACTCACCATATAGATAGACCAGGTTGGCCTTGAACTCACAGAGATCTGCCTGCCTCTGCCCCCTAAGTGTTGGGATTAAAGGTGTGTGCCACCATGCCCAGCACAAGGGTGACATTTCTGATAAAGATTTGGTTTTCTCCCTCTCCTACTGCAAACAGGACTCAGGACCGTGCATCCATTGAGAATATTTCTTGTCATCCCATGGACCTCTCCCGACCTTTGTTGGGCGCTTGTTATGTCTCTGTGTCACTCTAGCTGCAGATGGAAAAAGCATTCCTTGCTCCATTTTGCTTTCAAGGATTCAATATTTGGACTATAGAACCATCAAGTTCCGTGGAGCCATTTGCCACGCACAGGTTCCCGTCTGTCAGATGAGATGGGATGCATTTTCCCCAAAAGTTTTTCCCTGTGGGAATCAGAATGATTTGAAAAGAGAGCAAGTTTTCAGGAGCATAGACAGGTTGGCTTCTCTGAGCTTCTGCGTTGAAAAAAGATTATCTGGTGGCTCCTGGTCCTTCTCTCTCCAGAAGGGGAGTTAGTGTTCCATTCAGGTATCTGAGACTGTAGCCCAGCCATGAGGGAAAAGAGGAAGATGGAGACCCAACAGTGACCCATCGTCTTGGGTCATCTCTGTTGGATCATAACCTGGAACCTCTGGGGATTGCAGGAGGGGTCCAGGAACCCCTCCAGGGGCTTTAAACCATACATGGGAGCTGTGCATGCCCAGCTGTACTCAAAGCAGAGGGACACCTAACTTCAGGTGGTACCTACCTCTCCGATTCATTTTCCCTTTTCTTGAGGATGGGGAATCAGACCAGCCCCATCTCAGCAGATACCCATGCATGGGTGAATCTTTTTTGTTTTTATTTATTTTTACGTGTATGAATGTACTGTCTGCATGTAGGTTTGTGCACCCATGTCGTGCACTGCTGCGGAAGTCAGAAGAGGGTGTCGGATTCCCCTGGAACTGGAGTTAAAGTCGGTTCTCAGCTGCCATGTGGGTGCTGGGGATCGAACCTGGGTCCTCCGCAAGAGCAGTAGGTGCTCTTAACCGCTAGGCCATAAAAAAAAAGATATGGGGCTGGAGAAATGGCTCAGCGGTTAAAAGCACCTGCGGCTCTTGCAGAGAGGACCCAGTTTCAACTTCCAGCACCAAATGGCAGCTAACAACCATCCATAACTCTGCTTCCAGGGGGATCGATCACCTTCTTCTGACTCTACAGCATTGCACGACACAGGTACATTTACACATGCAGGCAATACTCTCATACACATAAGATAAAAATAATAAAATATTAAGAAAGAGCCGGGTATGGTGACACACACATTTAATCCCAGCACTTGGGAGGCAGAGGCAGGCAGATCTCTGTAAGTTCAAGGCCAGCCTGGTCTACATAGTGAGTTCCAGGACAGCTGGGGCTGTCCTGAGACAGGGAGACCCTGTCTCAAAAAGACAAAAAATATTGAAAAAGAAATGGAAAACATCTGATCTAGACACCCTAAAGAAGACAATTTATTGGCTCAGTGGTTAAGAGCAGTGGCTGTTCTTGCAGAGGACCTGGGTTTGGTTCTCAGCACCCACATGGTAGATAACAACCACTCCTCACTCCAGTTCCAGGGAAGCCTATGCCCTCTTCTGTCACCTGTGGGCATTCATGACACAAGTGCACTTACATATATGTAGGCAATACACTTTAAAAATTTTTATTTATTTCTGTATGTGTATGAATGTACTGTCTGCATGCAAGTCTGTGCACCCGTGTCATGCAATGCCACGGAGGTCAGAAGAGGGTGTCAGATTCCCCTGGAACTGGAGTTCTCCTGGAATTGGAGTTTCAGACGGTTCTCGGCCGCCATGTGGGTGCTGGGGATCGAACCCGGGTCCTCTGCAAGAGCAGTTGGCACTCTTAACCGCTAGGCCATCTCTCCAGCCCCTAGCTTTTATTTTTCATATTCCATATATACACCAAATTTATAAAGTCTGAAAATAAACTCTAGGTTAATTCCAAAACACATTTAGGGATTCACAGTTTAACTGTAAACTTGAATGCACATAAAAAGAACTTTACATTCCTAAGTTACATAGAAAGTTGATGTATGTTTTAATATACTTAAAGAGATTTGTTCTTTCTCATAAATCTTAGAACTGAGGAAAATAGAGACATATACTTCAAGCTATATCTATAGCAATATCAGTCAATGTGGTATTATCTTTACTGATAAAATATCATGACCAAAGGAACTTATAAAAGGAAAATACTGATAAAATATCATGACCAAAGGAACTTATAAAAGGAAGAGTTTATTTGAGCTTACGATTGATGGTTCCAGGGAATTAGAGTCCATTGTGGTGGGAGGCATGGCGGCTGGAGCTGGAGCAGCAAGCCGAGGGTCACATCTCACAATGAGCACAGGAAGCAGAGAGAGAGTGACTGGAGACCACGAGGCTTGTTAAACTCACTAAGCCTGCCCCCAATAACGTACTTCCTCTAGCACGGCCACACCTTCTAAGACCTTCAAAAACAGTGCCACCAACTGGAGACAAATGTCTGAATACTTACAGTCTATGGGGGACACTCATTCGAACCACCACACTGACCAATTACATACTTTGACTTACATATAAGGATTTGGTGCTAGGATTCACAAATGAGTGATAACATATGTCATTTTTCTGAGACTGTGTTACTTCACTTAGCATAACAGCTTCTAGTTCCATCCATTTACTTGCAAACTTCATGACGCTGCATAGAACTCCATTGTGTAAATGTACCACATTTTCATTATCCACTCATCAGTTGAGGGACACTTGGGCTCTTTCCAGCTTTTTGCTATTGTGAAAAGAGCACCAATAAACATGGCTGTGCACATACCTCTGCTACAGGATTAATCCCTTGGGTATACACCCAGGAGTGGTATGACTAGGTCAAATGGTAGGGTCATTTTAGTGCTTTAAGAGTTCTCCACACTGCTTTCCACAGGGGTTGCAATCCCACCAGCAGTGAATGAGTGTTCCCCTTTCTCCACGACCTCTCCAGTATTTGGTATCCTTTGTTTTCTTGATCATAACCAGTCTTAGCGGGGTAAGATGAAATGTTAAAGTGGTTTTAATTTGCATTTCCTTAATCACTAATGATGTTGAACACTCTAAGATTTTTCTTAGCCATCTTTACTTCTTCTCTTGAGAAGTCTCTGCTCAGATCTTTAGCCCATCTTTTAATTGGGTCATTTGTTTTCTTGGTCTTTTGTTTTTTGAGAAATTTATATACTTTGGATTAAAAACCTCTGTCAGATGTATCACTGGTGAAGATTTCCACCCAGTCTGTGGGTTTTCTCTTCACTTCTTTGATTGTTTCTTTTGCTGTATAGAAGCTTTTTAGTTTAATGAGATCCCTCTTGTTGATTGTTGACCTTACTTCCTGTCAACTATTATCTGCTTTAGAAAATCTTTTCCTACACCTATATCTTGTAGGTTACTGCCAATATTTTCTTCTAACATTTTCAGTTTCAGGTTTCACATTGAGGTCTTTGATCCATTGAGAGTTGACTTTTGTATAAGGTGAGAGGTAGGGGGTATCTTTCTGATTGAAGGATGTTATTGAAGGTTCTTTGATATGCTTGCTCTACTTCCTTGCTTATGGTGGCTTCTAGTTTTGGGGTGCTGGATTTCTGGTCAGAGCCAGGAAAAGGGCCCCAGGTGTTCCCTAGCTAGTGTAGTGGGTAGAGTCTGGAATGTCACTGCTGCCTCCACCTTCTGGTCTGTGGGTTGTCACCTCTGCTCACAACTAATTATCTTCCAGATCACAGTTCACCCTTAGGGACCCCAAGGCAGGAACTCAGGGCAGGAACTTGGAGGCAGGAGTTCATACCTAAAAAAGTTCAGTTTACATAGTGAAAATTTAAGGTGCTGAAAATAAGGGTGTATCACCTGAGCCATTCTTTTCTCCTGTTCTTAAATTATTTTTAATTATTAGTGTGTGTGTGTGTGTGTGTGTGTGTGTGTGTGTGTGTGTGTATAATATGTGCCATGGCTCGGATGTGGAGACCAGAGGACAACTTTGTAAGGTTGGTTGGTTCTCTCTCCTTCTACCTTTATATGGGTTCCAGAGCTGGAATTCAGGTTTCTAGGCTTGCAGTCCAGTAGTTTTCCCCACTCAGCCATCTTGCCAGGCCCCAATTTTCTTTTCCTTATGGACAACCTCAACCTTTGTAAAAGATGTTGACTGGATCCCAATTCAGAGGGTTTATTCCTGTGGGCAAGTTTGCTTTAAAATTTATGTGCTTGACATTGATTCAAAATTCTATAGGGAATGAAATGAAGTACAATCAGGTTTTATGAAATAGAGATGGTTAGACATTGAAATCTGAAAATGTCAAAGGGCAACCCTTCAAAGAGAAGTGTTCTGTCTCTGGTAACTCTCCCTAGTTTCTGGATGCAAAGGATGATCCTCTGAGAGGAGAGATGACTGGTTTCTGTCTCTGATCTAGCCCTATTCCCAGTGCGCAGTGTGGCAGACAATGGCAGCTCATCCTGACAAACCTTCACATGCTACAGAGAGGGCCCAGCCAGTCCTCTCTGCAGTCGACAGGGAGTCTCCTGCCCAGCCTGCACCACCAGAATATTTCTTTCTCTTCCTTTTGTCTTGCAGGAAAAAGTAACTATTTTCGAGATTGTCTCCCCCAGTTCTTCAGGGGAGCAAACGCCTTTGTATCCAAAACTAGGATGATAGGATTAAGATAACATTTTTAGCTTCCTGCCCTTCCTCTCCTGCTTTCTCTCATAAGATGGTTCGGTGTCCAAGGTCACTGGAAGTTTTTTTATAGTGGGCAGCTCTAGCTGGAGGGAAAGATTCTGCAATTCCCAGGCTTTTGTAAGACAAAGAAGACAATTTAAAAGAAATTTAAAAAAAAATCCAAGTAACAATAAAGTCTATCAAGCAACAGAAAAGAACTTGGTAGTTTAGTTTGGCTTTTATTTATTTATCTATTTATTTATTTATTTTTAATTAATTTTATTTATTTCTGTATGTGTATGAATGTACTGTCTGCATGCAAGTTTGTGCACCCGTGTCGTGCAATGCCTCGGAGGTCAGAAGAGGGTGTCAGATTCCCCTGGAACAGGAGTTCTCCTGGAATTGGAGTTTCAGACGGTTCTCGGCTGCCATGTGGGTGCTGGGGAACCCACATGGCAGCCCCGAACCTGATAGTTTAACAGTAGGTGGGCAGGTAGTCTTAGATTATAGTATGCCATGAATGTAATTTGCATTCAGTTCTCTTTTCATGAATTGGTACATTTGTTTATGTGTTCTGTCTCTGATATTAAGGAAGGAAATTACATAAATAAGAACCCAAACCCAAAGGATGGATGTTACCAAGTTGTGTGGAAAGTAGGATGTAAAGATGGACTACCTACAATGATTAGAGATTAGAAACATTCTCAAGGTCAAAATTTCAGTCATGGTTATATGGCCTGTATTCAAGGTTTACTTTATTTTTATTTGTGTGTTTGTATGTCCGTGAGAGTGCATGCCATGAGTATGTGGGTACCTAAGGAGGCCTAAAAAGGATGGTGAATTCCCTGGAGCTGGAGTTATAGATGGTCGTGAGCCCCGCACCATGGGTGCTGGGAGCCAAACTTGGGTTTTCTGAAAGTCCAGGAAATTCTCTTAAAAACTAGCCCTTAGAGTTTTTTTTAAAAATATAAATCCTCTATTAAATCAATGAACTTATCATAACATATTGATCTGCTCTTGATAACATTTACCAAAACTGGGTTAAAGAAATTAATCAAGGGCTGGAGAGATGGCTCAGTGGTTAAGAGCACTGCCTGCTCTTCCGGAGGACCTGGGCTTGATTCCCAGCACTCACATGGTGGGTAACAACCGCCTTCAGTTCCAGGGGACCTGATGCCTTCTGGCCTTCACAGGCTTGCATGATATGGGTGCATTTACATACATGCAGGCAAAACACTCATATGCATAAACACAATAAATAAAATATGTATTTTTAAAATTTTATTTATTTTTTTATGTGTTTGAATGTACTGTCTGCATGTAGGTTTGTGCACCCGTGTCGTGCAATGCCGTGGAGGTCAGAAGAGGGCATCGGATTCCCCTGGAACTGGAGTTGAAGACGGTTCTCAGCTGCCATGTGGGTGCTGGGAATCAAATCCGGGTCCTCTGCAAGAGCAGTGGGAGCTCTTAACCGCTAGGCCATCTTTCCAGACCCAAATAAAATATTTTAAAGAAATTCATCAAGATAATTATATTATCCAGGTGTAGTGGTGCATACCTTTAGTCCCAGCTGTGAAGAGCAGTAGACAGTGGTGGTCTAGGTCAGTACAAACCAGCTTTGGGGACTTCCTCACAGGGGAGAATTGTTACCCTTTCTCCTAGTGAGGGTTGTAACTTTAGGGCTATTTAATCCCCTATGTACATTCTTGCATCTTATATATCTGCTTATAACAGACTGAATTCTGGGTAAAACGAACCTTCAAGAAGAGCATACCAGAATGAGGAGAATTTAACCCTGTGCCTGCTGGGATTCGGCACTGCTCTTGGGCTTACTCTTTTTCTAAAGAGTGTATTGGGGCTGGAGAGGTGGCTTAGGGGTTAAGAGCGCCGACTGCTCTTGCAGAGGACCTGGGTTCTATTCCCAGCACACACATGGTGGCTAAGAACAGTCTTTAAGCCGTGCACACCTTTAATCGTAGCACTCGGGAGGCAGAGGCAGGCGGATCTTTGTGAGTTCAAGGCCAGCCTGGTCTACAGAGTGAGTCCAGGCCAGTTGGGGCTGTAGGGAGACCTTGTCTTTTTTTTTTTTTTAATTAATTTTATTTATTTATATGTAACTTTTATTTTTTTATTTTTTTTGGTCTTTTCGAGACAGGGTCTCCCTGTAGCCCCAGCTGTCCTGGAACTCACTCTGTAGACCAGGCTGGCCTTGAACTCACAAAGATCCGCCTGTCTCTGCCTCCCAAGTGCTAGGATTAAAGGCGTGAGCCACCACGCCCGGCGGGGTAGGGAACTTTTAAAAGCAGAGATCCCAAGGTATGGGGAAATGGAGGAAGGGTTGTGTAATAGCAAAAAAAATCATCTTGGCACGCAGGCCAGCAACACACAGGCGGGCGTGACTCAGTTGAGCATCCCAAGGTATGAGGAAGTGGGGAGGGAAACCTTAACACACAGGTAAGCATGACTCAGTTGAACACCACAAGGTATGAGGAAGCAGGGAGGGAAACCTTATAGCGTACGTGAATTGGAGGCCTTATGGGATGGCGGTACCATGGTTCCTAAAGACAGATTTTAAGGGTGCATAAAACCTTGGAGCAGGGGTCCTTCACCGTGGAGGTCAGAAGAGGGTCTCGGATTCCCCTGGAACTGGAGTTCTCCTGGAATTGGAGTTTCAGACGGTTCTCAGCCACCATGTGGGTGCTGGGGATTGAACCTGGGTCCTCTGTAAGAGCGGTCTGCGCTCTTAACCGCTAGGCCATCTCTCCAGCCCCCAAATTTTATTTATTTATTTATTTATTTATTTATTTATTTATTTATTTATTTATATGACTGTACTGTCTGCATGTAAGTTTGTGCACCCATGTTGTGCAATGCTGCGGAGGTCAGAAGAGGGTGTCGGATTCCCCTGGAACTGGAGTGTATTGTGGCTTCCTTACTCATGCTAATGAAACCCCCGACTGATTGTTGTACTATTGTATCCTGTCTGAATTCTTCCTTTCTGGAGCACAAGGACCGAGGCTGCTTCTAGGGTGTAAAGCTGAGGAAACTCAATATCACCTTACAACAGGGAGTTCCTATGCTGAGTATCACCATTAAAATTCTGTGGAACTGAGCCAGGCGTGGTGGCGCACGCCTTTAATCCTAGCACTTGGGAGGCAGAGGCAGGTGGATCTTTGTGAGTTCAAGGCCAGCCTGGTCTACAAGGTGAGCTCCAGGACAGCTGGGGCTACAGGGAGACCCTGTCTCGAAAAGACCGAAAAAAAAAAATTCTGTGGAACTGAATGCAATGATAGATGCAGGCCACCAAAGTAGTGATGGGGGATAGTCTGTGGGTTGTCATAGTGATGGGGGATAGTCTGTGGGTTGTCCAGAAAGGTATCTAGGCTAAGATGTCTTTCTTACAGCATTCACTTGACTCTCCATGGTAACCTTGTAAGAAGTAGGTAGCATCACACTGGAGGAAGTAGATAGCAACAAAACCAACGGGCTACGACTGATGGCCACTCTATCATTCCTGGCTTCACCACACAAAAGAATTCTAATATTAAGCAGAGCTGGACACTGATTCAAAGACATTCCCACACATGTCGTAAGCATAAAGATTATTAGAGAGAGAGTGCTTGTGGGTCAAACATTCATTCAATTGAGGGTATGGGCTGTTCCAGGGAGCATTGTAATTAGGTTTGTTTACAATGGGTTTGGTTGGGGTTTGATGGAATTCTCCTCACCTCTTTGAAGGTTATTAAGTACTCTTCCACCTTTTTTTGTTTTGTTTTTTTTTTTTCTTTTTTTTTTGTCTTTTTGAGACATAGTCTTCCTTTAATCCTAGCTGGCCTGGAGCTCGCTATGTAGACCAGGCTGGCCTCGAACTCACAGAGATCAGCCTGCCTCTGTCTCTACCTCTGTTGAGATTAAAGGCATGTGCCACCACACCCAACCCCTTCTACCTTTTAACATCTTTCGGAGATATAGTTTACAACAAGGTTGAAAGTTAATTTTTTTCTGCAAAATTGTAAGGTGGATTTCAAAGAGGTCTTATTGATGTATAAGAAAGAGATGAGACTGGTAGAAACTCAAGGTTAATCCACCATTTTTGCTCTAACTCTGCATAGTTTATTTGCTGTCCTTGGTAAGATGATTTTTTTTTTTTTTTTTGGTTTTTTTTTGAGACAGGGTCTCCCTGTAGCCCCAGCTGTCCTGGAACTCACTCTGTAGACCAGGCTGGCCTTGAACTCACAAAGATCCGCCTGCCTCTGCCTCCCGAGTGCTAGGATTAAAGGCGTGCACTACCACGCCCGGCTAGATGATTTTTTTTTTTTAAACTTGAACCAATAAAAACTGCAAAAAGCAGCTTAGAGAACATGGCAGAACCATAGGGATCAGGTCCCCAGCCAGTCCCTAAAGGAACCCTTCATGCTGAAAGTGGCTTGGGCAGGCTATGCCAAGGCAGTTAACTGGGAGCACTGAGGCTTGCGTGGCAGGGCTTGCTGGAGTCTGACCCCTGAAGGTTTCAGGCCCTGGGGTCATAAACCCTGCCCATGAAGACTGGGAACTTGTGCTCCTGGTCCCAGAGCAGGAAGAGGAAAGGCTGTTGAACCTCAAACATGATCAAGTTGCAGGCCACAGGCATGGCAGTGACTGCAGCAGCTTCCACACCCGTCTCTGTCAGCTCCAGCACTGTCTCGTGCTGCATTGCAGACACCTGAGGATCCTGGTCCTCTGTCACCCGGCACAGGATGAGATTGTAGTGAAATCACAGAATTCCAGTTTCTCCATGATTGGCAGCATGCCTTGGCTGTTCTTCACTTTGATGCGGGGCATCGTCAGGTAAGTAGGCTGGAACTTGGAGACCTCCAACTTCTTCATGATGGCCTTGAAGACAGTAGGGCTGAGAGCCTCTTCCATGTCTTCAAGTTTATGCTTCAGGGTCTGGGGCACCATGATCACAAAGCTCAGGTTGTGAGAGAGCTGCAGCTGCCCCACCTTGGCCTACAAAGTCTGCTCATTGAAATGGGCCATAGGGCACTTATTGCTACTCATCATGGCACTTGAATCACAGTTTTTGAGGTGGAAAGAGTCCATTTTTTTTCTCAAATGTTTTCTTCCATTTGGTACTCAGATAGACAGCATTGAGAAGGACAAGGCGGGTGTCGGAGGGCAGGTTGTCCAGCAGCTGACTCATCTTGTGGTTGCGTTTTTAGCTACCCAGCTGTTGATGAGTTCTAAGTTGGCATCACTGTCTGTGTCCAGGACTCTGGGGCTGCTGTTGTATGGCTCTGAGAGGCCTTCACAAAGGTATCCCTTATGGCCAGGTCTGGACTGTGAAAAACCTGAGAGACTGAGGTGACACCTTTGGATGAGAATGCCTTCAGGGTCTGGTGGACACAGGCAAAGTCCCTGGGGTAGAAAAGGAGGTGCTCTAGATTGTTCTTGGTGCTGTTCCCAGCCCCAAGCAGGACCTGTGTGAGGAGGCTGGTGGTGCTGAAGGGGGAGAAGGCCATATTTGTCTCCGCCTTCTTGGTTGTTGAGAAGGCCTTGTAGAGCTTCAGGGAAAAATCTGTCAAAGCTTCCCCTAGTGTGGCTTCTGCGGAGACCCTGACCAAATCAGAGCAGGGAGCAGGGAGCCCTGGGCAGAAGGGCTCAGCAGGAGCTGGTGTGGGAGACTCTGTGGTTTTGGAAGGCTGGCTGGGAGAATCTGTGGGAGGCTGGGTAGCTGGGTGGTGAGTTCATCCATGGTGTTAGATGTTATTTTGGTTGCTGGCAAGGTAGAAGACTCCACTGAGTGCTCAGTGTGTTGAGTCTGGGCCACATCTTCCTCTCAAGTGCTCAATGGAATTTTGGTGCTAGAGCTGGTAGCTTCTGGATCCGAAGATGCTCTATCTCCAGCCAGCAGCAGCAGCAGGAGGGTCAGCAGGGTCAGCCTGGAGGTCATCGGCCTCGACCGGCAATGCTAGTCAGCCCCAGGGCAAGCCTGAGCCTGGTTGCTGGGGGGGGGGCTCCACCCCAACCCTGAACCCGCCCCATTGCATTCTGGCCTGGACTCTTCAAGCGAGTCCCCCCCACCCTTCTCCCTCTGGGGCACTTTCTCCTTGGCTCTGCCTTCTCGGTAAGTTGATTTTTTGAAAATAAATATTGTCTCTGTAAGAAATTTTACTCTTCTAAGTGCTGCCTGAGGTTTTTTCTTTTTAAAAAATATTTTATTATGTCCTGCAAATGTGAGTCACCAGTCTTCCTATGCAGGGAGGTCTTGGAAATCCACCAATGTGACTTTAGCTAGTGTCCAGTCAATAAAGAAGAAAGTCTGCTCATGGTTCAGAAAGGGAAGCCTGGTCTAGCAAGACCTGACTTTGTCCTCTAGTGGATGGAACTGGTGATTGAAAAGCCAAAAGGAGCCAGGGGCTCCCTCCCCCCCCAAAAACCCAAGTGACCCTTGAGGACCAGATCCTCAACTGACTTCAGAAAACAAAAACCTTGGTTAATCTGGGCTGTGTTGCCTTAAACATCCAAAAGGAAAGTATAACCATAAATAAATAAATAGTAAGTCCTGAGAAATTGTACTTCAGGTATAAAACTTGAGATCTTAGTAAAAAGACGAAAATGTATAGTTGTTTTGCCTGTCTTACTGGCAAGTGCAGCTACCCTGTGGCTGCCACTGCTTTTGCCATCCTTCAAAGACGTGAGAAGACACAGCTTTTCAACCTTCTAATATAGACTGAAGACTCATGTCTCTTCAAGAATCCTCCAAACCTTCAGTGCCAGATAGGGACTGCTGAGACATCCAGCTTGTGGACTGAGCTACTACTGGGGTTTCCACTTCTTCAGAGTACAGACTGCCATTGTTGGACTACCCAGGCTGTATCACAGAGACCAGTACAGGAAGACCAAGACAGGATGCAGTGCTTACTGGACCTCATTTGATGACCATGGAAAGGAAAAACCCCAGTGTGGAACACAAGGGCAGATCTGATGGTGGTTTGGGCTTGCCAAGGAGGAGCCTTCAAACATGACATCTTTCAGCCTAATAAAAAAAAATCATAAGTTGAAGATGCTAAAACCTATGATATATGTGGCATGCATATGTGCATATTTTGGAGTGATGCATATTGGAAGGAACAACAACAACAACAACAGAAAAGTCTGCGTCAAAGAACTGAAACTGCTTGAAACAGTAAACTGCATCGAGAATTTTGAGAGAGACTGAGAAAAAGATGAAAAACATGTTTGGCAGAATGCATGAGTGCTGGTGGGGTGGGGGGGCAGGGAGGCGGACACAGGTCTAGATTTGATTTGTAATGTAATTTTGTATGAAATGCACAGAGCTTCAATAAAACATTGGCTTAAAATATTTTATTTATCATTTTTATTTAATGTGTATGAGTGTATTGCCTGCATGTGTATAAGTGTACCTGTCTTGTGCAATGCACATGGAGTTCAGACAAGGACATCAGATCCCCTGGAACTGGAGTTAGGAATGGTTGTTAGCTCCCATGTGGGTGCTGGGAATTGAACCCAGGTCCTATGCAAGAACAGCCAGTGTTCTTAAGCTCTGAGCCATCTTTCTAGCCTTTAAAAATATTTTTATTATAAATTAAAATTTTTGCTGTTTATTTTTATTTTATGTGTATGTGTGCATTGCATACATGTATGTAAGTGCACCCATGTTGTACAGTGCCAGCAGAGGACAGACGAAGGTCTTGTTACAGATGGCTGTTAGCTGCCATGTGGGTGCTGGGATTTGAACCTGGGTCCTCTGCAAGAACAGTGAGTGCTCTTAACTGCTGAGCCATCTCTCCAGCCCATATATATATATATATATATATAGATATTAATTTATTTTTGTATGTGTATGAATATACTGTCTGCATGCAAGTCTGTGCACCCGTGTCATGTAATGCCTCGGAGGTCAGAGGAGGGTGTTGGATTCCCCTGGAACTGGAGTTAAAGATGGTTCTCAGCCGCCATGTGGGTGCTGGGGATTGAACCGGGTCCTCTGCAAGAGCAGACGGTGCTCTTAACCACTAGGCCATCTCTCCAGCCTCGCCCTTATATTTTTTAATATAAACTTTTAGTTAATTCTTTGAGCATTTCATGCATGCATACACTGTACTTTGATCATATCCTTCCCTCAACGCCTCCCAGATCTAGCTCCACCTTCTCACTTCCTCCCAAATTCATGTTCTCTTTTTCTTATTATAATCCACTGAGTCCAATTTATGCTGTCCACAATACTCCTGGGTGTAGGACTGGAGCATGGTTGACCTACCACAGACCACACCCTGAAAGAAAATGGACTCTGTTCCCCAGCAGCCATCATCTGTCAGTAGCTCCTTAGCTTGAGGTGGGGTTCATAAACCCCTCTGCCCCCCAGAGGATTTTAAGCTGGTTTTAAACAAAGGCTGACATACACTTCAAGTAATATCCTCCTGGCTGTTGTAGGATTTATTCTTGCTGGTCGTTGACTGGACAAAGGGGATGTGTGGTCCGTGTTGTGGGTGTGGAGGCATCAGATAGTGACTCCGTATGAGGAAGGCAACTGGCTCAGGGCAGACTGTACCCGTGGGCAGGTAAGGGCATGTGTCCCAGCTGATAGAGAGGGCAGGGATCCAGAGAGTCTGTCCATTGTCTCGCCCATCACTGAACACAAGGCTGCTCCGTGGGCTTCCAGAGCCATGAAGACCGCAGTGGGAGCTCTGACGGTGCTGTTGCTACTGTCCCAGATCATTCCAGGTAACTAGACCTCCAGGGGAGGGGCAGAGTTTGGAGAGGGGTCTGATCAAGGCTCTTTGGACTTGGGTAGATGGCCAGGTGGTTAACAACAAGGAACACTGTCTGGGGGCAGGAGGAAGAGCCTCAGGTCTTGGGTCAGAATCTGCAAGCCACTCTGAGTTCCATTTACTAATTTGTTAATTTTGAACAACAGACCAGGTTGAAGGCTCAACATCCGGCACACTGAAATTTTGTTGTACAGAAGTAGCTTCTTTTCTGTAATTCACTTAACAGCTTCCAGAATCTTCCATCCTGCTGGTAGGAAAGCTGGGAGTTAGGATGTATGGGGGCCACACATAGACTCAGAAGACTGTTGCGTCCATCTTTTTGATTCATGAGATGTGTTTAGTCTGGAGAAGGGGCTCTACTTTTCTCATTTCCTTCTCATGATGGCAGCTGGATTTAGAGGGCGATGGAAACATTACTTTCAGCTAAATAGTCTTTAATTTAGACTCCTTGTTGTAAACCATAAATGAAATCTGTTGCTTTCTATTATCTCTATTGAAATACAAATTCTTATTCCTGGGCACCGGGGCCCTCTTTGATCTGAAGCATGATTCTTTCTGATATATTCCTACCGGGCTTTGAGCATTTTCTTGGTATCTGGTGTGAGAGAATGCTTCAGGCTTGTTTTGTTCTCTCTCTTCCTTCCTTCCTTCCTTCCTTTCTTTCTTTCTTTCTTTCTTTCTTTCTTTCTTTCTTTCTTTCTTTCTTTTCTTTTCATTTTATTTATTATTTTATTTTATGTGTATGAGTGGATTGCCTCCATGTGTGTAAGTGCACCCATATTGTACAATGCCCAAGGGTCAGAAGAAGGCGTTAGATTCCTCTAGAACTGGAGTTATGGATGATTGTTTGTCACCATGTGAATGCTGGGAATCAAACCCAAGTCTTCCACAAGAACAGCCAATGTTCTTAACCACTGAGCCATCTCCATAACCTCATTTTATAATTTCTTGCCTAAATATTGTTGTCAAGATTCTAACTTCTAAGAACTGGATACTAATTTCTACTGGTTGGTCATGTTTCTTTTCTTTTCTTTTTTTTTTTTTTTTTTTTTTTTTT
>VZQC01005960.1:2335482-2445617 GCA_009823505.1 Rhizomys pruinosus
TCTCTTCTTCTCCTCCTCCTCCTCCTCCTCCTCCTCCTCCTCCTCCTCCTCCTCCTCCTCCTCCTCCTCCTCCTCCTTCTTCTTCTTCTTCTTCTTCTTCTTCTTCTTCTTCTGTCTTTTTGAGACAAGGTCTCCCTTTAGTCCCAGCTAGCCTGGAACTCAATATGTACACCAGGCTGGCCTTGAACTCACAGAGCTCTGCCTGCCTCTGCCTCCCAAGTGCTGGGATTAAAAGCGTGCACCACCACGCCAGGCCATCTTCTGCACTTTTTTTTTTTTTTTAAACAAGAACAACTTTCTTTTTTTTTTTTATTAATTTTATAATTTTATTTATTTCTGAATGTGTATGAATGTACTGTCTGCATGCAAGTTTGTGCACCCGTGTTGTGCAATGCCACGGAGGTCAGAAGAGGGTCTCAGATTCCCCTGGAACTGGAGTTCTCCTGGAACTGGAGTCTCAGACGGTTCTCGGCCGCCATGTGGGTGCTGGGGATCAAACCCGGGTCCTCTGCAAGAGCGGTCGGCGCTCTTAACAGCTAGGCCACCTCTCCAGCCCCATCTTCTGCACTTTTATAAGCCATTAGTTTCATTTATTTGCCAATGTGACTCTTCTAGTTCAGGTTTTACTTGTGAACTGACTTAAAAAGTTCAAACTTTTCCAAGGTCCTTGTCATTTCATGGCTAAATTTATTAAATACTCTTGCTTTTTTTTTGGTCTTTTTGAGACAGGTTCTCCAGGTAGCCCCAGTTGTCCTGGAAATCACTATGTAGATCAGACTGTCCTGGAACTCCCTATGTAGACCAGGCTGTCCTTGAACCCTGCCTCCTGGTTGCTGGGATTAAAGACATGTGCCACCACACAGGAGTTACAGGGAGACCCTGTCTCAAAAAAAGATCAAAAAGAGGAAACTGATTCTCTGAGAAAGCAGTCACCTGTGCAATATCTCCCAGTTGGCTTGGGACACAGACAGGCTTCAAGCCCAGGCCCATGAGTTCTAGTGGTCCTTGTTGTTAATTCTTGTAACCCAGTGTACCTCTGAGAAGGAACATTGATGAAGGGCTGGGATTGGGGGGAGTGTCCATAAAAAGATGTGAGACCATCTCATACCCTAGACCTCTAGAGGTGACCTCTTCTAGTCCATGGTCCCCCTTTTATTGCCAGGCCCTCTGGTCTCTACATGGAACCTTATACCTGATGTAGGTATCCTTGATTTTTACTTCCTGACTGATGAAAATTTCCTTGTTCTTACTGTTTGACTAGGCAACACCAAAAGATGCTGGAGTTCTAAGGGTGCCTGCCGTGAACAATGCTTCAGGACCGAAAAGTCCTATATTTTCTGCTGGAATGGCAAAATGTGCTGTGTGAAGCCTAGACACCTGCCCCAAATGTCAGCAGAAGTGAATTAGCATGTTGAAGTTCCAGGCCACAAAAATGATGCTGACTCTACCTAGTCTGACCATAGCAGTTTCCTGAACTTTATTAAAACACTTTTGGCTGACTTCTGTGTCTGTCTCTGAAAGTTTGCAGCCAAGTGCTAGCAGGAGACATGAGGTAAAGGGGGTGCATTTAGTCTTTCTTACCTAGGGATTCCGAATCTGTGGATTTAACCAGCTGCCTGTCAAATTTCTCTGGTCTTTATATTCAGCCCCAAGTATTTTGTCATAGCAACATAAGTGGACATAAGAGGGTCATCACGTATATCCACAGAATTTCCTCAGAACTAAAAGTTTGTACTCCTTGGGCACTATCTCTCCTTTTTCCTCCCTCCCAGCAAGCATCCCATTCTCTGCTTCAATGAGTTTGACTCTTGTCAATTCCACCCACAAATGAAATAATGCAACACTAGTATTTCTAGAATTTTCTTATTTGTTAAGAGCTATTCATGTGGGAAGATCCAGTTTGAATTGGGGCTAGTTCTCAGCTAGCACCCCTCAGGGCACCATGTGGGAGTCATGGGGCTCCTCTGACCCTGTCCCAAGAGGGAGCAAGCAACATGGCCCAGGCACATGATGCTAGGCAGAGCAGCAGTATGCAGTGGTGCAGAACTGGGGGGGTCTGTGATTGGCTCTGGGAGCTGACGCCATTTTGCTTATAAAAATGAGTTGTAGCAGGCAATAAAGCGAATCATCCATTATCATAATTATACAGAATTCCCGGCTGTTATTTCTGCGTGTATACAGCCAAAGCAGGCCTCAATTTTGAGTGTCATGGCCAGTGGGTTGGACGGCGGTCCATCAGACCACCAACCTGGTTAGCTGGTGTGGGGCTGGAAGGAGATCTATCAGATCACCAGCTGTGAAGTGAGTTGTGAGTGGGTGTAGGCTGAAGATAGACCATCAGCCATCAGCCTGAAATTCCTGTCTAGGGGCCAGCAGTCTTTGGGCAGGTGGGAAAGCATGGTCAAGACGGAAAACATTTTCCCAGGCTAAGGACCTGAGTTGGAAGTACCTCTCAAGTTGGGTTATGGAAATAACCAACTGACATCTGTGCTGAGGGATTAGTTCCCTACAGTGGCTGCAGGTGGGCACTGTGCCCCCCCCTTCCCTTAGCAGGACCTTGCTGTACCTGTTTGTAGCAAGAGAAGCTCCCACATATGAAGGTTCATCCATCTTGTCCCAAAGAGAAGGTTTTCCTTCCCTTAATGCTGAGTAACATTTTATTGTAGAATATATCATATTTAATTTATCTATTCATCCATCAGTAGACACTCAGGGCTGGGCATGGTGGTGTACACTTGTAACCCCAATACTTAGGAACCCGAGTCAAAACAATTTCAAGTTTGAAGCCTCCTTGTCTATATAGTGAGACCCCAATACTTAGGAACCCGAGTCAAAACAGTTTCAAGTTTGAAGCCTCCTTGTCTATATAGTGAGACCCTGTCTCAAAAGCAAAAGCAGTAAGCAAAGGGACAAAATAAAAATGAAAACCAGACACTTGGGTGACTTCCATATTCCAACTACTGTGAATGTTACTATAAACAGGGAATTCAGAATGTTCTTCCATGTGCTGCTTTTGTTACCTCTGGATATATGCCCAGTGGTGGGATTCCTGGACTGCATGATAGTTTTATTTTAATTTTTTGAGGAACTTGATTCTTTTTTTGTTATAGCTCAAAGGCTCATGTATTAAAGGCTTGGTTGCCAAAGAGTTTTTGGATGATAAGGGCCTCTAACTTCACCAATGGATTTTTTTAAATTTTTATTTATTTCTGTATGTGTATGAATGTACTGTCTGCATGCAAGTCTGTGCACCTGTGTCGTGCAATGCCACGGAAGTCAGAAGAGGGTGTCAGATTCCCCTGGAACTGGAGTTCTCCTGGAATTGGAGTTTCAGACGGTTCTCAGCCACCATGTGGGTGCTGGGGATTGAACCTGGGTCCTCTGTAAGAGCGGTCTGCGCTCTTAACCGCTAGGCCATCTCTCCAGCCCCACCAATGGATTTTTTTGATAACTGTCATTATAATAGGTGCAAAATGATATCCTATTGTGGTTTAATTTGCATTTCTTTCTTGTTTTGTTTTGAGACAGGGGTTTTCCTGTAGCCAACAGGTGGCCTGGAACTAGCTATGTAGACCAGGCTGGCCTTGATCTCACAGAGATCTGTCTGTCTCTGCCTCCAAAGTGCTGGGATTAAAGGTGTGCACCACTACACCTGGCGTAGTATTTCTATTTTCAATGTTTGGAGGAACCTCCAGGTAATTTCCCATCGCTGTGACTACACTGCCTCACGGTCCCACAGTGGAGTGTGCTGGGGTCCCTGGCTGTTAACAGTTACTTATTTTGGATTGTGCCTTTGTCGCCAGGAGCCTGCATTCCTGCCGGCTGTAGGGTTGTACTTTGGCCCTCTTGTAGTTGATACCTGCTTGTTGCTGTTGTCGCTAGAGACTCATGCCGGATTGTTCGGTGAGAAGCTGTAGGGCAGCTAACCCACAGTGGACACGAAATAAGGGTGGTGAGTAAAAATTAAAAAAAAATTTACACTGGGTGTGGTGGTGCATGCCTTTAATTCTGGCACTTGGGAGGCAGAGGCAGGTGGATCTTTGTGAGTTCAAGACCAGCCTGGTCTACAGAGTGAGTTCCAGGACAGCTGGAGCTACAGGGAGACTCTATCTCGAAAAGACAAAAAAAAAAAAAAAAAAAAAAGAAATTTATTTATTTATTTATTTACTTACTTACTTGTGCACAAGCCTGTGCCAGTGTGCATGTGGAAATCAGAGGGCAGCGTGGGGAAGTTGGCTCTCTCTGTTTCAGGAACTGAACTTAGCTCAGCAGGCTTGGTGCAAGCATTCTTGACAAACTGAGCTGTCTCACTGGCCCAGCTTTGTTCTAAAGTCGCCAAGATCATCTTCCCTCTTCCTTCTCCTCCTCTTCCTCCTCTTCCTCTTCCTCTTCCCTCTTCCTTCTCCTCCTCTTCCTCCTCTTCCTCTTCCTCTTCCCTCTTCCTTCTCCTCCTCTTCCTCCTCTTCCTCTTCCTCTTCCCCTTCCTCCTCCTCCTCTTCTTCCTCCTCTTCATCCTCCTCTTCCTCTTCCTCCTCTTCCTCTTCCTCCTCCTTCTCCTCTTCCTCCCCCTCCCCCTCCTTCTCCTCCTCCTCTTTCTCTACTTCCTCTTTTCTATTACTGTACCTAACCCTAACACAGTTGGCTATTAGAGGATAACATCCTATGTTGCTCTGTATGCCCAGTGTTCAAGAGAGTGCTCTGAAAATAATCAATGCTTAATCAATATTTATTTGCCAAGAATTTCTTGAGTATTTCTCAAAGGTTATAAATCTTTTTTTTTGGTCTTTTTTGAGACAGTGTCTCCCTGTAGTTCCAGCTGTCCTAGAACTCACTATGTAGACCAGGCTGGCCTTGAACTCACAAAAATCCCTCTGCCTCTACCTCCTGAATGCTGGGATTAAAGGCGTGTGCCACCATGCCTGGCCCTGAAGCCCATTTTTAAACACTCGTTATACTGGGTATGGTGGTATATGCCTGTAATCCCAGAACTTGAAGATGAGGATTTGGAGGCCAAACTAGGCTACATGAGACTTTGTTTCAAAATCAATCAATCAATCAATCAATCGATTGATCAATCATCAACTAACCAACCAACAAACCAAACTGAAGCCAGCAGCTTGTCTGAAAACAGGTGCTAGGTACTCTAGCCCCCACTCCCAGCATCCTCGTCTTTGGCCCATAGGAAACTTAACATGTGTTCGTTTTCCATTTTCATATTTTTTCCTGTTGTTTTTACAGTGGCCTGGACAGTTTTGATGGAGAGAAGTTAGCGAGAAGCCCACTCCGGGAGGAGGGGGAACATGATCTGTTGGGGGAGGGCAGTGGCTAATTCCAGGGAGGGGGGGAAATGAAGCACTGAGAGATAGGGTAGCCTCTGGAAAGGCGGAGGCAGCGGCGATAAGCAGAGGGAGGAGGGTGAAAGGATTCCAGAGCCCACGGAGGGCAAGGAAGTGACAAACTTAGAAATGTGTTCTGATAAAGTGTCCGCATGCTGCTTTCCCTTCTTTGACTGCGCGGCCTTGGCAGCCAAAGGGGGCTGGCCTTGAACTAGATTCTGGGAAAGCAATCTCAGCTTCAGATTCTCCAAGTATTGAAATGTCCAAACTTAATATGAAAAAGTGCAGCGAGGCTGGGCATGGTGGTACATACCTTTAATCCTAGCACTTGGGAGGCAGAGGCAGGAGGATCTTTGTGAGTTCAAGGCCATCCTGGTCTACAGAGTGAGTTCCACAACAGCTGGGGCTACAGGGAAACCCTGTCTCGAAAAGACAAAAAAAAAAAAAAAAATCAGAATCTTGGGGCTGGAGAGATGGGTGAGGGGTTAAGAGGACTAGCTGCTCTTTAAGAGGACCTGGGTTTGATTCCCAGCACCCACATGGCAGCTCACAACTGTCCACAACTCCAGTTTCAGGGGAATCTGATGCCCTCTGACTCTGAGGGCATTGCATGATATGGGAGCACAAACATACATGTAGGCAATACACTCATACACATGAAGTAAAAATAATAAATAAAATATTTAAAAAAATCAGAATCTCACTGCCTAGCCCAGGATGGCTTTGTGCTCATCATCTACCTGTTTCAGGCTCCCAGGTGCTGGGATTACGGCTGTGCACTGTGAGAGCAGTAGTATTATCTCTCTGTTAGATACGATAATGAGAAATCACATGGCTCATGTGCGGTAAACCCAGACTCTGACTCCAAAACTTTTCTTTTAAAAAATTCTTTTATTATTTTTATTTATATGTATGAGTGTATTGCTTGCAAGTATGTAAGTGTACCTGTGTCATGCAATGCCCACAGAGGTCATAAGGGGCATCGGATTCCCCTGGATCGTTGTTAGCCACCATTTGACTGCTGAGAATTGAACCTGGGTTCTCTGGAAGAGCAGACAGTACTCTCAACTTCTGAGCCATCTCTTCAGTCCCTCCGAAACCGTTCTTACTGTCCTCCTTCACGCTCCTGTAGATAGATTGTTAAACATTATTTCAAGTCACTCAAAGAAAACCTCCCCAACATATTCATTACGATTCCTGTGACATGTAGTGCCAGGGGCCACGAGAGTTGGGACGTGATGGGAAAGGTCCAAGCCTTACTAAAACTGAACATTTCATCTTGTTATTCATGTTGTTCTTCATTTTGTGCTAGGAGTGGGAAAGTAATTAGGAATGGGTAACAGAAATCTGAGAAGACACTAGAAGGGTCTGGCAAGATGTGGTAAATCTATTGTTTCCTAGGCTGGGTGCTATCCTAGATTACTTGCTTACGGGAGTCATGGCCAGGCATTGAGTTTCAGAGTCTCAATATGTCGAGCACAGAGTCATAGGTTTTTAAGGGGGCCAGGTGCATTGGATTGGCCTCAGCGGCAGGTTCCTGGGCACATCTCTGGTGGAGGTCTCAGGACCTCTGGACACTTCACAGCAGTGTCCACTCACCAGTGGGCACTTCCCCGCAGAGTGCCTCCTACCTTTCTACGTTCTCAGATGGTTTTCTTCAAGGACCACATTTATCCCCCGTGTCTGACGAGTTCCCACTTCCTTCTTGTGTCCTTGTCACATGGTTGTTTTTCTTGCTAGGCTTCTGGGTCTTTGCCCCTTCGCTTCTTTTACTGAAGGCCATTTACCCCAGACATCGAGTCCCTGTGACCTCACATCTGGCCACAAGAAGAGCCGGAATTCCAAGATGTCACAAAGGAAGCTGCTGCAGTCTTCTGTCCTTTGAAACTGGTTCATGTCTATTAGATGATGAATCGGGTTATCTCAGCTAATCAGATTACTGGAGAAGTTGGAATGGGAGCCAGGGCAGACAGACTGGTTCTTGCTAGAAGTAAGGAAATAGAGATGCTGAATCCTAGGAATGACCCAGGTCTATGGGTAAAGCCCCGGGGTAAAGTGTACTACTTGGTCTTGATCCCAGCAAACCCCTGCCCCCCACCTCCCGCCGCATGTATATACACATACACAAAACCACATACAAACACAGAGTTATTAAGACAAGTGATAACTGTTAAGCCAAATGTGGTGGCTCACACCAGTAATATAAGGGCTTTTGGAGGTAGAGGCAGGAAGATCAGGAGTTCAAGATCACCCTTGCTGTGAAGTGAGCTCTGCATGTGACCCTTTCTCAAAACAACAAACAACAACAACAACAACAACAACAACAAGAACGACAATTACAAAGAACTGTGGGTACCCAACGATGCAGATGAACATAATGGGGAAGTCCTCTAGGTTGTGAAATAGTCAAAGCCTTTTTGTCTGTCTCTTGTGCAAGTAAGGAGAGAATCTTTCATGAAAATCTTTATTGCTGAAAATTACTATTTGTGGTAAATAAGGACTGTGATGGGATTTGGGTCATCTATTTATTCTGCAATCCTATTTTGATAGTTAGCACCCACAAGTGCAAACGCGCAGGCATATGATGTGTTTATTATGCTCTTCATTTCCCTTTTGTTTCCTTTAATGTTGGGGATTCATCTCTGGGATTTGCTCATGCCAGGCAAACGCTTTACCGCTGAGTTCCATCCCCAGTGACTCACACAGCTCAGGCTGGCCTTCTATTTGCTACGTAGGTGACAATGACCTTGAACTTCGGTTCCTCTTGCCTGTACCTCCTAATGTTGTGATCATAGGCTTGAGCCACCATGCTCAGTTTTAATGCAGTGCTGGGGGCTCGAACTCAGGGCTACCTGAATGCTATCCAAGCACTCTACTAACTCCACCCAATGATTATGCCATTTAATGGACAGAGAGAACCTGCACTGTCAGGGTTTCTTTGGTGGTGTAAAGGAAACACCTCTGTGCAAGGCTGCTGCTGGTGCAGACCTGGCGCTCTTCCTTCTCTATCTCTGCTTGGTCTAGGCTCTCCATCTCATTTGAACTAGAAGTCACCCTTTTCCTTGAAAATGGAGAAAACTGAGTCTTTAATTCTTGACTTGGGCCTTGTCAGCTCAGTGGTAACAAAGTTTCTTCTTGGAAGCATTTTCTTCAAGAAGAAATTGGCTCTAGTCCCAGGGGCCGCTTTCCTCACTAGAAATCCTGAACATAAGCCCCTTACCAACAGAACTTTTTCTTCTTGTTCATCTTCTATTGCAGAGTTGACTTAATGATTGATGGAGAATTCAGCACAAGTGTTTTTATGCAAAGCTGTTTTACTGACATTGATCTCACCTTCAACTTCCTCACAGACACTCCTGGTCTTTTTTGTGTTTGCTTTTGAATATTTTACTTATGATATTTTATTTTTATGTTATGTCTATGAGTGTATTGCCTGCATGCGTGTAAGTGCATTCCTATCTTGCAGTTCCTCGGGAGTTCAGAAGAGGCCATCAGATTCCCTGGAACTTGAGTTACGATGGTTGTCAGCTGTGATGTTGGTTCTGGGAACTGAACCTGAGTCCTCTGTAAGAGCAGCCAATGCTCTTTACTGCTGAGACATCTCTCCACCTCCCTGTTTGTTTTTGAGACAAGTTCTCCCTGGAGTCCCAGCTGGCCTGGAACTCACTATATAGACCAGGCTAGCTTTCCCTTCACAGAGATCCACCTGTCTTCATGTCCCAAGTGTGGGGTTAACAATATGCACCACTATGCCTCACACTTCTGGTCTTCTAACATGTGCTTTATTTTATTTTATTATTTATTTATTTATTATTTTACTATTTAGTTATTTATTTTTGCTGGGCATGGTGGCCCACACCTTTGATCCCAGCACTCAGGAGGCAGAGGCAAAACTACCCCTGTGAGATCAAGGCCAGCCTGGTCTACATAGTGAGTTCCAGACCAGTTGGAGCTACAGGGAGGCTCTATTTAAAAAGATTTTATTTATTTATTTATTTATTTATTTATTTATTTATTTTTATTTTATGTGTATGAGTGTTTTGCTTGCATGTATGTGCACCTGGGTCATACAATGCTCATGGAGGCCAGAAGAGGGCATCAGATCCCCTGGACCTGGAGTTAAAGACAATTGTTAGCTGTTATGTGGATGCTGAGGGCCAAACCACCATCCTCTGCAAGAGCATCCAGTGCTTTTAACCACTGAGCCATCTCTATAGCTCACAATATGTATTTTTTTAATGAATATATGTCTTAAACTTACACAATGGCTTTTTGCATATCTAATTTCTTACTTAATTTAAGAAACTCATCACAATTACTGTGGTGTCACCCTTTTTTATTATTTTTATTTCACGTGGATGAGCATACCAGGGGCAGGAGGTTGGTACAGTTTTCACCAGTCTCTAAGATTAGCATTATCTGGGACAACTGACAGAGGCAGCCCGAACCTAGGAATTATCTCATGTAGGAGGCTCTTTATCACAGCGAGGGAAAGGCTTCCATCCAAGCAGAAAATTGGTCCACAAATAGAATACCAGAAAGGCCGAAGTGAGAGTCCTCTTTTTTTTTTTTTTTTTTTTTTTTTTTTTTTTTAATTTTTGTGGGCTTCAGACATTTTTTCTTTTTTTTTTAAAAGCTAACTTTTTATTGAAGTTTTGTACATTTCCTACAACATTTCTTAATCAAATTTAGACCCATTTCCCCTTCCTTTTCCCCCACCCCACCAGAGCTCACGCATTCTGCCATGCATCTTTCATTTTTTCTCAGTCATTTTTTTTTTTAAATTTTCGATGCAGAAGTCGAGGGTCCTCTTACCTCTGGAGACTTTGTACCCTAAGTGGGAGACTTCCATCTGGTAAAGTCAAGCTTTCTTCATGGAGACAGGGTACCTCAGGGGCTGAGTGGTTGGACCAGGTCTGGGGTATCACTCAGACAGGTGAGTGGGCCAGCACTAGCTAACAGGAGGCTATTTAAACACTGGAGCCTTGTCAAGTCAGGGTCAGAGACTCTGAAGCTTGTCAAGTCCTTTTGGAGGGCTTCCCCACACAGTGTGGAGGAATTTTGAACAAGGGCTAAACTTAGAGCTCAGGTATTCTCCGGGGCCAGAGGATCAAAAGGAATCCTTGGGCCCCTGAAGAACCAGTGGTTGTGGGTAGATCTGTGGGTTTGGGGGCCATCCCCTGATTCCTTAGAAGAGTCTGGTGAAAAGTGTACCAGCGATCGGGAGCTGAGGCTTTTCAGAAAACAAGAGAGTGGGCAGATGCAGGGTCTCTATGGTCCTGCACTCGTCCTGAGGTCCAGCTTGGGAGCCTGGATCCCAAGTCCTGGATCCCCTTATCACTGACTGCAGCCAGGAGTACTAGGGGCAGTGAGGCCCTCAGCTCTTGGAACTGAAGAGGAGAGAAACCCAGTGCAGGGTACACAGGGTGGGAGACAGATGGTGGAACCCTCATCTCAAAGCCAGGTGTGAGGTGGGCATTTTTTTTCAAGGTACCTAGAAGCAGCAGCAGAACAGTTTCTGCAACTTCTCTGGTCATAGGTCCTGTATGTGCTCCTTTGGGGGCCCCGACAGGACTGGAACTCCAGGCAAAGGGCAGATGGAGAGGAGGGATAGAGTTTGACAGGACACCTGCACACATTCACAGCATCTTGGGTAAGTAACAGCACCGAGTAACTGGCATGGACGGAGACAACCCTCGATCCTCTCACAGTTCAGCTGGGGATGCTGGCTATAGACCAGGGTAGCAGGAAATGTGGCCACATGGAAAAAGGTTATGGGCAGCTGTCTTGAAGTTTAGGGCATGGGCAGTACATACAGGAGGCCATAGAACAGTCATAGCTTCACAATAACCTTAAGTCAGGACCCAGGCCAGGACCCAAGGGACAAACACCCCCAGTAGACAGAGACACAGTAGTGGCAGCCTTTGAACAAGCATAAGATAAAGGAGGAAAGACCCTGCATCTCATCAGTATTTACAGAGACACAGTAGTGGCAGCCTTTGAACAAGCATAAGATAAAGGAGGAAAGACCCTGCATCTCATCAGTATTTGGAATTTCACAGGGTTGTGTTTTCATTTTAAAATTCCACAAAGCCGGGGCTGGAGAGATGGCCTAGCGGTTAAGAGCGCCGACCGCTCTTACAGAGGACCCGGGTTCGATCCCCAGCACCCACATGGCGGCCGAGAGCTGTCTGAAAGTCCAATTCCAGGAGAACTCCAGCTCCAGGGGAATCCGAGACCCTCTTCTGACCTCCGCAGCATTGCACGACACGGGTGCACAGACCTGCATGCAGACAGTACATTGATACACATACAGAAATAATAATAAATAAAAAAAAATTAAAAAAAAAATTCCACAAAGCCACTTATGGGAAGTGAGAGGAGGGTTGGATGGAAGGGTAGGGACAGCAAGGGTGTGCTGAGGCCTGCTGTGCTATCCCATCGCGTGGATTTCAGCTGTCTACACAATCAGTCCTGATCAGGCTAGCCAGACTAGGAGGTGAGAAAGTCTCTGAAGAACAGGCTCAAGCATTCATCCCCCCAAATCAGAAGATAAGGGGGTACGGGAAGGCAGAAACAGCACTCTTCCATGCCTTAACTTCTTAACGAGATTTATGTACAGATATTTTTTTGTCGTTTTGAGACAGGGTCCCCCTGTAGTCCCAGCTGTCCTGGAACTTGCTATGTAGACCAGGCTGGCCTTGAACATGTACAGATTAAATTTTTTTTTTTTACTTGCAGATATTTCATGTAATGGTTAACACTGAACTGACTCATATTAGTCATTTATCAACTTGGGATGATGCAGAGCATAAGTCCTCCTTCCCCTTTCCTTTAAAGAATATAACCCCATTTTATTTTATTTATTTATTTTTATTTATTTATTTATTTATTTTTTGTCTTTTCGAGACAGGGTCTCCCTGTAGCCCCAGCTGGCCTGGAATTCGCTCTGTAGACCAGGCTGGCCTTGAACTCACAAAGATCCGCCTGCCTCTGCCTCCCAAGTGCTAGGACTAAAGGCGCACGCCACCACGCCCGGCTAAATATAATCCCATTTTAAGTGGAAACATTTTTTAATATATTTTTAAATTTTTATTTATTTCTGTATGTGTATGAATGTACTGTCTGCATGCAAGTTTGTGCACCCGTGTAGTGCAATGCCGCGGAGGTCAGAAGAGGGTGTCGGATTCCCCTGGAACTGGAGTTCTCCTGGAATTGGAGTTTCAGACGGTTCTCGGCCGCCATATGGGTGCTGGGGATCGAACCCGGGTCCTCTGTAAGAGCGGTTGGCGCTCTTAACCACTAGGCCATCTCTCCAGCCCCCTTAAATGGAAACATTTTGTAGTAAAGAATTATCTTTTTTTTTTTTCTGAAGAAGAAATCTAACTAAAATTAAACAAAAGTAAATAAAGTTTAAATTTTCTCCTGCCTTTTACAATTTACCTGTATATTCCCGAGGTGGACTTTTCTCGCCCCATTTTATATTTACATTCTGGTACAATTAGGCATCTTCATTTTAGACAAAAATATTTTTTTCTTTTACTAATAAGGTAGAAGAGAACAGCACTTTCTTTGGAACAGTCATCCAGAGATAAATGCCAACCCACGCCCTCAGAAGGGTGGAGAAGAGAGTACAGACAACAGGGTCATAGAGAATTTATCAAGAGTCCTACCAACCAGGAACAATACTTTTAGAGACTAATGAGTCCCGGACTAGGCCAGTCCAGCTTGACTGAAAACCTCCTACCCTTTCTCTTTCATTACCAGCACAGAAGAGGCAGATGACAGGCTTCAGTGAGCAGGGTCCTGGTTGCAAGCTACATTCCATTCCCTCCCCCTTTTGCCTTTAGTGCCTGGGGACACTGGGAAGGATCTGCTGGAACTGGAGCCACAGGAAAAAAGACCCGTGGATCTTGCAGAGCAGAGAAAAGCCTCAAAGAAAAGTGCTGGGAGTAGGGAACTGGCCACAGGGACAGGACTGGATGAAGGAGTGCCCTGGGAATGGGAGGGGCTGCTCGGTGGGGTGGGGAGAGCAGAAAGCTGCAAAGCGGCCACAAACCTGTTAGAGTTGTTATAAAACAGTGGCAGGAAGTAGAGACATGGAGTGTACTAGACCTGCCAATCTTGGAGGGTGGTCCTGCTGCAGTGCCTAAGAAGCAAGGGGCATGCAAGGGGCATGCAAGGGGCATGTGTGCAGTTTGTGCAGTAGGCAGAGTGAGACTGAGGGGAATGCACAGCAGGAGGGGAAGAGAAAGAAAGAGAGAAAGGGAGGGAGGGAGAGAGGGAGAGAGAGAGAGAGAGAGAGAGAGAGAGAGAGAGAGAGAGAGAGAGGCCAGGACACCTGCTGTGGTGCCTGTTTGGGTGGGCCACACTGGGTGCCTGTTCTTGCAGTCGGTGGAGGGGGCTTAAGGGGAGAATCAGGATGGAAGGAAAGTGACAGGGCAGCAGTTGAAATAAACAAGGAATATGCTCCGCAATAAACAAGACAACAGAATGGATCCTCTGGACAGCTGCTGTTCAGAGCAGAACGCACTTCATCCAACTGTCCACTCACTCATTCAGATCATACCTGTGGGACAGCAATCCTGGACTCAGATGTATCTTGAGCATATGTAGGTTACCAATCTGCTTAGCATACTAGGCAGAGCAAAAGATGCAGGGCTCACTCTGTTTTGGGCTAGCACGCACTCAGAACTCACGAGTTGGCTTGGTTGTCACTACGCCCCTTTTCTGAATACGCCCCACGAGCTAGGATGATGCGTGATGGTGTGGAGGTCTAAGATTGACCACTGGGAGGTCAAACCCATATAAGCTGTCTGTAACATAGAATAACGGCCTTGCACTACATGACAGGGTCTCTGAGCTGTTGGGGGCCACCAACCCCACAGCTGGCTCTGGCTCAGGTGGTCATGGGAGCCAGCAGCTCCACAACCACATGTTTGGGCAGGAGACCATCAGCCCAACTTGAGTGCCATCTTCATCCTGTCCAACCAAGGGGTCAGGAGCTCCACAGCTGGTACCTTTGAACAGGGACACCTGAAGCAATCCGGTGGGCCTCAGGCATGTGAACCCCTGCAAAATGGGGAATCTAACTTCTAGGGAACCTCTCCTTCAGGCTGAGCAACATTGGGACATTGTCCTCCAATGTGCCCCCTGGCTCTCTGCTGCAAGTCTTTTCGCCTCCATTTTAACTATTCTCCAATGTTTGGGTCAGAAACAGATTAATATTTCTGAGATATTGCAACTCAAATAAAAAACAAAAATGAAAGTACCTCTCATGATTGGAAACACATGGCCTAGGTGCTAAGACAGCCTGGCGATTTCTTAAAATGGAAGCCCTTATTTTATGATCAATGTGAACACCAGGTGGAGTGTAGTCACTCTACTGGAGTACAGATTTCTTTCTTTTTTAAAAAAAATTTATTATTATTTTTAAATAATTTATTTACTTTTAAATTTTATTTATTTATGTGTATGAATGTACTGTTTGCATGTAGGTTTGTGCACCCTTGTCGTGCAATGCCGCAGAGGTCAGAAGAGGGTGTCAGATTCCCTTGGAACTGGAGTTCTCTTAGAATTGGAGTTACAGACGGTTCTCAGCTGCCATGTGGGTGCTGGGGATCGAACCTGGGTCCTCTGCAAGAGCAGTCGGTGCTCTTAACAGCTAGGCCATCTCTCCAGCCCCTATTTATTTATTTTTTTATGTGTATGAGTGTACTGTCTGCATGTAGGTTGGTGCACCCGTGTCGTGCAATGCCGAGGAGGTCAGAAGGAACCCTCTTTAACTCCCTGGAACTGGAGTTAAAGAGGGTTCCTAGCCGCCATGTGGATGCTGGGAATTGAACCTGGGTCCTCTGCAAGAGCAGTTGTTGCTCTTAACCGCTGAGCCATCTCTCCAGCCCCAAGGAGTACAAATTTCTAAGCATCAACTTCAGGGGTAAGGCCAGTTTTGGAGCAACCCCGTAGACCAAGCCTGTGCTCCCCTCCCCCATAAGTTTGACCGGGAGTGTTCCTGCGCAATGTGGGTCTGGAGACAGTTCCCTTTTTCAGGGGGTGGGGGTGGGAGTTGTGGTCTGCCTCATTCTTCCAACTGTGGCAACAGCCAAAGGAGGACTTTACACAGCTCCTTACCTGGGTTACTGGGGCAGTAGAAAGGAAGGTCTTCTGTGAGGAGGCCTGCAAGACCTTAATTAAGGAACTGGAACACGAGGGCCCTAATGCTGATTATAAAAGTCATTTTGCAGGCCGGGCGTGGTGGCACACGCCTTTAATCCTAGCACTCAGGAAGCAGAGGCAGGCGGATCTTTTTGAGTTCAAGGCCAGCCTGGTCTACAGAGTGAGCTCCAGGTCAGCTGGGGATACAGGGAGACCCTGTCTCAAAAAGACCAAAAAAAAAAAAAAGTCACTTTGCCAGTTCACTCTAAACTACTTAAGGACTGGATAACAACTACTCTAAGTGTTGGCATGGGAGCTTCTGATATGGCAGTTTTGGCACAGACCTTCACCTCCACCAGCATCCCCCCAGGAGATGGTCTCAAATGTTGGGGGTGTGGCCAAAAGTTGGTGATGCGAGCAGCCTGCCCTTTAGCGACTGTAGCTCCACACAGGAGCACCAAGCAGCCCTCCATGCCTTGTCCAAAGTGCCAGAGGGGATTCCACTGGGCCTGGGATTGCCACTGTAAGTATACTAAGGATGGCACCTTTATTAATGAAGCTTTAAACTCTGCCTGGGGCAACTCCCAGCCTGGCAAGAAAGGGAGCCAGGGCCCTGTCAGTCAAATCAGATGGGAATGGAAGGACCGGGGATCTTTTGCACGGTCTCCCTTGAAGAGACCTATAAGCCCTGAATGCAAATTTACATAGGGGATAAGCTTTTTTTTTTTTTTTTTTGACAGGGTCTCCCTTTAGTCCTAGCTGGCCTGGAGCTCACTCTGTAGACCAGGCTGGCCTTGAGCTCACAGAGATCTGCCTGTCTCTGCCTCCTGAGTGCTGGAATTAAAGGTGTGTACCACCAGGCCTCGCTGGGGATAAGCCTTTTAAAAGCTTATTAGATACTGGAGCAGACTGAACCATCATTAGGGAGGAGGAGGTTCCGAAAGAATGGAAAGTAACTGAAAGGCCTTTGTTCCAGGGTGTGGGAAGAAATGCGGCATCTAAGACAACTACCTGACCTATGGTTTGGAGAGACTTAGATAGGGGATGGGGCACCAGTAAGCCCTTAATTATGCCTGGCTTGCCTCATAACTTGTTAGGCAGGGACTTCCTTGATGCCATGGGGGTTATCCTGACTACAGACGATAAAGTCTTTTATAATTCAGTGGTAGACTCCCAAGTCTGAGACGAAGGCTCCCCAGTACCCCCAATTCTAAGGGCCATTGATCGTTCTGCCATCACTTATTAAGCTAGAATGGGTGACTTCAATGATTTGGGTGGAAACAGCTTTGGAGTCCTTAGTTGCTGAGCAACTAAGTTCAGGGCATATTAAACTTTCCATTAGTCCCTGAAACACCCCTGTATTTGTAATTAAAAAGAAACAGCAGGGGAAGTTTCATATGCTCCAGGACCTTAGGCTATTAATGCTAAAATGAAAAAGAAGGGCAGCCACACCCAACTTGGACTTCCTTGGCTCTCAGTGATACCAATAGCAAACATGGCCATTCTTGATATTAAAGATTGCTTCTTTTCTATTCTCCTGCAACCTGAGTGCCACAAACTGTCAGGTTTTTGTTGGTCATATTCTTAAAAGGTTTTCTAAAATCCCAGGGCTAGATGTCACCCACTACACGATGTTCTCCTAGCTCACTGTGACAGGATGGTCCTGGACTCCCTACTCCTGCAAGTCTTAACAGGCCTTTAGGTTGCCTATTTAAAGGTCTCCGGGGAGAAAATTCAACTTGCCCCTCCCTATGACTGTCTGGGGTCAATTCTAGAAACTAGACTGATTTTTGCCTCAGATGCAAATAATTAAACTCCCTGAGAGGTTTCCCCTTAACCAACTCCAAAAGGCTTTGGGGACGATTAACTGGCTGCACCCATGGCTTCCTATCTCCTTGAGGAGATGCATCCATTGTATGATTGCCTGAGGGCCCCTAGAGACCCTCTTCAATCTGCAGTGTAACATGAGATGTGAGCATTGTCCTTCAAAGAATCAATGCTACTCTGCCACTCACCTTCAGTGTTGGATTTGACTCCTCCCTCCCCTTAATGGGGATAATTCTTGCTCCAGGTGATTGTCCAATGGGGGTGATATGGCAATCTTATGGGCCTCTGGAATGGCTGCACCTTGTATATCATAGAGTCCAAAAAATAATCCCCTGCCTGGATGCTGCTGTTATCATGATTAGGATGAAAACTTTAAAGGATCAATTATAAAAACAGAAGGAGGAGGCCTATACCTCCTCCCCACATGAGACAGTATGCAGAGCACCCTTTGATATACATTTTCTGTCAGTTTTGAAACCAGACATGATAATCCCACTCCACAAACATTGGAGCCTCTGACCAGGCATAATGAAGTGCCATTGGTACTTTGCTGAGATCCAATGTCAGGACAATGGAAGGGTCCAGACCCCCTGCTAAACATGGGAAGAGGGTTTGCTTGTGTCTTCTTACAGGCAGAGCTCTGCCCCATCTGGGTTCCAGCAAGAAGCTTTTGTCCCTGGACTCCATGAGAAGGACCAGGAACCATTGGCAGAGAAGCTGGTCCGTATGAGCATCCAGGAAGGGTAGAAGAAATCCAGGAGAATGCCACTCCATCAGAGTGTGACATGGGGGGACCTCAAGCCACTAGAGTCACAGGCACAGAGCCTGAAGCCTCTGGGGATGGTGCCAGATGTGCTCAACCCACAGATTCTAGTGGCATCCTCTTAGGCTAGTTCTCTGCCTCTGATTTTGGCAATCTGCCCTTACTCCAACCACGGGCCCTACCTTACAAATTGAAGCAGCATCTTACAATCTGTCCTAATGGGAGCCAGCACTCTCAGTTTCCAGGTCTGACTTAACTCCAATCAAACTGTTAACTGTTATGAGGGACTTTTTGCCCCTCCTTCCTGCTGTGAGAGGAGCCAATTATTATGATAATGGCTCTCTATCAGGCTTCCTTTGTGTTTCTTCTAACTAACTCCTCACCTAAACTGGTGAAACAAGAAAATCACCACCATCATATTTCTAATTGTATTATAGCATACAATGCTACTTACTTTATTTATATCCTTAGGACTCCAGCTGTATGGTTGCCAGTGAATCTGACCATGCCTTGGGAAGAGTAGACCAGGCTGGAGCATGGGTCACCCTTCATCATCATAACAAAAGAGGGCATCATCCTTGGCTACAGGAGCAGTTGCTTCAGGAGTATTGATTTCAAACACCCTGCAAAGGGCAGCCACACCCTTCAGCAGGAAAATGACCTGCAGTAAAAACTGACTGAACTTTTATTTGATCAGCATGTTTTTTTTGTGTGTGTTTTTTTTCTTTTTAGTTTTATCCTTTTTTTGGTATTTTTGAGACAGGGTCTCCCTTTTAGTACCAGCTGTCCTGCAGCTCGCTCTGTAGACCAGGCTGGCCTTGAACCCACAGAGATCCACCCACCTCTGCCTCCCAAGTGCTGGGATTAAAGGCGTGCGCCACCACGCCTGGCTTGATCAGCATGTTTTTTGTATGCAAACCTCTCCAACTGGACTTGGGGACTCTGGGACATAGCCAGGTTCTTTCATTCTTTGATGACTTGTACAAAAATTGGACACAGATGCTTGCTAATTGAGTCACAATGGACATTGCTTATGTTTATTGCTTATGTTTACTAATTGGTTTACCCTGTATTCAGTTTTCTCCTGGGTGTTCATAATTGGAGTTGCTTATTGCTTTTACAAAATAGTCATGGCCATTCAGACCAGACAAAGGAAACTGACCACCACTACTATCATGCTCTCTGAGCTTGTGCGGGCAAAAACAGAAGGGGGAGATGTGGGATGTCTCTTGAGCACAAGCAGGCTACCAATATGCTTAGCACACGAGGCAGAGCAAAAGATGCAGGGCGGGGTCTGTTTTGGGCTAGCATGCACTCAGAAGTCATGAGTCAGCTTGCTTGTCAGGACGCCCCTTTTCTGAATATGCCCCACAGGCTGGGATGATATGAGATGATGTGAAGTCTAAGATTGGCCACTGGGAGGTGATGTTATGTGATGTAGTGGCTGCCTGCCCCAAACCTATATAAGCTGCCTATTACACAGACTAAATAGATTTTCATGGATTTGCACCACATGACATGGTCCCTGAGCTGTTGGGCTGTTACTGTGCACATGCTTGACTGTGGGTTCATCAACCCCACAGCTGGCTCTTCAGCTTGTTTGGTCGTAAAGCCAGCAGCTCCACAACCCCATGTTTGGCAGTGGGACCATCAGTTCCACAGCTGTGTGTTTAGCCATAGGGTCATCAGCCCCTGGCACATGCCCTCTTCAGCCTGTCCAATCTTGGGGTCAGCTATCCCCATATACAAATATACATATATATTCATATATGCAAACAGACATGAACAGACACCAGAGTAACCAGGCTTCAGTGGTGCACCAAAAATTCCAGATGACCTCCTCAGCCAACATCTTGGCTATTTCAGAGGAGGCCTTGGGAAGATCTCCATCGAGATCACATTCCCATTATTAAATACCAGACCAGACAAGAATGGAGCTCCAAACCAGAAATGACAGAACTTACCTCCTGGGAGGACCAGAAGGTCTCAATCAGTTTTGGTTTCTGGGTCATGCAGCAGTCATGCTGAGACTATCTGGCTCTGATAAGAGAGTCATGGGGCCCTGGAACATCACCTCCTCTGTAACAACTGTTGACCTGGGGAGATCTGGATTGAGGCAATCTTGCTAGGGCCTCCAATGTAATATGGAGCAAGAGTATACAGAGGAAGACCACAGTGATAGCCAACTTAGGAGTCCTTTATTAGCTAACTAACAAGCTGGTGGTCAGAAATGGGGCTCATGCCTAAGAGAACTCTCAATCTCAAGGAGAAGCAAAACAGGGTTAATAAAGCTTAAAACCACAATTACATCACAACAGGGGCAAAGCCAATAACCATAGTTACATCAGATCACCATAGTTATACCAGACCAGGGACAAGTCAGTTAAACAAGAGGTTCAATAAGGAAAAAATACATTTTTACATTAGAATTGTAGAAACAATGGGCTCCATAGAGATGCAGGTATAGCTGGGAGGGAGGATGAACTATCTGGAAAGCTACCTGGCTACTTGTAACTTTCCTAGTATTGTAGAAACAATGTACCTCCTGAAACTACCTGCATGAGATGTTCTCTATCTCTGGCTGCAGTGGGAATGGCTGGGCAAAAACACAGGGTAAGTAAAAATCAGCTAGAACAGAATGGAGTTAGTTTTGCCAATTCAAATGGACACACAGCTGCTGTGTAAATTTGGGTTTTGAGCTGGGCATGATGGTGTGTACTTGTAATCACAGCCCTGAGAAGGCAGCTATAGAAAGATGGCTGTGAGTTTCAGGCCAGCCTGGGGCTACCTAGAGAGACTCTCAAAAAAAAAAAGAAAGAAGGAAAGAAAAAAAGAAAGGAAGAAAAGAGAAAGAGAGAAAGAAAAAGAGGAAAGAAAGAAAGAAAAAAGGGAAAAGAAAAGAAATTCAGGCTCTGGTGTCTTCACTTTGTGCAGATCTGCCTGACCATTTTTCCAGCACTGCAGTCAGTAAATGTCCGTCATACTTCTTTGTGTTCAGCTGACACTTCAGTGTGTGCTACTTCATGCCATTCCATGGTGTATCCACCACACTGTGCCTTCTGGTTCTCTCAGAGATGGATTCAGGTTACCTTCAGCTCCCTGCTACCATGAACCTTGATTTAATAGACATCTTGTACACTCCTCATGTAGACACCTGGCATTAACATGAGTGGAACTTCTGGCTCAGAAAAAAAGGAATGCTTATTCTCAATTGGATTACATGTTTTTAGTGTCTTAGCCAGAATGGCTGCTTCCCTCTCTGAGGAAGATCTCAGTTTGGTGGAGGATGATGCTCTCCAATTTGGGGACCAAAATTAATACTTCTAAATTAGTTCCAAAGGTGAATATTTACTTAGCATGAAGTAAGAAAGCACAGTGGAGGAGCTCTTTAGAGAATCACAGGAGCTCTTTAGAGAATTTCCCTAGAGTGCTTCTTGGTAATGATTCCTGACCACAATCTGGCTTCCTCTCCTTATCTGGAATAGTCTAGAACTTCCAGCACTCACATGGGTCATGCAATCCAGGAGCTCAGGATATTCTGCTCCCACGTGAATATTCTAGACCTATTTCCCTCATGTTTGGCCTTATTCAGTTTCCTAGTACTTAATCTAATTTTCATGATTCATGAGTTAAGGATTTTTTTAGGGCTGGTAAAGCTCAGTGGAGTTTTTGAATGCTCAAGGATGTGGGTTTGATTCTCAGTGATAAAAAACAAAATGGGGGCTGGAGAGATGGCCTAGCGGTTAAGAGCGCCGACCTCTCTTACAGAGGACCCGGGTTCGATCCCCAGCACCCACATGGCAGCCGAGAACTGTCTGAGACTCCAATTCCAGGAGAACTCCAGTTCCAGGGGAATCCGACACCCTCTTCTGACCTCCGCGGCATTGCACGACACGGGTGCACAAATTTGTATGCAGACAGTACATTGATACACATACAGAAATAAATAAATGCTGGGCGTGGTGGTGCATGCCTTTAATCCTAGCACTTGGGAAGCAGAGGCACGCGGATCTCTGTGAGTTTGAGGCCAGCCTGGTCTACAGAGTGAGTTCCAGGACAGCCAGGTCTACAGGGAGACTCTGTCTCAAAAAAACAAAACAAAACAAAACAAAAACCAAAATGATGTTTATACTTTTAGCCAGTTAAAAAAGAATAATACATAATAGTACATGACAATTACACAAAATTCAAATTGCATTGTCTACCAATAAAACAACTACCAGTGGTCTGCCTACTCTCCAGGGGTGTTTTGTCCTATCGGCAGAGCTGAGTGGTAGTGACAGAGGCTATTGGCTTACGAACTGTAGAGTTTATACTACCTGGGCCTTTACAAGAGGGACTCCATAAGGGCTGCTTAAGTTGGCTCTGTGGGTAAATGTTCTTCCTGTACAAGTCTGAGGATCTGAATTTGATCTCTAGACCCCACTGTGGAAGGAGCAAAGTGACTTCTGAAGGTTTTGCTCTGACCACTACTCACGTACTCACATGTCCACAATAATAGTAAATAAAAGGAGAATGTTCTAGTTTGTCTTCAATTGCTGTGACAAAACACTCTGACCACCACCAATTTTGGGAGAAAAGGGTTTATTTAGCTTACATCTCCTGGATCACAGTTCATCACTCAGGGAGCCCAAGGCAGGAACTCAGGGCAGGTACCTGGAGGCAGGAGCTGAAGCACAGGCCATGGAGGAATGCTGTTCACTGGCTTGCTCCTCTGGCCCATGCCCAGCCTGCCCTCTTTTTTTTTTTTATTAATTTTTTAAAAATTTATTTCTGTATGTGTATGAATGTACTGTCTGCATGCAAGTCTGTGCACCCGTGTCGTGCAACGCCGCAGAGGTCAGAAGAGGGTCTCGGATTCCCCTGGAACTGGAGTTCTCCTGGAATTGGAGCTTCAGACGGTTCTCAGCTGCCATGTGGGTGCTGGGGATCGAACCCGGGTCCTCTGTAAGAGCGGTCGGCGCTCTAAATGGTAAAACTGCCTTCTTTAAAAAAAATTTAAAAAAAAAAAAGAACTGTGAAAAGATATTCTCTGTTCAGAACCAAATATATACTAAAGTCCTTAAACTATGCACTTAAACAAAATATATCAATACAGGAGCTCTGACATCAGTAATGATTATTCTACCAGGGAGATGTTTTGGCCAGGGGATCTAAGCACCCACAAAAGGTAAAGGCTTCCTTGCCTCCTAAATTGGGATATCTGCGAAGAAGAGAGGCGTAAAGCCCTGCTGTTGAAGACCTGACGTTAAGAACATGGGGAAGAGGTATTGAGACCACACACATGCAAGTGTACGAGATGGGAAGGCCTTTTGGTATACAAGAGAGTGTTACCAAAAGGCACTAAACCAAAACCAATAAAGCAAATACGGGGCTCCTTGAGCCAAGCAAGACTCATCCATCAACATCAGCTACACCGCACACCTGCTGAAAGAATTGTGTGGCAAGAGGCAGCCATAAGCCTATATATCCCAAATCTAATTGGCTATTGGATCTCTCCTTGGGGATAACCCATGGCTGATGCCACAAGCGTACTTCCTCTACAGGTTAGGTGATGTCATAAGCCACAGTAAAACCTTGTCATATTTAACAGGAAAAAATGTAACTCAGGAATCAACATATTATCTGAACATATGTGTCTATGCTAAAGTAACTACCATAACTATTAATGCTGGTTTAAATCCTATATATCGAATTGCTTGTACTTCATTAGTAAATCGAAAGGTTATTCTTGAACAAACTATCAGCCCATGAAAGGAACAGCCAGAAGTGACCAAGGCAAAGACAACACTCCAGAAGAGTGGACTGTTCTGCTTTCATCCACCTGTGCCCCTATACTAAGCCTAGGGAACAATCTGCGGAAAAGAGGGAGTGGTAGAATGTAAGGCCTGCGATTGTGGTAATGGGTGAAACAACCACAATTGGTAGTCCCTGGGTTGGGACCCTCATTTGATCAACCTGACGCCCCGCTGGAAGGTGGGCTGTGGGTTTTGCACAACAGCCGTGCAAATTGGTTTTACATGAAGGATGCTGTACTCATGGATTATCACTTTTAGCTAAAAATGGAAAAAAAGCGGAGAGAAATATGCAGTACATTTTATGGCAGAATGCATATCTCGGTTGGGGGGGTGGGGGGAAGGGCAAGGGCACTATGCCTGAACTGAATTGGCAAATGATTTTGGACAATGCGCCAAAGCAATCCCTACAAATGTCATTTGCAAACGATGGCAGGGTCATAATTCCACCTAACATGTTGTAAGTGTCTCGTGTGCAATAGTAAAGCATTATATCGTAGAGTAGGTGGTAATGGCCTTGAGGAACACTTAGTCCATCAGTATCTAATAACCAAAACATGACAACACTTAACACATAACTCAGTTGCGCTTCAAAAGGGAACATACAGTATCCACGTAATATAGAGATCTAGATTCTCTATACATATCTATATATAATATCCCGCACACTTCTTAACCAAATAGGACAAAAGTAATATCTATTATAATCCACAATTCTGCAACTGGGCCCCGTGGCTTCTGCTGATATTTATGACTACCTCTTCTACTACCCATTCTATATTTCCCCCACCATCAGCAAGAACCTCTGCAGGTCTTGACTCGGTCCGTGGAGGAGTGACCAATACCTTTTCCTGAAGGGTCTGGGCCATGTATTGTCCTGTCAGGTGTGGGTTGTTGGAGTTCCCATTGACCTTAATCACTTAATCATAGGACATGGTAGCCCAGAAGGCGCCCTACAGCAACACCTGCCTTCCAGACATAATCATCCTTACCCCCATTGTGGAGAAAAAGTCCCAATTTTCCCCCAATGGTAGTCTGGATCAATCGCTCCTCTTACTATTGTTATTCCTTGCTTAGTCTGTTGGCTTAAAGGCATTAGAAGCCTGAAGTGGCCAGGGGAAGTCTTAGCTTCCAGGTCAATGGAACGTTTGCTGTATCACCTGGCAAAGCACTCCCCCCTTTGAAGCCAAAACATCTAGACCAGCAGACCGCAAGGTCGTGGGGACAGGAAGAAAAAATTTTCCTACTGGATCACAAGGGGTGATAGTGAATGGAATCATTCCCACTTCCAACCCTTCGATCCTGGACCCAATTCTGGCTAGAAGAAAACATTGCATATAGTGGACTCTGATTCAAAGCATGTACTGCCTTTTGGAGAACCTTGCCCCAGCCCGCCAGGGTATTGTTACCTAAGTGGTGCTATAACCTTGTCTTCAAAAGGCCATTCCATCTTCTATCAAGCCAGTTGCTTCTGGATGGTGGGGAATGTGGTAGACTAGTGGATACCATGACCATGGACCCACAGTCACACTTCGTTGGGCTGTGAAATGAGTTCCTTGGTCAGAAGCCATTCTGTGAGGAATATCATGATGGTTGATAAGGCATTCTGTAAGTCCCTGGATCGTAGTTTTGGCAGAAGCATTATGTCCAGGAAAGGCAAACCCATAAACAGAATAAGTATCTATTCCTGTAAGAGGGAGAAAACGCTGTCCCCTCTATGATGGGAGTGGTCCAATGTAGGCAACCTGCCACCAGGTGCTGGCTGGTCACCCCGGGAAGAGTACCATATCGGGGGCTCAATGTTCTCTGCTGTTGGCAACGCTGGCACTTCTCTCCCAGCAGCCTGTAGCAGATCAGCCTTGGTGAGTGGAAGTCCATGCTGTCGATCCCATGCATAACCTCCATCTCTACCACAATGACCACTTTGTTCATGGTCCCACTGAGCAACAACAGGGACAACTGAAGAAAGAGGCTGACTATCCCTATCCACAGAACGAGTAATTCCGTCGACTACTTGATTATTAAACTCAACCTCTGTTGAGATCACCTTTGATGAGCATTTACATGAAACAAAAGTATCTTCACATCCTTTTACCATTCAGAGAGCTCTGAATCCACATATTTCTTTCCCAAATGTCTTTTTCACCAGTTTTCCAGTCATGTTCCTTCCAAGCCCCTGACCATCCAACCAAACCATTGGCTACAACCCATGAATCAGTATTAATCGAACATTTGGCCATTTCTCCTTCCAGCAAAATGCACAACCAAGGTGCATTCCCGAAGTTCTGCCCACTGTAGACTTTCCTTCACCATGTCCTTGTAGGGTTGTTTGAGAAATAGGCTGTAATGCTGCACTGTCCACCTCTGGGTTGTGCCTGCAAAGCATGCAGACCATCTGTAAACCAGGCCCTAGCCTTCTCTTCCTCAGTCAACCAATCATAGGGCAAACCCCATGAAACCACAGGTGCATGCTTAAGCCCTGGTAGGCATTGTAATAGGAGTGGGAACCATAGGCCTTTGGGCAACTTCATGTAACATGCTTGTGCACTCAGGGCCTGACCGGGCCCTTCCCCTGTACACTTCCATTTGACAATGGGCTGTTGCTGTGTACATCCTACTTTTTATGGTCTGGGGTCAGATAACACCCAGCTAATGAAATTGGCAGCTCAGTCACATGGTGACTTGGTGGCCCAATTTGTCAAACGTTCCAGTTTCCACTAATGACCAATAGCAGGCTAAAAGCTGTCCTCTCTTAAAAGGAAAATAGTTGTTTGCAGATTAAGGTAGAGACTTGCTTCGCCAAGATCCCAAGGGCCTCCGATGTGAGTCCCCTATGGGAGCCTGCCAAAAACTCCAGACAGCATCTCTATATACCACTGATACCTCAAGCAACACCTGTTGGGTTCTGCTGGATCATATGGCCCGAGATGCAGAGCAGCCTGTATTGCAGCCTGGACCTGTTGAAGTGCGTTTTTCCTGTTCCAAGCCCCACTCAAATTTTGCTGCCTTACGAGTCACCTGATAGATGGGTCATAGTAACAACCCAGATGAGGAATGTGCTGCCTCAGAATCCAAAAAGCCCACCAAACGTTGTGTTTTTCTGTTCTTTGGGGTGGGGGGGAGGAGGGGCCAGTGCAACAACTTATTCTTTCCTTAGAAAAATGTCTCTGCAGGCTGCACACCACTAAACTCCTAGAAACTTCACTGATGTAGATGTTCCTTGAATTTTAGTTGGATTATTTCCCATCCTCTCATGCGCATATGTGCATATGCTTTACCAACGAGTCTAGACTAGCTGCTACCCCCTGTTCACTGGGTCCAATCAACATAGCATCATCAATATAGTGGACCAGTGTGATTTTTGGAAGATAGCGATCTAGATCCCTTCTAACTAAGTATGGCACAAGGCTGGAGAGTTAACATACCCCTGAGTTAAGACAGTGAAGGTATACTGTTGGCCGTGCCAGCTGAAAGCAAATTGTTTCTGGTGGTCCTTATGACCGGTATTGAGAAGAAAGCATTTGCCAGATCAATAGATGCATACCAGGTACAAGAGACATATTAATCTGCTCAAGTAGGACACCACATCTGGTAACAGCAGCTGCAATTGGTGGGGTCCACTACTGTTGAATTTTCAATAGTCAACTGTCATCCTTCATGATCCATCTGTCTTTCTCACAGGCCAAATTGGAGAGGCATGATGTGGTAGAATCCAGCCCTTCACCTCTGCATGTATTTCAAATCCCTTGATAGTTTACATGATCTCTGCAATCCTCCAGGGATACGATACTGCTTTTGGTTCACTAGTTTCCCTGGTAGAGGCAACACCATGGTTTCCATTTGGCCGTTCCAACCATAATAGCCCTCACTCCACAGGTCGGGGAACCAATGTGGGATTCTGCCAAGTTCTAATTATATCTATCCCAATTATGCATTCTGGGACTGGGGAAATAACCACAGGATGTGTTCTGGGACCCACTGGCCCACCGTGAGTCAGACTTCAGCAGCCAAAACTAAACTCCATTTATTGCCTGACCTCCATAGGCCCTACTTAACTGGAGGGCCACCATGCTTTATGAGTGTCTCCTGGTATCAGTTGTCAACTCAGAACCATATCCAATAGGCCTCGAAAGGACTGATTATTTCCTTTTCTTCTTCCAGTGTATGGTTACCCTAGTAAAAGGCCGCAGGTCCCCTCTGGGAAGGACAGGAGGAAGGCAACAGCATAACTCTTTGGTATTGTGTCAAGGTCCTTCCTCACTGGAGCCCGGCCACCCCTTCATTCAAAGGGGTTTCTGGGTCTGTGAACTGTCTCAAATCTGGAAACCGGTCAACTGGACTGGATTTGCTACTCCTAAAATAAAGGTTTGACCCTGTCATTTGTTCTAGATACTTTCTGCTTATAGAGACCAAATAAAAACTTAGTAGGGCTTCTTATGTATTTTGTTACTGGGAACACCATGATTAATAAGCCAGTTCCAAAGATCATTTCGGGTAATGCCATTATATGCATTGTTTTCCCTTTGCCACCCATTATGATAACTACAAAAACTACACTCATCTGGCCTTCGGCGATTCAGTGCTGCCACCTGATTCCTACCCTGTGGTCCTGTTAAACCTATTACTACATGTACATTTAATTTATGGAAGCGAGCAACAACTTCTCTAACTGTAGATCTGGCATTAGAAATAAGAGCAAAAACAAGCTCTTCAAATGTTCTGATGTCTCTCTCTCAGTACTTTCCATTTTATAAATTCAGTGAATGGCATGTCCCCTGGGTCCTCATATTGGGTGGAGGATGTGGTTTTACACTTCGAAGCCACTCGAGCATGCCCATCTAACTGACCCTCACAATCCCTTCAAAAATACTAAGCCAAGGAATACAGGCATCTCCAACTCACTGTTAGTAGGCCATGTTGTAATAAATACTCACCAACCAGTTAGATAACTTTTAAAACCTTTTTTAATCACTCAAGCTTTCATGTTAAGCCTAGAATCTCGACTCAGTGGGCTCATATCGATAACTCAGTACGTCCCATGGATATTCCTTCCACCACCGATTATCCTACACCCGTAGAAGCCCATTCCCACACATAATTCCTTAGCGTCTGCCAAGAAGATAGCAAACTCATTATTTTCTTTAGGGTAATAAGCGCACCTCCTCATGGGACAACACTTTCTATCTCACCTTGAGGGTCTTTCTTAGACTTCAATCTGTTTATAGGTCTAGAGGCAACATTTGGGCCCTTAGGGACATTAGTTCCCACTGGCAGGGGGGAATTATTACCCTGTCATCGTTTGCAATTTACATTTAAGCATAACATAAGGAGAAGGCTATTTATTGGGTGTCTAGTTGACAAGGGGTGGACTTCTGTTGGTTAATCCTGGGTATCAACTTGACTGACTAAGGAACAAATAAGAAAAAAGGGGTGTTTGGATTGGACCGCAAGGTGTGCGGAGGCGAGTAGATGGTAGGAAGAGAAGAGCAGCTAGTGTAGACTTGTGTAAAGCATATGTGCATTGAGAGGATGGGAAATAAATTCCACTAAAATTCAAGGGCCATCGACCTCAGTGAAGTTTCTAGGATTTCAGTGGTGTGAAGCATGCAGAGACATTCCTTCTAAGGAAAGAATAAGTTGTACCTGGCCCCTCCCTCCACCAAAAAAGAAGCACAAACGTTTGGTGGGCCGTTTGGATTCGGAGGGCAGCACATGTCCTCATCGTGGGTGACTTTGTGATGGTTAATCCTGGTGTCAACTTGATTGGACCAAGGAACAAATAAGAAAAAAGGGTATGCTGAGTGGACGGCCTCACCCAGATGGCCCACCCCAAATGCAGGTGTTACCTTCTGCCGGCAGGCAGTGTTTAAGGCCACGGCAGAAGGAACTGGTCCCCTTTTTTCTTCCTGCGTATTGCCTCGCTCTTCTGGTGAGTTTTGTCTTGCGCTGTGATCAACCTTTTGTATCCCAGTGTGTACTGGGACCAGCAGATCTCCAGGAACCCATTTGGACCTTCAGCACTGGATTGGGACTACCAAGACATCCAGCCCTTGCGGACTGACATTCCCTGATTCGTCATCTCGGCCCTTTCCAGTGTGGTGTAAGCGACTGTTGGAAATCTTGAACTCTGTCACGTGAGCAATAAATTGTATATAGCCATATATATATTCAGACTGTTGCTATCTGTTTTCCTTTAAAGACCCTGAAACTAACAGCTCCCTTGTCAATATGAGGTGGCTGAAATTGTGGTGTGCTCAATTTGGATCTTCAGTTTTTTTTTTTTTTGTTTTTGTTTTTGTGCCAGTACCACCTGTTTTTTTATGACTAGAGCCCTGCAGTATAGTTTTGAAGTCTGGTATACAGAACCCCCCAGTATCGCTCTGTTTACTCAGGGTTGCTTTGGCTTATTCAGGTCTTTTTTCAAATGAAATTGGGAATTTTTTTTCCAAGCCGGAGAAGCTCTTGGGATTGATGGGGTTGCATTAAAATTTGTAGCAGAAGTTTTTGGGTAGAATGGACATTTTACTTTTTTCCCATCCATGAGCATGGGAGTTGTTTTCCAATCTTCTGTTGTCTTCCGCAATTCCGTCGTCCCGGGGTTTAAAATTTTTTTGTTGTAGAGATCCTTGGGTGTCTTTGGGTTAGGTTTGTTCCTAGGGAAATTTTATTGTTTTTTGAGTCTTATTATTGTGATTGGGATGGTCTCCTTGTATTAGCCTTCTTCATTTGGCTTTGTTGTTTTGTGTAAAGAAAATGCGACTGATTTTCTAGGTTTATTTTGTACCTGCCACTTTACTGAAGTACTTGATCATTTCTTTCTCAGAGTTTTCTGGTGGAGGTGCGAAACCCGTTAGGTAACAATCATATCATCATCAGCAAAAAGGGATAGCTTACTTCCTCTTTTCCAAGAGACTTCGGTAATTTTACTTTATTGCGCTTATTGCCCTAGCAAGGATTGCAAGCACTATATTAAAAGGAGTGGTGACAGGGGGCGCAGCCATGTCCTAACCTTAAGGGAATGTTTCTTTTGTTTCCCATTTAGGATGATATTGGTTTTGGGTTTCCTGTATATGACTTGATTACATTGAGGAATGATCCCTCCATCCAATCCCCTCTAGGACTTAAACGATGAAGGGATGCTGGTGTTTGTCAAAGGCTTTTACTCTGCAAGCAATTGAGATGGATGTGTGGTTTTTGTCCTTCAAAAAGGACAAAAACCTTTATGTGTTTTATGATATTTATTGATTTTACATATGTTCAACCATCCCTGCATCTCTGTTATAATCCAACTTGGTCATGATGGATGATCTTCTTTGATGTGGGGCTGGTAGGCCCCGGGATTTGCCAGTATCCGATTTAGAATTTTGGCATCTGTAGTTCATTACGGAGATGGGTCCTAGATTTCTCCTTTTTTGGTTGTATTTGACTGGTTGTGTAATAGCCGTGATGCTGGTTTCATGGAAGGAATCTGGGAGAACTCCGTTTGTATCCTTCAAACAACTTGAGTATTACTGGTTGTAAGTCTTTTTTAACTATTTTATAGAATTCTGGCCATGGAAACCATCTGGGCCTGGGCATTTTTTGGTTTGGGGGCTACTTATTAACATCTTCAATTTCTTCATGTATATTGGTCTAGTTAAGCTGTTGATCTCTCTTGGTTAGCGTTGGTGATTCCCAGGATTTAAGATATTCATCCATTTCTTCTATGTTTTTCAAACTTAGTAGAGGATAGATTTTTGAAGGAATTCCCCAATGATTGTCTGGATTTGTTCATTGTCTGTTGTGATATTTCCCATTTAATACGAATTCTATTGATTTTGGAGTTGTTCCTTCTTTCTTTTGGTGAACTGGGCTAAGTCTGTGTCTATCTTGTTTAATTTTTCCTCAAAGAACCAACTTTGGATGCATTGAATTTTTTGTAGAGTATTTTTTTGGGTCTATTTCATCCATTGAGCGCTCCCTCGGCTCTGATTTTGTTTATTTCTTCCTGTCTGCTGCGTTTAGAGTTCATTTGTTGTTGTCTGTCAGATGTTTTTATAGCTGCATGTTAGATCATTTACTTTGTGCTCTTTCTGTTTTTTTAATGTTTTTTTTTTTTTTTTATAAACTTCCCTCTTAGACTGCCTTTTTAAAGAAGTCACATAGATGTTGCTGTGTTGTATTATCATAGCCATTCAGTCCCAGGAATGCTTTATTTCTTCTTTTATCTCTTCCTTGCTCATTCATTATTTGGGAGAGTGTTGTTTAGTCTCCATTGTTCTTGTAGGTTGTAGGGTTTAATCCTGGTGTGTGATATTGAGTTTTTTGCACTGTGGGTCTGTGGAATGCATGAGATTATTTCATCATTTTGATTTGTTTGAGTTTTTTCCTGTGTCACACTATATGGTCTATTTTGAGAATGTTCCTTGGGGTGCTGAGTTAGAAAGTGTATTCTCTGGGCTGGGTGAAATATTGATAGAGGTCTGGGTGAAGGTCGCATGTGGATATGTAGAATTAATTTAGTTCAGATGATTTTCGCTCTTATATCCTTTGCCTGTTGATCTGTTAAAGGACTTAGTGGTTTGAAGTTCCCTAGTATTAGGGTGCTGGGGTTAATCTGTGCCTTGAATTCCTGAAGAATTGTCTTTATAAATTTTTTGGTGTATCCCCGGGCGGTTTGGTGCATATATATCATGATTGAGGTCTTCATTGCTAAGTTTTTTTTTAATAAAGATGTAATGGCCGCCTTTGTCTCTTCTGATTTCTGTTGCTTTGAAAGTCCTATTTGGTCTGATATTAGAAGAGCAACACTTGCTTTCTTTTTTTGTAACCATTTGCCTGGAAATTCTTCTTCCAGCCCTGTCACTTAAAATTGGTGCCTATCCTCGAAATTAAGATGGGTTTGCTTGTAGACAGCATAGATATGGGTTTTGGTTTCCTATCCATTCTCCCGAGGATAATATGCGGGGGTCGTAGAGAGAGTGGTTGCAAAGACCACCCTCTCCAGCTCCTCGCCGCCGAAGATCTTACTCTGTCGGCCCGTGGAAGTGGGAACTGGGGAGAGTAAGTGCGATGCCGAACCGAAAGAACCAGGCAGAGGAGTCAAGTCAGGTGTTACAGCTCAACTCAACTTTATTGCAGGTTTACAGAGGTTTATAAGCCTGCCTGCTTCCCTACTGGGTAATGTGTCTCTTCCAATTTAGTCCGTCTTTTAGGAGGATTAATTTACAAGTCCCTAATTGATCCAACCCTTCCCTTCCTAGCAAGTCCCCCTAATTATCATGTTAGGAAGTAAGGAGCATAAGATAAGCTGGAATGTCCTGTGGGGCTGGAACATCCTGTGGTTAATGAGCATCTGTTTATCTTACGAGGAGGATAAAGGAGGGGAAGGGCAGATGAAGATAAGCATGGATGTCCTGTGGGCTGGAACATCCTGAGGCTTATCTTACGTGGAGGAAGTAAAGTGAAACTAGCCTTCCTTGCTCGATGGGCGGGGGTGAGTTCATGAATCTAGCACAGGCTTTCTTTGTGTCCATGCCGTCATCCCCCTTTTTGTTTTATTTGGCATAGTTCCTGTCTTAGGTTGGTGTTTTACTGGGCTCAGCTCTTACCCGTCTTTGGGTAGATAGCAGCTTTGGCTATCCCCTGTCTAGGTTGGCCACCCAAAAGGCCCTTACCCGATCTTTGGAGTCTGATGCTGCTTTTGTAGGTATTGATGAGGGGGAGGGCTCATACTTTGCCCATAAGGCATGGACTTCTTCTGCCTGTTAGCACCTTATAACGTCAAGCAGCAAGGTCCTACCGGAATGAGAGCTATGTTATCGTGTCTCTTTCTTTTCATCTTAAGGCTTTCCTAAGGTCGTCTAGATTCTTTGTAATTACACTGGAGTGGTCTGCATAAAAGCAGCATTCTTCCCCTAAAGCCTGGCATATCCCTCCCTGTTCTCAGTGCAAGGAGATCAGCCCCCTTCTATTCTGAAGAACCATCTCTGCAAAGAATCCAATGATGCCTTCATGTGTTTGAGTTATTTCTACCTTTTCTATATCTTCATCTAGTTGCTGTCTGAGCCTCTGTTCCATTGTTGTGTAATGTAGAGCTTTTCCTCCAGTAGCTGGCCTGTGATTCCCCTCCTATTATGCCCCCAGGGCAAGGGAGTTCCTATCTCTCTTTTAACTGAAAGAGCCTCCTACTGGGTGGTATAATGCACAAGATCATTACTTGTCTTTACACTTCTAGGTTGACACAAGGGATACATAACATTTCCCTTTCTAGCATTTAGTCTATCCACCTCCCTTCGGCACTGTTCCCATTGTCTGTTGAAGTAACCTCTGTCTAACGAGCAGAAATCGGTTGGAGAGTAGGCCAGACGCTCTTGTTGTTCCTTTTGAGACAGCCTTGACGACATTTCCTAGTAGCGATGTTCACCACTGACCAGATGATGGTGCGAGGCCTGTGTGACTCTCTGATGACTCAGTCCCCATGGGGCCATAGGGTAGAATTCCGATGGCCAGGAAGCATCAGATTTTCTGTAAGAACAAAGGGGTTTACCTTAAGGAGTTCATCCTTAGGTTGGGGGTTAAGAAGTTCCGGGAGGTCATATTTGAGTTCCTTGCCGGACCAGAAGGTGTATTGAGTTTTGGCATAATACAGCCAAATCCTGGCCTGTAGTTATAAGCAGGTCCGGGCCTGCCATTGTGGGTTAGAGGTCTCTCCAGGACCTGTATTGCTGGATGAGTGAATCTATTGTAATGTACATTTTGGAAAAATTTAAAATATGTTGTTATTAATAGTGCCCTGCCAGCTGCAGGTGAGGACTGCGGTACCAGTCCCTCCCCTTTTTGTTTTTGTATTGTTTGTTTTAAAGTTCGGTGAGTCTTTCATGATCGCGTGTCCTGTGCCTGGTGTTATAAGGAATACGCTGATGATGGGTTGATAGTTCAATCTATTAAAAAAATTGGCTATAGGGACTGAAAGATGTAAGCAAGGATCCAGCATTGTCTATTTAACCTTTAGGTAGCCCGGGTTGAAAAACATTTGTAGAAGTGTGACTAAGATTTGGGGGCAGTAAGGGGGCCGCTTTAGTCGTCTCGAGTGCATTGCGTCCAACATGCTCTGAATATTATCTACTGAGACATAACAGACATATTTGAGTTTCCCAAAACTCGGGTTAGTTGGGTACATAAATCTGTCCTGCCAGACTGAATGGTTTGGGTTGGGATATGAAGGCCATCAGGGATAGTTACTACTCCTTGCCCGCTTAGAGGCGGGAACATATGTAGAATATGGTTTACAAGATTTGCAGGTGTGTACAATCTTAATTAAGTTCTGAGTACCGGTAAAATGAAAGTGAGGACTGTACCTTAATTCCCTCAGTTTAGATGGGGTCAACTCATGAAGTTTAATTTGGCGTTAGTTGACATCAACAATAATTAACCCATAAACCTTTGTTGAATACGAACCTGTTTTTGACTTTTATAATATCAAATGTTGCTGTCTTGAAGATGGAAGGGCCAATGTCCATACTTAAGGCAGAATGTTCTTTTTATCAATGCTATATCAACAAAAGATTTAGTACCTATAAAGAAGCCATACACTTGATGTTGCGCCAATGAAGCATACTGACATTTTCAATAAAAGCTTTGTTATGAGGTAAGATATAAAGCCATCTGTAATCAATGAAATAATTTTTAAACGTAAGGTATTCATAATTATTAAATTCCCTAACTATAATGCTGAGATCCATATTGCTACCTTTAGGCCCATTTGCAACCACTTCCTTCAATTAGCTATACTAGCATAGTTTACTATCATTAGCCGGACTATCACTCCGTCAGTCACATTATCACACAGCTGATATTTGTAAGCCTAAACTGAACTAACGTATTTATTTATAAGAATTCTATAATATTAGAATTCCAAAAGTAGCAGCCATTAAGTTGTTTTAGTCGTGAATGAGATATTTGTCTTCAATTAAGCTTCGAAGTATAATTACAAACAAACATTATATCCGGACCAAAGTTTTTTTTGTTAGAAATTAAGGCCTGAATTTAGAATTTAAGTTAAATATGACTGAGATGGACTTTGAATTAGGCTTAATAGATAAACTGGTAGGGTGGAGTCCACAAGGTCTGTAAGACTAGCCTTTAGAGAACACCTCTAATGGAATGCTTGCTGCAAAATGACTGCAAGATGGCATGATGCCTTCTTTCCAGCCTCGTGTGACCTTCCCCACCTGAACTGTGGCGGCAGAAGGCGGGAGCCAGTGACCCCAGGCTGCAGGTGCAAATTCAGATAATACCCCGGGGAAACGGCGAACCAAATGGGAAGGTTGGGGAAGCAACAGATGGCCCCAATCCAGGGAACCAAGACAGCACCTGTGGGGCTGCATAATCATGTCCCGCCGAGTGGGTAGGAACCCACAAGAGAATGCAAGCTCTCCAAGCCTATCAGAGAAAGGTCTCGGGCTACACAAGCCAAGATCTCCATCAAGCCCACCCCAGGACTCACCACCAGTCAATAGGAGAGATTCCCTCTGCGTTCATCCTTAGCCTATGCCTTTACTGATTTGGAGGTGTTAAACTTTCTCCATGCCATAGCGTGAAAACGCAACGGCCACGGCAAACCACAGCACACAGGCCACAAACACATGCAATAAAGAACAGAACAACCATACATTAACTCCAGTTACAGGGGGATCCGATGGCCAATGATATTCTGGCTCCGTGCGTCATCATATGAAATGTAGATGCCACTCTTATACATGCAGGCAAGACACTTGGTACACATAAAGAAATAAACATCGGTAGCCCTTTGCCTTGCAGTCAGTAGCCGAGGGTGGGTCTCTGTTTCAGTGCTTGTGATGTCTATTCAGGTGTGGGCTTAAAGCTCTATCATGAAACTAGCGTAGCCTCAGAAGTTCGTCTCCTAGTACAGTTGTAGATGTTTACGGTAGAGATTGACTCTCGGCTTGCCCTGGGAGAAAGGGTATCAACTCACTAAACACTTGTTAAAGGGGGGTGGCTTGGTCTGGGCCGAGTCCTGAGCTTGCCAGCTTTGCAGCCATAGCCAGGTTGGGTCTTTGGTCAGTGTCTTGTGCAAGAGATGCGGGCTCCTTGAAGCACAGGAGCCCCACGGATTGTCCGCTGCGGGAATATGACAGGTACCTTTGAGTGAGGTGTGCCAGGTTAAGTCCAGCGGCATCATCCAGCGCTCCCCGGCCGCGCCAACTGGTGTATAATTTGATTGGCAGAGCAATTTTTTTTTTTAGTTCCAAGGAGGACATGTTCTTGTGAAGAAACTATTCAGCAACAGGAAATGGAAGAGTCGGACTCTAGGTACCTTCACATATCCATACACATGAAACCATTATGATAATCAAAAGTCCTGCAACCTACACTAACAGGTATCAATAGCTTATGTAACAACACCAGGTCAGGACAGGAAAAGAAAAAAAGCATCAGAATTTGGAGGAAAGCAAACCAGGACCCGAACTAACATAAGTGAGAAAAGACACCTTGTGATTAGTTGAAAATCAAAAAGGTGGAAAATCCCCACAACAGAAACCAAAGATGGAGATGGGATGCCAGTAGACAGATTTATGAAAGGTGACAGACAGGGTGGGAAAATGGAGGAGACTAATGCTCGCACCGGAGGCTTCTACTAATGACACTTTAGGAGATAGCTACAATAGGATACCCCTGGAGGTGACCCAAGGCGCGAGCTTTAGATGTAGAACTAATTGCACGACCTATATCAGAGACAATTAAAGAAAAAAGAAGAATTCAGAGACTAAAGAGAAGGAGATGAAAAACTCAAAAAAGGACCTCAGAGGGCTACAATACAAACTTCACCAAAACTAAGGAAGAGACTGGACCAAACTCCGAGAAAGCGAACTCAGAGGGAGAAAAAAACAACTCGAAAAGGAAGTAGGGAAACTCTAAAAAAAGGAAGCCACCCAATGAAGTAAGGAGCACCAAAGAGATAGATTGAGAGCAAAAAGAAAATGGAAATACAAAAAAAAAAAAAAAAAAAAAAAAAAAAAATAAAAAAAAAAAAAAAACACAGGATGAAATGAAAAAGGAACAATAGAACACTCATCCAATCCAAAAAAGAAAAAGGAAGGAAAAGCTCAGAAGATAGAATGGAAGAAACAGACACACAAGAATAACAGATACTGGAAGATAACAACGAGCAACTTAAAAAGCTTCACAAATAAAGAATATGAAGGAAATTTTTAAATACACGAAAAAAAGGAACAACCAGAGAAATATGGAAACTATGAAAAGATCAAACTCCAACATCATAGGAAAGAGAGGAAGGGAAGAATCTCACACAGATATATTGAAGTCAATCTTCAACAGAATAATAGAAGAACATTTCCACAAACTAAAAATAAAAACCATACACATAAAGAAGCAGCATAGGACTGGCCAAATGGACAAGAATCAGAAAAGAACCTCCCCATGCCATTATCATAGTTAAAATGTTCTAGATGGCGCCAAAACAAGACATAAATTCTGAAGGCTAAACAAAGAAAAACAAGTCTCCATCGAAGAGGAAATCCATAGGCAGATTACAAACGACCTTCTCAGTGCAAACCATTGACAAGCCAAAGAAGAACATGGAGCAAAGATTCCGTGTTAAAGATCTATAGAGTGCCAACCCTGAATACTCTTACCAAGAAAAAAAATGTCAATTATAGTGAAGGAGACAAAGAAAAATCTTCCTATGACATAAACAAGATGATATATTATATGTCCGGAAACAACAACTTCTTCATCAAAATACTGGAAGCAATCAAAGAGCAAGAAGTGAGAATAGACAATCAATCTATAAACAGCAGTAAGAATAATAAAAAATAACCAAGGAGTAGAATCGAGGCTAAAAGTCCAAATGGTAATCATAAGAGTGAAAGGAAAGCAAAAACTCATCTGCTTTCAATTATAACTCTAAATAATTACTGGGTAAATCCCCAATCAAAGGCATAATTACTTTAATGGCAATGGAACAAAAGAAAGCCTGTGCTAAGAGTTTTCATGAACTCACCCCCGCCCCATCGAGCAAGGAAGGCTAGTTTCACTTTTACTTCCTCAGCGTAAGATAAGCCTCAAGGATGTTCCAGCCCACAGGACATTCCAGGCTTATCTTCATCTGCCCTTCCCTCCTTACTTCCTCCTCATAAGATAAGCAACGATGCTCTAGAAACCACAGGATGTTCAGCCACAGGACATTCCAAGCTTATCTTATGCTCCTTACTTTCCTACATGAAATTAGGGTGACTAATTTATCTAGAAGGGAAGGGATTGGATCAATTAGGGATTTGTAAATTATAATCCTCCTAAAGGACAAATTATGAAGAGACACATACCCAGTAGGGAAGTGGCATGAGCTATATCTATGGTATTTGCTAAGTTCTCTTCTGTGTAACACGCCTCGACATGTAAAGTGCAGCTTGAGCTGTAACACTCTGATGCGGCTTCCTGCCATCTTTGCGTGTACTGTTCGGTTCAGGCGCGTGCACTTACTCCCTCCCCAGCCCCACTCCGTCCGCGGCGCGACAGATGAAGATCTTCGGTGGCGGAGAGGAAGCTGGAGAGGGTGGCTTTGCCAAACCACCTTCTCGTACACGACCCCAGCATGGCGCCCAACGTGGGACTGAAGACCCCCGCGAGACCCTAACGGCTAGAATATGGCTGGGGCCAATCTGGTTTTCGGGTAAGTGAGTCCCCTGATGGGAAACGCAAGGGAAAGATAAGGACCCAGCGCTTAAAGCATTGAGATTGATGTTAAATCCAGGGGTTAGAACTGACCACATGCTCGCGGAGCCTGCCTGGGACCACTTCCTCTTTCTGGCCCCCTGGGTAAAAGGGGCCAACCTTTTCTCCTGGAAAGTTTGGGGGTGAATAGAAAAGCTGGCAAGAGAGAGAAAGGATTCTTCGGAGAGCAGACCTCCTTTGGGCTTTTACCCCATGATTGTGGCGCTTAAAGCCACTTTTCACCACCGACTCTTCTTCACCTCCTGGGGGTGGATATTCAGCTTTCGGAAGAGGTTGAGAGATGCCCTGGTCTCAGGGAGGACATATGGCCTGGGATGGCCCCTGAGTGTCCAGACTCCACGGGCCCCATTCCCCCTACTCGGCTTCGAGGCAGGAGGCCAGAGAGACAGAACAACGCTTCCTGAGAACTTTTCCCGACACCCCAGCTTACGGCCGAGGTGCAAGAAGGGGGGTCACTCCTAAATTAGTTCAAGCCTTTCAGGTTAATGTCAATCCCACCCTAGTCCGTCACTTGGACTGGTACCCAATGTACCGGCCTGGGAGGCCAAGGACCTAAAAGAACTCAAAAAGGCTGTGGTCAGAGGATGGTCCCAACTCCCCGTTGGCGCACCACCTCCTACAGGATGTCGCCTATCATCCCTGTGTGCCAAAGGATTGGATGGAATTGTACTGCAGGTATGGCCAAGCGAAAGGCTGTACTTAGTATCATATAAACAAATCATTTGGAAAGAATTGGATGTTTATTATAAAAAGGGGATAACCTAGGATTGCATTTATTGGGTACTGATAAGAAAAAAAGAGAATGACTTTTCGCTTAAATCGCTTTTCATCCTTCTTATCTATGGTTAGCGTATGTCTATTGCTTAGGCTATGTACCAAGAGTGAGAAGGGAATGGAGCAAGGGAACCCTACTAGGATGAATGACAACAAATAACACCTCAATAGACTTGAGGATCACATCTCGTAAGAGTCGAAAACTCCCTCATCAAAATTGATGCGACAGCTCGATTCACATTGGTGAACTTTGTCTTGGAAGGTTAGTTAAACTCTATCTGAAACCCTAGCTATTATTAAAGTAGCTGCACAAAATAGCTGAGACAAGCTAACTGGGGAATTTCTTTTCTTCCGAGTACTCATATTCGATCTCGGGACCTACAGATCCCAAGTTAACTTATACAGGACAGACAAGGACCAAGTAGCGGCGTTCTTGGGAAATCACTTGATGAATTTGTTGAACTTAAGTTTGGGCATCCCTTGATTATCCACCCAATGTGCTATGTGACCTACCTACTTGTAGGACTACAGGGAGGATCAAGGAAAATACAGGGTATGGAAACAGTATGTTTATAGAGCATCCCAAGCCAGACTGTAGGGGTAGCCCAAACAGACGTAGCCATTTCTTCTGCAATAGTGGTAGGAAGGGCCACTTGGTAGGCACGAAGGGTGCCGAAACGGAAGAAGGAGGTTCTCTAACCATTCGAGTGTGCAGCAAGATTTAGGGCGGCAGGTCTTGAAAATTAGTCCGCTCCGCGCAAAGCATATGACACTGCAGGGAGCTTCGAGGTATATCGACAGAGGAAAGCATTTTGTCTGGCTAATGTAGAGATCTGTGGAGCCACCGCTCGCAGGACTATCTGCAATGTAGACTAAGAGGTTAAGCTCTGGACTTCATATAGAGAGAATTCTACAAGGCACTATCGCTGGTGTGATGGCTAAAGGAGAAGTAGGGATGAACGTTCTGATTCTAGCACTCAGCTTAGCTTCGATGCTTGGGACGTAGCCTGTGGTAGGGTCAATTGTTGAGGTCAGTCCTTCCAGCTGCCGGTTTGCTCTCCGGGTTCATTAACATGTATGCGGATCCCACTAATACTTCCATTGATTTCTTCACGCAACAGCCTCCATATCAATTCTCACTCAGGAAAAGAATCTCTACAAAGAAGTGTCTATAATAGTTGTGTTCGCATTCTATCAGCACAACAAAGCTTGTCCAAAGCACCAGGATTTATAAGTGGGGTTAGCATCCATTCATCATTACAAAGTTAATTCTCACTTCCTCTTGTTACACTGTATATAACCCCTCCTATCTGTCATTTTGGCCTCTCTTAACAAAATTTTTTCAAATGCCTAATTTGAACCTGGGTTACTAAGTTCCTACAAAAATTCTGAACTGGTTTTCTAAAGGTTTTATTTGTTTATCTGTTAAGAGACTAGTGTTTGATCTCCAAAATTAACACCTGGTCTAACAGTTAACATGTGTATTTGGAGCCCGCGCATTGGGTGGATGCAGATGCGCCTTTGTAATACCTAAGCACTTGGTTTGAGGCCAAGAGAGCGGTGGATTCTTGGTAAGGCCAGCCTGTTCCTAACAGGAGGTGAGCTCCAGGGTGCAGCTGGGGCTAACAGGGAGAACCTGTCTCAAAGTATCCCCAATGTGGGGCTCTTGGAGACCAGTTTGGTAAGATAGAATCTCTGCAAATGGGAAATTACACTTTCAGGGAGACGACATGCGCTCCAGGAGGAATTTGTTTTGTGATGTTAATGGTCACTGATGTTTGTTGACTNCTGTTCTTTATTGCATGTGTTTGTGGCCTGTGTGCTGTGGTTTGCCGTGGCTAGTTGCTTTGTTTTCAGTATGTGGCATGGAGAAAGTTTAACATCTCCAAATCAGTAAGGCATGGGCTAAGGATGAACGCAGAGGGAATTCTATTGACTGGTGGTGAGCCTGTGGATGGTTGATGGAGATTTGGCCTATGTGGCCGAGACCCTTTCTCTGATAGGCTTTGAGAAGCTTGCATTCTCTTGTGGGTTTTCACCCACTTGGCGGGACACGATTATGCAGCCCAGGGTGCTGTTTGGCTTCCCTGGATTGGGGGCATCTGTTGCTTCCCCAGCCTTCCCAGGTGGCGGGTATTTGAATTTGCCCTGCAGCCTGGGGTCCTGGCTCCGCCTTCTGGCCACAGTTCAGGTGCGAAGGTCACAGAGGCTGGAAAGATGGGCTTGCCCCGGAGCATTTTGCAGCAAGCATTCCATAGAGGTGTTCCTAAAGGACTAGTCTTACAGACTGTGGACCTCCACCCTAGCCAAGTTGTATCCAATTAAGGCATTCAAATCCATCTCAGCATAGTTTAACTTAAATTCTACAGGCCTTGAAGTTCTAACAAAAAACAAACTTGGTCCGATAAATGTTTTTTTTTAAGGAACATTGGTAAAATTCTCTTTAACAACGTAAATTGCTATTTTGGTTTAATTTAATGAGAAATTCTTTAAATAAAAACTGTTTTATGTTTCTTTAGGCCCTCTTCAAGCTGTGTGTATGTGTGAGTGAGTGATGAGTTCCGCTTTAAACTTTAGGTATAGTTAATTGAAGAGCAATGGTTGCAAATGGGCCTAAGAGGTGGATATGGATCTCAGCTGTTTTAGTAATAGGACATTATTATTAATATTTAAAAATCTTAAACAGCTTTAAAAATTTCATGTTTTTCATTGGACATCAAGATATGGCTTTTCTTCTCTTAAGGTCAACCTACCAAAAATCTTTATGTTAATAGACATGATAACATAAGAACATTGCCTCTAAGTGGAATGGCCCTTCCATCTAAGACACCAAATTTTATATTAAACAGCAAAAACATGGTTCGATTTCAACAAAGGTTATGGGTTAATATTGTTGATGTAACTGAACCAAATAAACTTCATGAGTTGACCCATCTAAACTGGAGGGGATTACAGGTAAGATTCCCCCATATACCGGTCTCAGAACTTAAAAGGAATTGTACATACCTGCAAATCTTGTAAACCTTTCTCAATGTTCGCCTCTGCAGGGACCTGGAGTAAATCCTGAGGCCTTCAACCCAAAATCATTCTGGCAGACAGATGTCACCACACTTACCCAGGCTTTTGGGAAACTCAAATATTGTCTTGTCTCAGTAGATTACATATTCAGGAGCATGTTGGGCAATGGCCCACTCTGGAGAAAAGGCCCCGCCATGCTTAAGATCACACTTCATTACAATGTTTTCAACCTGGGCCTACCTAAACAGGTTAAAACAGACAATGGGCCTTGCTTTACATCTCAGTCCCTAAGCCAATTTTTTAATAGAATGGAATATCAAACACATCACCGAGTATTCCTTATAACCCACAAGGACAAGCGATCATTGAAAGACTCACCAGACTTTTAAAACAACAATACAAAAACAAAAGTGGGAGAGGACTGGTACCGCAGTCCTCACCTGCAGCTGGCAGGGCATTATTAAACACATATTTTAAATTTTTCCAAAAATGTACATTACAATAGAGATTTTCAAAAACACTGGGGACAGTTTACCCCAGACACCAGCAATACAGGTCCGTGGAGAGATCCTCTAACCCATCAATGGCGAGGCCCGGACCCGCTTATAACTACAGGCCAGAGGATTTGGCTGTATTATGCCAATAGACTCCAATACACCTTATCTGGGTCCTGGCAAGGAACATCAAATATGACCTCCCGGAAGGAACTTCTTAACCCCAACCTAATGGATGAACTCCTTAAGGTAAACCCCCTTGTTCTTACGAAATGAATCTGATGCTCCTGGCCTATCGATTACTCCTATGGCCCCATGGGCCCAAGATAGTATCAGACGAGTCACACAGAGCCTTCGCACCATCATCTGGTCAGTGGTGAACTGTCGCTTACTGGAAATGTCGTCAAGGCTGTCTCAAAGGAACAACAGAGAGCGTCTGGCCTACTCTCCAAACGATTTCTGCTCGTTAACAGACGGTTACTTCACAGGCAATGGGAACAGTGCCGAAGGGGGTGGGTAGACTAAATGCTAGAAAGTGGAAATGTTTTATGCCCGGCCCCTTGTGTCAACCTAGAACTGTAAAGACAAGTAATGATTCTCTGTGCATTATACCACCCAGTAGGAGGACTTTCAGTTTCTAGACATAAAAGAGAGATAGGAACCCCCTTGCCCTGGTGGGGCATAATAGGAGGGGATCGCAGGCCAGCTACTGGAGGAAAGCTCTACATTACACAACAATGGAACAGAGGCTCAGACAGCAACTAGACTGAAGATTAGAAAAGGTAGAAATAACTCAGACACATGAAGGCATCATTGGATTCTTTAGCAGAGATGGTTCTTCAGAATAGAAGGGGGCTGTGATCTCCTTTGCACTAGAACAGGGAGGGATATGCCAGGCTTTAAGGGGAAGGATGCTGCTTTTATGCAGACCATCCAGTGTACTTACAAAAAATCTAGACGACCTTAGGATAGCCTTGAAAGAAGACAGATAGCTAATCAACCAGGATTGTTTTGGAAGGATGGTTCAACACCGCCCTGGTTACTTCATTATAACGCCAATAGCCGGACCTTCTAACCTATTTCTTTTGCTTTTGTCCGTAGTTGTAAGGACCTTGCCTTGCTTGACTGTATAAGGTTCGCTAGAGAAACAGGCAGAAGAAGTCCAATATACTGTGCCTTATGGGCAAAGTATGAGCCCTTCCCCCTCAGTCAATACCTACAAAACAGTAACATCAGACTCCAAAGACGGGTAAGGGCCTTTTGGGTTGGCCAACCTAAGACAGGGGGTAGCCAAAGCTGCTATCTACTAAAGAGGGTAAGAGCTGAGCTCAGTAAAAGCACCAACCTAAGAACAGGAACTATGCCAAATAAAAAACAAAAAGGGGGGGATGCCGGCATGGACCAAAGAAAGCCTGTGCTAGAGGTTTCATGAACTCACCCCCGACCCATCGCGCAAGGAAGGCTAGTTCACTTTACTTCCTCCACGTAAACAACCTCAGATGTTACAGCCCAGGACTCCCGGCTTAATCTTCATCTGCCCTTCCCATCCTTTACTTCCTCCTCGTAAGATAAAAAGGATGCTCATTTAACACAGATTTCACAGCCCCACAGGGACATTCCAAGCTTATCTTATGCTCTCTTACCTAAAATGATAATAGGGGGACCTTTGTTAGGAAGGGAAGGGATGGAGCAATTAGGACTTGTAATTAATCCTCCTAAAAAGGATAAATTAGGAAGGAGACACATACCCAGTAGGGAAGCCTGGCACGGCTTATAAGAACCTCTGAACCTGCAATTAAGTTGAGCTGTGAGCTGTAACACTTCTGACTTGACTCCACTGCCTGTGGTTCTTTCGGTTTCGGCATGCGCACTTACTCTCACCCAGCCCACTATCCGTGCGGCCGACAGAAGTGAAGATCTTCGGCGGCGAGGAGCTGGAGAGGGTGGTCTTTGCACAACCACCTCTCTACGACCCCCGCAATTATCTGGGAGAATGGATAGGAACAAAACCCTATCAATATGCTGGTCTCAGCAAACCCATCTCAATTTTCGAGGATAGAGCACCAATATCTTAAGGAAGCGGAAAAGAAGAATAATTTCCAGGCAAATGGTTACAAAGAAAAGAAAGCACAGTGTTGCTAATTTAATCATCAGACAAATAGGACTTCAAAGCAACAAAGAAATCAGAAAGAGAACAAAGGCGGCCATTACATCTTTACTTAAAAAAAAACTTTAGCAGATAGAAGAGCCTCATCAACCTGATATATATGCACCAAACCGCCCGGGGATACAACCAAGAAATTTAATAAAGACAATTCTTCAGGATCTCAAGGCACAGATTAACCGCCAGCACACTAATTAGGGGATTCAAACCCACTAAGTCCTTTAACAGATCAACAGGCAAAGGAATAAGAGCGAAACATCTGAACTAAATTAATTCTACATATTCCAGAATGCGACCTCTCACAGACTCTATCAATATTTCACCCACCCAGAGAATACACTTTCTAACTCAGCACCCCAAGGAACATATCTCACAATAGACCGTATAAGCTCGTGAACAGGAAAACTCAACAAATATCAAATGATTGAAATAATTCATGATTCTTCTACAGACCCACAGTGCAAAAAACTCAATATCAACACCAAGGATAAACCCTTACAACCTACAAGAACAAATGAGACTAAAACACTCTCCTAGTAATGAATTGAGTCAAGGAAGAGATAAAAAGAAGAAAAGGTATAACAATCCTGGGACTGAATGACATGATAATACAGAACACAGCAAAGTCTATGGTGACTTACTTTAAAAAGGCAGTCCTAAGAGGGAAGTTTATAAAAAACTCAAGGCACATTAAAAAACAGAAAGAGCACAACGAGTAAAATGATCTAACACTGCAGCTAATAAAAACTCGACAGCAACAACAAATGAACCTAAACAGCAGACAGACAGAATAAAAATAACAGACTAAGATGAAAAGACAAAAAAAACTAAAAAAAAAAAAAAAAAATTCAATGATCCAAAAGTTGGTTCTTTGAGGAAAAATAAACAAGATGCAGCAGACCTCTAGCCCAGTCAACCAAAAGAAAGAAGGAACAACTACCCAAATCAATAGAATTCTGTATAAATGGGAAATATCACAACGAGACAATGAAAAGATCCAGACAATCATTGAAGGAATTCTTCAAAAATCCTATCCTCTACTAAGTTTGAAAACATAGAAGAAATGGACGAATATACTTGAAATCCTGTGGAATCACCAACGCTAACCCAAGAAGAGATCAACAGCTGTAACTAGATCCATATACATGAAGAAATTGAAGATGTAATAAGTAGACTCCCCAACCAAAAATGCCCAGGCCCAGATTGTTTCCATGGCCAGAATTCTATAAAATAGTAAAGAGAATGATTACAACTCAGTATATTATTCAAGTTGTTTAGAAGGATACAAACGGGAGTTCTCCCAGATTCCTTCCATGAAACCAGCATCACGCTATTACAACAACCAGGTAAATACAACCAAAAAAGGAGAAACTATAGACCCATCTCCCTGTAATGAACAGCAGATGCCAAAATTCTAATCGGATACTGGCAAATCCGGGGCCTACCAGCCTCACATCAAGAAGATCATCCATCATGACCAAGTGGATTCATACCAGAGATGCAGGGAGGTTCAATCAATAATGTAAATCAATGAATATCATAAAACACATAAATGGTTGTTTTGAAAGACAAAAACCACACATCATCTCAATTGATGCAGAGTAAAAGCCTTTGACAAAACATCAGCATCCCTTCATCGTTAAGTCCTAGAGGAGGAATTGGATGGAGGGATCATTCCTCATATGTAATCAAAGTCATATACAGGGAAACCCACACCCAAATATGAGCCTAGATGGGAAACAAAAGAAGCATTCCCTTAAGGTTAGGGACATGGCTAGCGCTGCCCCTGTCACCACTCCTTTTCAATATAGTGCTTGAAATCCCTTGCTAGGGCAATAAGCGCAAGAAATAGAAATTAGAAAAGTTCTCTTGGAAAAGAGGAAGTCAAGCTATCTTTTTGCTGATGATGAATGATTGTTACCTAAGGGTTCGCAAAGAACTCCACCAGAAAACTCTGAGAAAACAATGATCAAGCTACTTCAGTATAGTGGCAGGTACAAAATAAACCGTAGAAAATCAGTAGCATTTTCTTTCACAACAACAAAAAGCCAACTGAAGAAGGCAATACAAAGGAGACCATCCCAATCACAAATAGACCTCAAAAACAAATAAAATTCAACCTAGGACAAACCTAACCCAAAGACACCCAAGGATCTCTACAACGAAAAATTTCAAACCCCGGAGGAAGGAAATGTGGGAAGACAACAGAAGATGGAAAAAACTCCCATGCTCATGGATGGGAAAAAAAGTAAAATGTCCATTCTACCCAAACTTGCTGTACAAATTAATGCAACCCCAAATCAAAATCCCAAGAAGCTTCTCACAGGCTTGGAAAAAAATTTCCATCAAATTTCAATTTGAAAAAGACCTGAATAAGCCAAAGCAACCCTGAGTAAACAGAGCGATACGGGGGGGTTGCTATACCAGACTTCAAAACTATACTGGCAGGGCTCTAGTCATAAAAAAACAGTGGACTGGCATCAAAAACAAGTACAATCTTATCAATGAGTATAAATCTGAGATTCCAAATCTGAGCACATTACAATTTCAGTCCACTTTCTCATATTGTTACTAAGGTAAGTCTGTGTATTTTATCAGGGTCTCTTAAAGAAAACAGATAGCAATTCAGTCATGAATATTATATGCTATATATTCAGTATGTTTGATATGCTCGACGTGACGAGTTCAAGGAAATTTCTCAATCAGTGCTTTTTAGTCACCACACTGGAAAAGGCGCGAGATGACGAATTCAGGGGAACTGTCAGTCCGCATAGGCTGATGTCTTGGTAGTCTCCCAATTCCGTTGCTTGAGGTCCATTAATGTGTTCCTGGTAGATTTGCTGTGTTCTCTTTTCATCACATCTGGGATCAAAAGGTTTGATAACAGCGCAAGACAAAACTCACCAGAATGAGAGAGGCAAACGCAGGAGAAAAAGGGGACCAGTTCCTTCTGCAGTGCCTTAAACAACTGCCTGCCCGGCAGAAGGTAACACCGCATTTGGGGTGGGCCATCTGGGTGAGGCCGTCACATCCAGATACCCTTTATTTCTTATTTGTTCCTGTACCAATCAAGTTGACACCAGAATTAACCATCACAAAGTCACCCACGATGAGGACATGTGCTGCCCTCCGAATCCAAACGGCCCACCAAACGTTTGTGCTTCTTTTTTGGTGGAGGGAGGGGCCAGGTACAACTTATTCTTTCCTTAGAAGGAATGTCTCTGCATGCTTCACACCACTGAAATCCTAGAAACTTCACTGAGGTCGATGGCCCTTGAATTTTAGTGGAATTTATTTCCCATCCTCTCAATGCACATATGCTTTACACAAGTCTACACTAGCTGCTCTTCTCTTCCTACCATCTACTCGCCTCCGCACACCTTGCGGTCCAATCCAAACACCCCTTTTTTCTTATTTGTTCCTTAGTCAGTCAAGTTGATACCCAGGATTAACCAACAGAAGTCCACCCCTTGTCAACTAGACACCCAATAAATAGCCTTCTCCTTATGTTATGCTTAAATGTAAATTGCAAACGATGACAGGGTAATAATTCCCCCCTGCCAGTGGGAACTAATGTCCCTAAGGGCCCAAATGTTGCCTCTAGACCTATAAACAGATTGAAGTCTAAGAAAGACCCTCAAGGTGAGATAGAAAGTGTTGTCCCATGAGGAGGTGCGCTTATTACCCTAAAGAAAATAATGAGTTTGCTATCTTCTTGGCAGACGCTAAGGAATTATGTGTGGGAATGGGCTTCTACGGGTGTAGGATAATCGGTGGTGGAAGGAATATCCATGGGACGTACTGAGTTATCGATATGAGCCCACTGAGTCGAGATTCTAGGCTTAACATGAAAGCTTGAGTGATTAAAAAAGGTTTTAAAAGTTATCTAACTGGTTGGTGAGTATTTATTACAACATGGCCTACTAACAGTGAGTTGGAGATGCCTGTATTCCTTGGCTTAGTATTTTTGAAGGGATTGTGAGGGTCAGTTAGATGGGCATGCTCGAGTGGCTTCGAAGTGTAAAACCACATCCTCCACCCAATATGAGGACCCAGGGGACATGCCATTCACTGAATTTATAAAATGGAAAGTACTGAGAGAGAGACATCAGAACATTTGAAGAGCTTGTTTTTGCTCTTATTTCTAATGCCAGATCTACAGTTAGAGAAGTTGTTGCTCGCTTCCATAAATTAAATGTACATGTAGTAATAGGTTTAACAGGACCACAGGGTAGGAATCAGGTGGCAGCACTGAATCGCCGAAGGCCAGATGAGTGTAGTTTTTGTAGTTATCATAATGGGTGGCAAAGGGAAAACAATGCATATAATGGCATTACCCGAAATGATCTTTGGAACTGGCTTATTAATCATGGTGTTCCCAGTAACAAAATACATAAGAAGCCCTACTAAGTTTTTATTTGGTCTCTATAAGCAGAAAGTATCTAGAACAAATGACAGGGTCAAACCTTTATTTTAGGAGTAGCAAATCCAGTCCAGTTGACCGGTTTCCAGATTTGAGACAGTTCACAGACCCAGAAACCCCTTTGAATGAAGGGGTGGCCGGGCTCCAGTGAGGAAGGACCTTGACACAATACCAAAGAGTTATGCTGTTGCCTTCCTCCTGTCCTTCCCAGAGGGGACCTGCGGCCTTTTACTAGGGTAACCATACACTGGAAGAAGAAAAGGAAATAATCAGTCCTTTCGAGGCCTATTGGATATGGTTCTGAGTTGACAACTGATACCAGGAGACACTCATAAAGCATGGTGGCCCTCCAGTTAAGTAGGGCCTATGGAGGTCAGGCAATAAATGGAGTTTAGTTTTGGCTGCTGAAGTCTGACTCACGGTGGGCCAGTGGGTCCCAGAACACATCCTGTGGTTATTTCCCCAGTCCCAGAATGCATAATTGGGATAGATATAATTAGAACTTGGCAGAATCCCACATTGGTTCCCCGACCTGTGGAGTGAGGGCTATTATGGTTGGAACGGCCAAATGGAAACCATGGTGTTGCCTCTACCAGGGAAACTAGTGAACCAAAAGCAGTATCGTATCCCTGGAGGATTGCAGAGATCATGTAAACTATCAAGGGATTTGAAATACATGCAGAGGTGAAGGGCTGGATTCTACCACATCATGCCTCTCCAATTTGGCCTGTGAGAAAGACAGATGGATCATGAAGGATGACAGTTGACTATTGAAAATTCAACAGTAGTGGACCCCACCAATTGCAGCTGCTGTTACCAGATGTGGTGTCCTACTTGAGCAGATTAATATGTCTCTTGTACCTGGTATGCATCTATTGATCTGGCAAATGCTTTCTTCTCAATACCGGTCATAAGGACCACCAGAAACAATTTGCTTTCAGCTGGCACGGCCAACAGTATACCTTCACTGTCTTAACTCAGGGGTATGTTAACTCTCCAGCCTTGTGCCATACTTAGTTAGAAGGGATCTAGATCGCTATCTTCCAAAAATCACACTGGTCCACTATATTGATGATGCTATGTTGATTGGACCCAGTGAACAGGGGGTAGCAGCTAGTCTAGACTCGTTGGTAAAGCATATGCACATATGCGCATGAGAGGATGGGAAATAATCCAACTAAAATTCAAGGAACATCTACATCAGTGAAGTTTCTAGGAGTTTAGTGGTGTGCAGCCTGCAGAGACATTTTTCTAAGGAAAGAATAAGTTGTTGCACTGGCCCCTCCTCCCCCCCACCCCAAAGAACAGAAAAACACAACGTTTGGTGGGCTTTTTGGATTCTGAGGCAGCACATTCCTCATCTGGGTTGTTACTATGACCCATCTATCAGGTGACTCGTAAGGCAGCAAAATTTGAGTGGGGCTTGGAACAGGAAAAACGCACTTCAACAGGTCCAGGCTGCAATACAGGCTGCTCTGCATCTCGGGCCATATGATCCAGCAGAACCCAACAGGTGTTGCTTGAGGTATCAGTGGTATATAGAGATGCTGTCTGGAGTTTTTGGCAGGCTCCCATAGGGGACTCACATCGGAGGCCCTTGGGATCTTGGCGAAGCAAGTCTCTACCTTAATCTGCAAACAACTATTTTCCTTTTAAGAGAGGACAGCTTTTAGCCTGCTATTGGTCATTAGTGGAAACTGGAACGTTTGACAAATTGGGCCACCAAGTCACCATGTGACTGAGCTGCCAATTTCATTAGCTGGGTGTTATCTGACCCCAGACCATAAAAAGTAGGATGTACACAGCAACAGCCCATTGTCAAATGGAAGTGTACAGGGGAAGGGCCCGGTCAGGCCCTGAGTGCACAAGCATGTTACATGAAGTTGCCCAAAGGCCTATGGTTCCCACTCCTATTACAATGCCTACCAGGGCTTAAGCATGCACCTGTGGTTTCATGGGGTTTGCCCTATGATTGGTTGACTGAGGAAGAGAAGGCTAGGGCCTGGTTTACAGATGGTCTGCATGCTTTGCAGGCACAACCCAGAGGTGGACAGTGCAGCATTACAGCCTATTTCTCAAACAACCCTACAAGGACATGGTGAAGGAAAGTCTACAGTGGGCAGAACTTCGGGAATGCACCTTGGTTGTGCATTTTGCTGGAAGGAGAAATGGCCAAATGTTCGATTAATACTGATTCATGGGTTGTAGCCAATGGTTTGGTTGGATGGTCAGGGGCTTGGAAGGAACATGACTGGAAAACTGGTGAAAAAGACATTTGGGAAAGAAATATGTGGATTCAGAGCTCTCTGAATGGTAAAAGGATGTGAAGATACTTTTGTTTCATGTAAATGCTCATCAAAGGTGATCTCAACAGAGGTTGAGTTTAATAATCAAGTAGTCGACGGAATTACTCGTTCTGTGGATAGGGATAGTCAGCCTCTTTCTTCAGTTGTCCCTGTTGTTGCTCAGTGGGACCATGAACAAAGTGGTCATTGTGGTAGAGATGGAGGTTATGCATGGGATCGACAGCATGGACTTCCACTCACCAAGGCTGATCTGCTACAGGCTGCTGGGAGAGAAGTGCCAGCGTTGCCAACAGCAGAGAACATTGAGCCCCCGATATGGTACTCTTCCCGGGGTGACCAGCCAGCACCTGGTGGCAGGTTGCCTACATTGGACCACTCCCATCATAGAGGGGACAGCGTTTTCTCCCTCTTACAGGAATAGATACTTATTCTGTTTATGGGTTTGCCTTTCCTGGACATAATGCTTCTGCCAAAACTACGATCCAGGGACTTACAGAATGCCTTATCAACCATCATGATATTCCTCACAGAATGGCTTCTGACCAAGGAACTCATTTCACAGCCCAACGAAGTGTGACTGTGGGTCCATGGTCATGGTATCCACTAGTCTACCACATTCCCCACCATCCAGAAGCAACTGGCTTGATAGAAGATGGAATGGCCTTTTGAAGACAAGGTTATAGCACCACTTAGGTAACAATACCCTGGCGGGCTGGGGCAAGGTTCTCCAAAAGGCAGTACATGCTTTGAATCAGAGTCCACTATATGCAATGTTTTCTTCTAGCCAGAATTGGGTCCAGGATCGAAGGGTTGGAAGTGGGAATGATTCCATTCACTATCACCCCTTGTGATCCAGTAGGAAAATTTTTTCTTCCTGTCCCCACGACCTTGCGGTCTGCTGGTCTAGATGTTTTGGCTTCAAAGGGGGGAGTGCTTTGCCAGGTGATACAGCAAACGTTCCATTGACCTGGAAGCTAAGACTTCCCCTGGCCACTTCAGGCTTCTAATGCCTTTAAGCCAACAGACTAAGCAAGGAATAACAATAGTAAGAGGAGCGATTGATCCAGACTACCATTGGGGGAAAATTGGGACTTTTTCTCCACAATGGGGGTAAGGATGATTATGTCTGGAAGGCAGGTGTTGCTGTAGGGCGCCTTCTGGGCTACCATGTCCTATGATTAAGTGATTAAGGTCAATGGGAACTCCAACAACCCACACCTGACAGGACAATACATGGCCCAGACCCTTCAGGAAAAGGTATTGGTCACTCCTCCACGGACCGAGTCAAGACCTGCAGAGGTTCTTGCTGATGGTGGGGGAAATATAGAATGGGTAGTAGAAGAGGTAGTCATAAATATCAGCAGAAGCCACGGGGCCCAGTTGCAGAATTGTGGATTATAATAGATATTACTTTTGTCCTATTTGGTTAAGAAGTGTGCGGGATATTATATATAGATATGTATAGAGAATCTAGATCTCTATATTACGTGGATACTGTATGTTCCCTTTTGAAGCGCAACTGAGTTATGTGTTAAGTGTTGTCATGTTTTGGTTATTAGATACTGATGGACTAAGTGTTCCTCAAGGCCATTACCACCTACTCTACGATATAATGCTTTACTATTGCACACGAGACACTTACAACATGTTAGGTGGAATTATGACCCTGCCATCGTTTGCAAATGACATTTGTAGGGATTGCTTTGGCGCATTGTCCAAAATCATTTGCCAATTCAGTTCAGGCATAGTGCCCTTGCCCTTCCCCCCACCCCCCCAACCGAGATATGCATTCTGCCATAAAATGTACTGCATATTTCTCTCCGCTTTTTTTCCATTTTTAGCTAAAAGTGATAATCCATGAGTACAGCATCCTTCATGTAAAACCAATTTGCACGGCTGTTGTGCAAAACCCACAGCCCACCTTCCAGCGGGGCGTCAGGTTGATCAAATGAGGGTCCCAACCCAGGGACTACCAATTGTGGTTGTTTCACCCATTACCACAATCGCAGGCCTTACATTCTACCACTCCCTCTTTTCCGCAGATTGTTCCCTAGGCTTAGTATAGGGGCACAGGTGGATGAAAGCAGAACAGTCCACTCTTCTGGAGTGTTGTCTTTGCCTTGGTCACTTCTGGCTGTTCCTTTCATGGGCTGATAGTTTGTTCAAGAATAACCTTTCGATTTACTAATGAAGTACAAGCAATTCGATATATAGGATTTAAACCAGCATTAATAGTTATGGTAGTTACTTTAGCATAGACACATATGTTCAGATAATATGTTGATTCCTGAGTTACATTTTTTCCTGTTAAATATGACAAGGTTTTACTGTGGCTTATGACATCACCTAACCTGTAGAGGAAGTACGCTTGTGGCATCAGCCATGGGTTATCCCCAAGGAGAGATCCAATAGCCAATTAGATTTGGGATATATAGGCTTATGGCTGCCTCTTGCCACACAATTCTTTCAGCAGGTGTGCGGTGTAGCTGATGTTGATGGATGAGTCTTGCTTGGCTCAAGGAGCCCCGTATTTGCTTTATTGGTTTTGGTTTAGTGCCTTTTGGTAACACTCTCTTGTATACCAAAAGGCCTTCCCATCTCGTACACTTGCATGTGTGTGGTCTCAATACCTCTTCCCCATGTTCTTAACGTCAGGTCTTCAACAGCAGGGCTTTACGCCTCTCTTCTTCGCAGATATCCCAATTTAGGAGGCAAGGAAGCCTTTACCTTTTGTGGGTGCTTAGATCCCCTGGCCAAAACATCTCCCTGGTAGAATAATCATTACTGATGTCAGAGCTCCTGTATTGATATATTTTGTTTAAGTGCATAGTTTAAGGACTTTAGTATATATTTGGTTCTGAACAGAGAATATCTTTTCACAGTTCTTTTTTTTTTTTAAATTTTTTTTAAAGAAGGCAGTTTTACCATTTAAAACAATTCCTCCTGGAGCATAGCTTCCTTGAAAGTGTAATTTCCCATCTTGCAGAGATTCTAGCTTATCAAACTGGTCTCCAAGACCCACATTGGGGATACTTTTGAGACAGGGTCTCCCTGTAGCCCCAGCTGTCCTGGAGCTCACTCTGTAGAACAGGCTGGCCTTACAAAGATCCACCTGCCTCTGCCTCCCAAGTGCTAGGATCAAAGGCGTGCACCACAATGCCTGGCTAAATACCTGTAACTTTAGACCAGTTTAATTTGGAGATCAAATCCAGTCTTAACAGATAACAAATAAAACCTTTAGAAAACCAGTTCAGAATTTTTTGTAGGAACTTAGGAACCCAGGTTCAAATTAGGCCTTTGAAAAAGTTTAAGAGGCATGCCGAAAGTAAACTTAATTTATGTGCACAATATAGAATGAAAAAACTTTGAAGTGGCCACTTTTAACAGGAACCAACACAGAGGAACACACATGACACAAATCTCAGACACATGAGAGAACAGTTAACACACAGAGAGCTTGCATAGACATTTGACTTAATATAATGAGATGTCCCCAGGGGGGCAACTTACGCTTTATACTCCGCTCTACCCTGTCGATGAATGATGGTAAATCCTCCTCGGACCTCTGCCGCAGCCCCGCCATGGGGTTTTCCGTGGGCCCGGTGTCTAGCTTAGCCCACGCCTGAATTCCGCAGTCTCGAACTTGCTCCCTATATTGGGGAGTCTGTACCCGAGATTGTTCAAGCCCAGTAGTATACCCAGTTTGGGTTCCTATCAGCATTCCCCAAGTGATGGCTACTGGGGGTTATCAGTGGCATTGGCTTCAGCCTGTTCCCTGCATTCCTCCTGGAATAGAGTGACCCATCTAATAAAGATGGGATTAGGAAGTACCGCTTTGGCGGCATCCATCCAGTCCTTTGGCACACAGGGATGATAGGCGACATCCTGTAGGAGGGTGGTCGCCCATGGGGAGTTGGGACCATCCTCTGCCACAGCCTTTTTGAGTTCTTTTAGGTCCTTGGCCTCCCAGGGGTACCAGTCCAAGGGTCGGACAGGGGTGGGATTGACATTAACCTGAAAGGCTTGAACTAATTTAGGAGTGACCCCCCCCTTCTTGCACCTCGGCGTAAGCTGGTGGTCGGGAAAGTTCCTCAGGGAAGCGTTGTTCTGTCTCTCTGGCCTCCTGCCTCGAAGCCGAGTAGGGGGATGGGGCCTGTGGAGTCTGGACACTCAGGGGCATCCCAGGCCATATGCTCCTCCCTGAGACCAGGGCATCTCTCAACCTCTTCCGAAGCTGAAATTCCACCCCCAGGAGGTGGAAGGGAGTCGGGGTGAAAAGTGGCTTTAAGCGCCACAATCATGGGGTAAAAGCCCAAAGGAGGTCCTGCTCCAAGAATCCTTTCTCTTTCTCTTGCCAGCTTTTCTATTCACCCCCAAACTTTCCAGGAGAAAAGGTTGACCCCTCTTATCCAGGGGGCCAGAAAGAGGACGTGGTCCCAGGCAGGCTCCACGACCGCATTGGTCAGTTCTAATCCCCTGGATTTTAACATCAATCTCAGTGCTTTAAGCGCTGGGTCCTTATCTTTTCCCATTGCGTTTCCCATCGAGGGGACTCACTTACCCGAAAGACCGATTGGCCCCAGCCGTATTGCTAGCCGTTAGGGTCTCGGGGGTCTTCAAGTCCCACGTTGGGCGCCAGATGCGGGGGTCGTAGAGAGGTGGTTGGCAAAGGCCACCCTCTCCAGCTTCCTCGCCGCCGAAGATCTTCACTCTGTCGGCCCGCGACGGAGTGGGGCTGGGGAGAGTAAGTGCGCTGCCGAACCGAAAGTAACCACGGCAGGGAGTCGAGTCAGAGTGTTACAGCTCAAGCTCACTTTATTGCAGGTTTACAGAGGTTTATATAAGCCATGCCAGCTTCCCTACTGGGGTATGTGTCTCTTCCTAATTGGTCCTTTTTAGGAGGATTAATTTACAAGTCCCTAATTGATCCAATCCCTTCCCTTCCTAGCATAGTCCCTAATTATCATGTTAGGAAGTAAGGAGCATAAGATAAGCTTGGAATGTCCTGTGGGCTGGAACATCCTGTGGTTAATGAGCATCCTGCTTATCTTATGAGGAGGAAGTAAGGAGGGGAAGGGCAGGATGAAGATAAGCCTGGAATGTCCTGTGGGCTGGAACATCCTGAGGCTTATCTTACGCGGAGGAAGTAAAGTGAAACTAGCCTTCCTTGCTCGATGGGCGGGGGTGAGTTCATGAAACTCTAGCACAGGCTTTCTTTTGTCCATGCCATTAAGTATATGCCTTTTGATTGGGGAGTTTAGCCCATTAATATTTAAGGTTATAATTGAAAGATGGATGTTGCTTCCTTTCACCTTATTATCCATTTGGACTTTTAGCCTCTGATTCTACTCCTATGGTTATGTTTTTATTAGTTTCTTTTCCTGGGTGTTTGAGAATTGTTGCTCTTCTCTCCTGCCCTTTGAATTGCTTCCAGTATTTTATGAAGAGTTGGTTTTCCGGACATATAATATATCATCTTGTTTATGTCATGGAAGATTTTTCTCTCTCCTTCTACTATAATTGACATTTTTTCTTGGTAAAGTATTCTGGGTTGGCATCCATAGTCCTTTAACACTGGGAATGCTTTGCTCCATGTTCTTCTTGCTTTCATGGTTTGCACTGAGAAGTCAGTTGTAATTCTGATGGATTTCTCTTCGATGTGACTTGTTTTTCTTTTGTAGCCTTCAGAATTTTGTCTTTGTTTTGGGCGTCTAGCATTTTAACTATGATATGGCATGGGGAGTTTCTTTTCTGATCTTGTCTATTTGGAGTCCTATGTGCTTCTTGTATTTGTATGAGTTTTCTATTTTTAGTTTGTGGAAATTTTCCTCTATTATTCTGTTGAAGATATGATCAATACTATTCTGTTGAGATTCTTCTCCGTCCTCTCTTCCTATGATGTGGAGGTTTGATCTTTTCATAGTGTCCCATATTTCCTGGTTGTTCCATTTTTGTGTATTTAAAAATTTTTCATATTCTTTATTTGAGCTTTTTAGTTGCTCTGTGTTATCTTCCAGATCTGTTATTCTTTGTTCTGCTTTCTCATTCTACTTCTGAGGCTTTTTCCTTTCCTTTCTTCTTGATTGGATGAGTGTTCTAATTCCTTTTTCATTTCATCCTGTGATTTCTTTAGTATTTCCATTTTCTTTTTGAGCTTCTCAATCTATTCTTGGTGCTCCTTACTTCATTGGTTGGCTTCCTTTTTCAGCGTTCCTACTTCCTTTCTGAGTTTGTTTTTTTCTCCCTCTAGTTCTTTCGGAGTTTGTCAGTCTCTTCCTTTAGTTCTTTGTGAAGTTTGTCATTGTAGCCCTCTAGGTCCTTTTTGAGTTTTTCATTCTCTCTCTTTAGTTCTCTGAATTCTTCCTTATTTTCTTTAATTTCTCTGTATAGGTCTGCAATTATTCCTCTAAGCTCTGCTCCTTGGGTCACCTCCAGGGGTATCCCATTGTAGCTATCTCCTACAGGTTTAGTAGAGCCTGGTGCGAGATTATCCTGCACCTTTCCCATGTTGTCCCTTCATTCTGTCACTGGCATGTGGGTTTCCCTTTTGTGATTCAAATCACAAGTGTCTTTTCACTATGTTAGCGGCTGGTTTTGCTTGCCTCCTTCTGATGCTTTTTTTTCTTTTCTTTCCTCCTGTTTGTTTATGGAGTATTGACTTGTGTAGGTTTCAGGCTTTTGATTTTGTTTATATATTGGATATTGGAAGTCTAAGTCACTCTTCCATTCCTGTTCTGAATGTTCTCCAAAGAAGTCCTCTTGGATATTCTCTCATCAATTTCAGTTGGGCGGGGGTGGATATGCCTGACTTAACCTGCACCCTGGTACCTGTCTGGAGCGACATCCGGGCTCCTGTGCTTCAGGAGCCCGCCTGCACAAAGACACTGAACCAGACCCACCTGGCATCGGCTGCAAAGGTGAAGGGCGGCTCGGCCCAGACAGCCACCCCCTACAAGGGTTTAGAGTTGATACCCTTTTCCAGCAACCCAGGAGTCAATCTACCGTAAAATCTACCTGTCTGGAGCGACTTCTGGGCTCCTATGTTTCAGGAGCTTGCCCACATGAAGACACAAAGGCACTGAACCAGACCCACCTGGCACTGACTGCAAAGGCAAAGGGCCGATTGGTTTTATTTTTTATGTGTACAAGTGTTTTGCCTGCATGTAAGTGCATCTACATCATATGATGACCACGGAGGCCAGAAATCATTGGCATCGGATCCCCTGGAACTGGAGTTATGGATGGTGTTAACCACCATGTGGGTGCTAGGAATTGAACCCAGAGCCTCTGGAAGACCAACCCATCTCTTACCCACGGAGTCATCTTTCTAGCCCTGAGTTGCCCATGATAATTTTGTTGGATCTTGCTATTTTAGCCCAACCTTGCCTCAAACTCACAGTCCTCCTGCTTTCTCCTCCCAAATGCTGGGTTTATAGGCATGCATGACTACATGTGTTTTGTGATAATTTATAATAACATTTATTTTATTTGGCAAAACATTCCAATGTCTTAATCTGTAAGAGTATTATTTTTCCAAAGGTTCATGAACATTCTTATACAGTATTTATAATGCATACTGATTCAGCTATCTGCAAGAAAGCTTGGTAGTTTATTAAAGAATTAAATGGGTTTCATGGTAATTGTGCTGTTAGTCAACTGGTTTGAAAAATTTTATCCACGTAAAAACCTTCACACAAATATTTATAGCACCTTTAGCCATACTCAATAAAAACTTGAATCAATCACGATGTTCTTCAATATGTGAATGGATAAACATAATGTGTTAGTTTTAAACATCATAATACTGTTCAGCATAAAGAAGAAATGTATTATCAAGCAATTTAAAGGCATGAATACCTCATGGTGACATTTCTAAATGAAAAAAAAGCTATTCTGAGGTAGTTATACATGGAACCATTCTACTTTCAACATTTTGAACAAGGCAAAATTAAGGACGTTCTGAAGAGATTAGTGGTGGTCAATGGTTTAGGTTAGGGAGAAGTATGGAAACCCGAGAACAGTTCTACATAACATTGCTGCAATTGTTGTACATATAACACTGTGCTTTCATTGAAAACCAGAGAACCTTGCAGCAAAATGCTTTCTTAATGTATTTATTTATGATGGATAAATGCATCATTTAGGAAGTTTGAGATTCTAGGGTGTGTCTCAAACAATAGCTCTTAGAGTTATTTAGGGAAATGTGACCAAGAGGACAGATGGTTGGATGGAGAGAGCATGAATGGATGGCTGGATGAAGGGGAACAAAAATGGATGGATGGGCAAACAGATAAAATGTTCTCTTATGGAATTATTTGTTCATGTGATTATTGAAGTGAAGTCTTGACATCTGTAGTCAACAAACATGAGAACCAGACAAGCTGATCATGCAAGTTCTAGAGCAAATGTGAAGTTTTGAGAAGTAGGGAACCAATGCCCTAAGTTAGAGTGTAAATACAGGCTGACTAGAGGCCCCAAAGAGCTAATATTTCAGTTTGAGTCCAAAGGTCAGAAAAGAGCAATCTCTCTAGTCCAAGAGCCAGCAAGAGAAAATCCTTATTACTCACCTTTTTTTGTTCTGGTAATATCTTCACTGGGGTCTCCCCAACTAAGGGAGGATGGCCTGTATTGCTCAGTTTACCAACCAAATATTATATCATGCTGATGTGCCTCCTGGACACATTTATACTAAGGTGTGACACATAAAACTAAGTATCCTTTAGTTATATTTATTTCAATTGGGCATGATGACAATTGTGGGAACTGGACACATCAAGGAAGAAATATTAAACAGCAGACACTGTGTATCTATAAAATGAAGTTACACTGTCAAGATGAATCTATGATAGAAGAGTTCCATGTTCTGTCCTCATTTAGTTAGTAGCAATTACTGCCATCTCTCCATATTTCAGGCACTGCGCTTGGTGTTGGGATGCATTTTCTCATGCAGAACTACTAAGCTGATGCTGCTTTGCCAAATCGTGAAATTTTCAGCTTAGCACAGCAGAGACTTCTTCCCTTGAAATTCTGGAAGAGTAGAAAATCAAGTTGTCTGTGGGGCCATTGGTTTCCCAGGTCTCCCGTGGGGAACTATTTGTTATAGCTTTTATTTTTTATTATTTTTTTCAAAGCCAATTTTTATTGAAGCTTTGTGCATTTCATACAAAATTTCCAATCAAGTCTAGACCCATTCTCCCTTCCTCCCCCCGTCACCACCAGAGCTCATGAATTCTGCCAAACGTGGTTTTCATCTTTTTCTCAGGTTCTTTTAAAATATTTGATATAGAAGTTCACTGTTTTGAGCAGAAGTTCACCATTTCAGTCAGTTCTTTGACTCAGTTTTTGTTGTTGTTGTTGTTCCTTCCAATCTGCATCACTCCAGAATATGCATATATGCATGTCACATATATTTTTAGCATCTTCAACTTATAATTTCTTTTTTTCATGTTTGTTGTGAATAGTTTTTTTTATTATTATTTGTTTATTTTTAAGGGATTCTACAATATAATAACACAGTTGTTTTCAGATAACATTGATGTTACTCAGTTTGCGGTACAATTAGGTAATTGGTGCATTTTGCAAGTATCTACGTACAAATTTTGAACAACCCAAGGTTTCCATAGTCCAGTTGGTGATGCTTGTATGCACAGGCATGTTGATCAATTAGGAGTCCAGTCTATATTGATGTAGTCTCATGATTCACCCTTATCTCTCCACAGCCCATACATTCTACCATGCCTCCTCTTCCGCAATTTGTTCCCTAGGCTTTGTGAAAGGGGCACGAGTGGGTGAGAAGAAAACAGACTACTTTCATTGGAGTTGTCATTTTGGACTCTAGTCTGTTCAGGTTGTTTCCCTTCATGGGTTGACAGCTTATCCAGTGATACCTTTTTAGTCATACTAACAAAGCACAAGCAATTGGATGTACAGGCATTTAAGCAGCACTAATTATTATGGCAAGCTAAGCTGTGAACATAGACACAGGTGCTTGGATGGTATGCTAATCCACAAACTGTGGTTTCTCTATAAAGGGTGACAGTTCTTATTGTGGCTTATAACATCTCCTAGCCACTAGAGGACATAAGCTTGTGGCATCCGCTGTGAGTTATTCCTCTAAGGAGAGAGCTAATAGCCAAATAGATTTAGGATATATATAGACACTTGACTGCCACTGTTGCACAGTATCTCCAGGCAGTTGAGGTGTAGCTGATACTGATGGAGGAGTCTTGCTTGTCTCAGGGAGACCAATATTTTGCTGTATTGGTATAGCTTTTAAACAGTCCAAGTATTCTGAGGCTTGTGGCTGCCCAGTGTCTGAAAATTACTAAGTGGAAGTTGGAGAGAAGACTTCCTTTCTATTTACTTTCTCTTCAATTGGTGTAATACCAAATGGTCACTTCAGATTTACTAGAGTAGGTAGCCCTGGCAGTCAGCTTTTATCCCAAACTTAGAGGTCAAGTCCCACAGCCCTCTCAGAAATAATTATCAGGCATAGGTCCTCCACACCTGTGAGTCCCCCCCAGATCAACACTGTTTCCAACTTCTACAGATTTCATTTCTTACCTGTGGTCTCTCCCTAAGGACACTGCTTGTCCTGGTGATATTGTGTTTGTGATTCTTCTGTGTCCCATTATTCATTGGGAAATAAATTTCAAACGTTTATTTGCCAAATTCCTTATATTGCATTTCCCCCCAGTTTCTACCATGCTGTATTCTGATTGGATGCTGATCGCAATATTGAATTTACAAAATGGAAAGGTCCTAGATCTCCCAAGTCACTGTTCGGATAGCAGTTGCTCAAGAACCCGCTGTCTCTGGTGTATCCATGGGGAACAAACAAATTAGATTAAACCATGAAGTGAATATGAGGACAGTGGAAGCAGTAAAAGTGCATTAATGAACTTGAGTTTTCCAGGGCTTTCTTATATGTTTCTTACCCATAACTTCTCCCTTGAGTATGTAGCTATTCATGCTAGCCAATGAGAAGACAGATAGATGAATTAACCATGCTTTGAGTTTCTGCTAGATGAATGGCATAAACAGACAAATGAGTAGAGCAAGAGATACACACAAAGCAAATCTTTTTTTAGCAAGCTGAGTATTATACAAAACTCATTGAATATACTTTGTGGTTTCCACCCACCTCTTTGAAATCCCTTTCCATTCTGCAATTTTGTATGACAGTTACAAGGAAAAGTGAAAATTAATTCTTTAAATTATGTTTCACTTGGTACCTATTAATAGTTGAGATACCAATGTATCATTTTGTCAGTTTTTCCTTTTTATAAAATTTAATAGTTGGGCATGGTGATGCACGCCTTTAATTCCAGCATTTGGGAGGCAGAGGCAGGTGGATCTCTGTGAGTTCAAGGCCAGCCTGGTCTAAAGAGCAAGCTCCAGGACAGCTGGTACTAAAAGGGAGACCCTGTCTCAAAAATACAACCCCCCCAAAATTTAAAATATATTTTAAGTAAACTTATTTTAAATATGAATGTAAATATTAAAATGTCAACCTACTTGCTCTGTTTTATTTCTTTTTAAATTAAATTAAATTTTATTATTTATTTATTTATTTATTTATTTATTTATTTATTTATTTTTTGGTCTTTTCAAGACAGGGTCTCCCTGTAGCCCCAGCTGTCCTGGAACTCGCTGTTTAGACCAGGCTGGCCTTCTTTCTTTTTGCCAGAATTGACCAGAGTCCAAGTCAACAGCTCCAGAGAGAGTGGACTGTTTTACCTCTCATCCACCTGTGCCCCTTTTCTAAGCCTAGGGAACAACCTGCGGAAGAGGGGGCGTGGTAGAATGTAAGGGCTGCGATTGGGGTGAATGGTGAAACTACAGCAATGTAGTCTGGACACTCATTTGATCAACTTGATTGAACAAACAACCTGTCACCCCCCACTGGATGGTGGGGCTGTAGGTGTTTGGGCACAACAGCCTGCAGATAGGTTTTGCATGAAGGATGCTTGTAGTCATGGATTATCACTTATAGCTAAAAATGAAAAAAAAAATCTGAGAGAAAGATGCAGGACAGTTATGGCAGAATGCATGATCTGGGATGGGGTGGGGGTGGGGGGGAGGGAAAGGGAAATAAGCCTGAACTGAATTGGAAAAAAATGTATGAAATCACAAAGCCTCAATAAAAATTAATTAAAAAAAAAAAAAAAGACAGGGTCTCCCTATAGCCCCAGCTGGCCTTGTGTTTTTAAAACTTCTAAAATTTGGCTTTTAGATATTGAGTTTTTGTGACAGAAATATCCCATTTTAATTTATTTTAATAAAGTTACATTGAATAATTTATATTGTACCAACAATTTACATTAAAATGAGCATATTAAAATACAGTTAAAGAAGAGGTACAGTATATGACAGATGTTGTAACTCTGAGAATATTTATTTTAAAATCCCATATCAATCTGCACAGACATTGTTCACAAGAGTTGAAATTCAGGTCATCTCCATGAACCTCATAGAGGAACACCATTTTTCTTTAGTCATGAAGCAAAGTTAAGAAGCAAAGCTGTCACAGAGTATTTTGTTTCCCCATCACACCACAGACTCAAGGGAGAATTCCATCATGCATAATGCAAGGCACACACATCCTCTCATTTCACTGTATTTTAATATGTGTCTAATTGACAAACTTTGTTTTTCTTAAGGCCCTAGAGCATACCAATATCAATACAAAGCAACTGTCATGTTACAAATTGGTAATATATTGTGCATGTTTATATGAAATATTTCCATTAAAAAATTCATCAATAAAGTAGGTTTTCAACAATTCTATCAAAAAAGAAAGCATACTTCATCACTTTTGAAATGAACATTCATAAATTCTCTCCCAACTGTTGTGGTCCTTGTACATCTGACACTTTAAAAATCAGTCATATTGTCATATTGTCAGCACGGTTTGGCACATGCTAGCCAAGAATTAGAGTTCCACATAACTACTTCATGTAAGTACCAGGAATGGAAAACTAGTTTTTATGACACAAAAATAGCAAACAAACCCCTGAAATTTTTTCTTCTAGTAGAAACTTTTATTTAGAATAGAAAACTCTTGACTTTCTTACCACTGATTCTCAGGGGTTCCCTGGTACCCAGCCATATGCTGGGCATACAATTGTCCTCAGAAGCTCTATGAATAAGTCCAGGCATGGTGGGACATGCCTTTAATTTCAGCACTTGGGAGGCAGTCAGAGTCAAGTGGATCTTGGTGAGATGGAGGCCCGCCTGTTCTACACAGCATGTTTCAGGCCACCTGGGGCTACATGGAGACCATGTTTCAAAAAAACAAGCAAAATACACACACACAAAAAAATAGAACTCACTGTCAAAGATTCATTATGAAGAGCTCAACTGCATCTTAAAATATGAATGATGCCAATTGAATATGAAAATCCTTACACTTTTAGTTGGTCAGTTCATTTATTATCTCTACTCACTGAAAATATTATTTAATTTGAGAATTTCTTCCTTGTGTATATTATGTATTGCTTGGTTTATTTACTTGTTTTCAATTGTAGACATTATTTATTTTGAAATTAATATATTTACACTGCTGTTTTGTTAATTTGCTTTCTCTTTCTCCTAATCCCCTCTCTGTTCAATGATGCTTCAAGTTAAAAATAAAAAGAAATGTAGATGCTGTACTTGACCAGTGCCGAGAAACTGAGATTAGACCAGGAGTCTCCCAATTTTACCTCAGGAGTGCTTTCCCTGGCCTTCTGAGAGCCTGTATTAGATGCTTTGTGTTTGAAGTTCACACAGGGCTTATATACATGGTAAGTGATCAAGCAGTGCAAAACACATAGAGATTTTCCTGTTATAGTAAGAAAACGGCATAGTACACCTAAGGCCAGGGTGACTGGTCATATGATGGTTTTTATGTTCTTATGCCTAGACAGGTATTATGATGCTTTTTATGTTCTTATGCCTAGGACTTTGGTTGAGCATGCAAAACAAGTAATAAACAAATTTTTGGTCTTTCAATGTATTTTTTTAAGTATTCAGATTTAAGTTTGCACATGCAAATCCAGTCGGGTATGCCAAATAATTCTTCTGTGCATATAAACAATGAAACTTGAAGTGGCCACTTTGTATGACAGAACTAACATAGAGGACACTAGACATACCTTAAACAGGAAACATACGGGCCCCATAAAGAGAAGGAGAGTTGAGATAAAGAGCTCATGGGCTTCAACAAATTGGGAAATGAAGCATGTTCAAAGATGGATGTAGCCCAATTAGACACAACAGAGCAGTGTCTTAACTAAGCAAGGCAAAGGAAGCTTTAACTACAGCTTCTGATATTTTCAAAGAAAGGAAAGCTGCAATTGAAGATATAAACATAAAACTCCTTCATGCTTAGCAAGAATTAAAGGAGAAAGAAAAGCAACTTCAAAAATTGATACAAGAAGAAATAAAGATGAAAAGTTTGGCTCATGATCCTTTCCAAAAAGTTGAAGAAGCAATGAGTTCCTTAGCAATTAATTGAAGCAGGGAAAAGTACCTGACATAACAATTCAAGAAAAAAAAAATCTGGCAGGATTCCAGGAACGCATGGAATATTGGGGGATCTAGGAACCATTGATGGAAGTATGACATTGCCCTTTCCTTCTGCTGTTATGCATCAGACCACATTGTTGTATTGTAAACTTTCCCAAAAGACACAGTGTTGGAGTTGCGACCCTCATAGGCCTAGATAAGATGGCAGTATGGACAAAAAAATGACCAAAATCCAAACTCCTGAGAACACTGCCTGGCAACTCAGTAGAGTCAAAATGAAAAATGAGGAAGTCCGCCAAGCCTTTCTTCTTGCTTTACACGATACCTAGTGGCTGACAACCTGGATCAAGCCATGAGAGCAGCCCACCAGAAAGACAGAAGATGGAGAGCAGTGGCTCCACAGAGGCAGATCATAGAACAGTCAGGTGCAGTGTCTGGTGGTGGAAACAAAGCAATGAAAGGAAGAATGGGCCCACCAGACATTGTTGAAATTTTGGAAGAGGAGGCATACAAAATGGAATCCCAGTTGGAAAAGCAGTCCAAACAAGCTGTAGCTGAGCTGGCCCTGGGGAGTGCTAAAGGCCCAGGACCTGCCTTGCTATGCTCCTGCCACTGCCTCCTCTGTGTTGCTGGGTGCACCACCATCCTCCTGCAGTGCGTCTCCCCGCCATGCTGCTCCCCTTGCACCCGCCATTGTTGCTCACCGGGTGCCGGGGCCATGGAGCTGTGGAGTCCAGGGGCATGTCAAAACAGGGATAGCCCAGAACACTCCTCAGCTGGGTGGTCACTGCCAGCAGCCAGGGACCATGCCCAAGAAGAAAGCGGCTGCAGCCTCCATGAGCCAAGCCACCCTAGCCATGCCTCTGTCACTCCTGGCTCCCAGCCCGCCCCCTCCCCAAGCTGTACCAGTGCTCCCAGGCTGGCAAGTGGACTGCAAGGACCAGCGGGTGGCCCAGGCCAGAGACCTAGCATATAGGGAAGGACTATCATGGTGAGAAGGATGAGAATAAGTGGGGCTGTGTGAGGGCGGAGCTTAGCCTTGAAGGCAGAAAGGGAAATTAAGACAGAGGAACAGTGGGCCAGCATTCACCCTCTCATGGCTACAGACAGATACTACAGAAAGGGGTCTACCCACTGAATGCTGTATTGTAAACCTAAACCCTATCAGAGAAAGGCGTGCCTCACAAACACTGAAGTGGCATTTTACACATGCCAGCAGCTATAAACTGAAACCACAGAAGGGATGTGTTTTTTAAAACACTGGGGGGAGGGAAGGGGGGCCTCAGAGACCATGCTGGGCGCCAGACTTAGGAACCCTCTGGGCCAGCCAGCAGAGTTCCAAGACCCTGACCAGGAAGAGGTGAGTAGATGACTCTGGGAGCTGAGTGAATGGCAGGGAGCTGGGTGAATGGCAGGGAAGACACGAGCACGCCATCTTGTTTACTGTGGGAAAGACAAGGATTTATATACGAATGTCCACTGCTTCTTCTGGAAGTGTCTCAGGTGCTGATCAAACCACCATCTCTGAGCACAGGTTAAATCCGTTCAGTATTCGAAGAGGTCAAGCATGCAACTGCAGGTGTGTAACACTCTACATATATATATATATATATATATATATATACATATATATGTATGTGTGTACATATATATTTATACATATATATCTACAAATATATATATTTATATATACATATATACATACATGCACATATCACCTGAATTGGAGGATTTTCTTTTTCTCTTTTCTTTCTTTCTTCTTTCTTTCTTTCTTTCTTTCGTTTTTTTTTTTGCTAAAAGATGTCATGTTTTCCTTAAGGCAGTATTTGAAAGTTCTTCTTTGGCAAGCGCAAACAACCATCCATCTTGCCCTTGTGCTTCACACTGGGGTCTTTCCCTCCCATGGTCCCCCAAATGAAGTCCATTAAGCATGTGTCTTGATCGTCCTGTACTGGTCTCCATGATACAGCCTGGGTAGTCCAACAATGGCAGTTTATACGCTGATGAGTCTGAAATCCCCATAGCTGCTCACTCCTCAAGCTGGGTATCTCAGTAGTCCCCATCTAGCATTGAATGTTTGGAGGATTCTTGGAGAGACATGAGTCTTCAGTCCATATTGGAGGGTTAAAAAGCTGTGTCTCATGTCTTTGAAGAATGACAAAAGCAGTGGCAGCCACAGAGTAGATGCACTTGCCACTAAGAATTGAAGACAGGCCAACAACAGTGCTCTCTTTTTTTTCTTTTTGTCTTTTTACTAAGATCTCAAGTTTTATATCTGAAGTACAATTTCTCAGGTCTTACTGATTATTTATTTGTGGTTTTACTTTCCTTTTGGATGCTTAAGACCACACAGCCCAGATTAACCAAGGTTTTTGTTTTCTTAAGGTCAGTTGAGGATCTGGTCCTCAGGGGTCTCTCAGGGTTTTTTTTTTTTTTTTGGTTGGGGGAGCCTGGGAGCCCCTGGCTCCTTTCAGATTTTCATTTACCAGTTCCATCTACTCAAGGACAAAATCAGGTCTTACTAGACCAGGCTTCCCTTTTTGAAACACGAGCAGACTTTCCTCTTTATAGACTGACTGGACACTGGCTGAAGTCCCATTAGTGGATCTCCATGATCTCCCTGAACAGAAAGACTGATGACCCCCATTTGCAGGACATTTCAAGAGATGTCCCCATGCATAGTCCCCTAAGACTTGGTTGACCTCTGAGGGAAAGGAACAAAGTTATCCCTTAGGTCCCTCGGCCAAATTGGTATGGGCATTAAGTATGGTCATTAAGCACCCAGAAAGGCTAAGTTACACCAGCCTGATACATTGCACCTATATTAAAATTGTATCTTTTGAAAACAAACTGTATGTTATTTCCATATCATATTTCTTGATTTACATTTTTACATTTTAATTTTTTATCAGTTTTTTTAATTGATATTTTATGTATTTCATACATCATTTTTCATTTCTGTTCAGGCATATTCCCCTATCCCTTCCCCTCACCCCACCCAAACCATCCCAGATCATGTTCTCTATCATAACTATCCTGCATCTTTCTCTCAGTCTTTTTTTATGCTTAGGAATTCACATTTTCCTCTGTTAATTTCATATTATTCTAAAATATGCATACATACTTTCCACCCATATACAGTAATTACAGAGTCTGAAAATAATTGGTGGGTGGATTCTAGAGCCCATTGAGGGATTCATATTATGATAACATAGTTGCTTTCAGATAAACCAAAAATATAACCATAATGTTGCTCAGCTTGCCTTTCATTGGGGGGATTTGGTGTTAGCATCCACAAATGAGGGAAACCATTCTCTGTTTGTCTTTCTGGGACTGTGTCACCTCACTCAGCATAATGGCTTCGAGTTCCATCCATTTACCTGCAAAGTTCATAATACCATCCTTCTTTAGTGCTTAATAGTACTCCATTGTGTAGATGTACCACATTTTTGTCATCCACTTGTCTGTTGCGGGGCATATGGGTTGATTCCAGCTCTTCACTATTGTGAAGAGAGCTGCAATAAGCATGGATGTGCATGTGTCTTTGCAGTAGGATGAGTCTTTGGGGTATATACCCAAGAGTGGAATGATTGGGTCAGATGGTAAGCTCATTCCGAGTCTTTTAAGGGTTCTCCACACTGATTTCCATAGTGGTTGTACAAGTTTACATTTCCACCAGCAGTGGATGAGTGTTCCCCTTTTCCCACAACCCCTCCAGCATCTGTTGTCTTTTGTTTTCTTGATCTTAGCTAGCCGTACTGGAGTGAGATGATATCTGAGAGTGGTTTTAATTTGTATTTCCTTAATTATTAATGATGATGAACACTTTTTAAGATGTTTCTCAGCCATCTTTAATTCCTCACTGGTGAAGACTCTGTTCAGCTCTTTACTCCATCTTTTGAGTAGGTCATTTGTCTTCCTCTTTGTTTTTTGAGTAGTTTATATATTCTTGACATTAATGCTCTGTCAGATGTGTCACTGGTAAAGATTTCTTCCCAATCTGTGGGTTTTCTCCTCACCTCCTTGATTGTTTCTTTCACTGTACAAATATATTACTGTGACGGTGACAGCTTTTAACAGGTCAGGTTCTGGTATCCATTTTAATTTTATTTTCTATTACTCTGAAAGATGCATATGTGCCCACCATCATATACCAAATATCCAAAGTCTGAAAATAAGTGGTAGGTTAGTTCTAGAACCTGTCTAGAGATTCAAAATATGAGTAAAGTTGTTTTGAGATAATGAAGACTATAATATTAATGTTGCTCAGTTTGCCTTACAACTAGGTACTTGGTACTAGTATCCACAGATGAGGGATACCATTCATCTTTTTCTTTTTTCTGTGTTACTTCACTTAACATAAAATCTTCTAGTTCCATCCATTTACCTGCAAATTCACCATACTTCTCTTTCTTAACTAATGTTCATGGATAGATCCTGAGTATAAAGATGGTTTTTCCATATTTTACTATATCACATGGTAGGTGTTCAAGTGATTGTCCATTAAGTGAATTTCTAGTGAAGAAAGGATATAAGATTTATGAAAAATGTAAGAAGCATATAGAAAAAAAGCAGGTTATACTGGATTACAAATGGTGAATTTAAATTTTTGTGAAAAACAAAGAATCTACCACCCAAAGAGGGTGAAGAAGTAGATGAAATTCTGATAGCCTCCACAGAAAGCTGTAGAATTATCCTATATGTAGTTCTGAAGTTGATAAATATGAAAGTTAAAAATGGACCTTTCATTTCATTTAAGACATAATATTAGATCATAGATCCAAGAGACGAAAGAGCTTATTTCAGGTTATAGCCCCTCCCCACCAGATTTCATGCATACTGTCATACATGTTAAGGCTTATTGAGCTGCATTTGTGTCCTCAAATATCCCTGTTGTGAGTCTGTCCACTGAAGCCTTGTCAGCCTAATTAAAGGCTTAAAGAAAAGCCAACACTCCTTTTACCAGTAGTCATCAGTGGCCAATAGTTCCTAAGTTAAATTTGGGGTTTCTTAACCATTTCTTCCTTAAAGAAAGCCAACACTCCTTTTACCAGTAGTCATCAGTGGCCAATAGTTCCTAAGTTAGATTTGGGGTTTCTTAACCATTTCTTCCTTAAAGAAAGCCAACACTCCTTTTACCAGTAGTTATCAGTGGCCAATAGTTCCTAAGTTAGATTTGGGGTTTCTTACCCATTTCTTCCTTAAAGAAAGCCAACACTCTTTTTACCAGTAGTCATCAGTGGCCAATAGTTCCTAAGTTAGATTTGGGGTTTCTTACCCATTCCTCCAATTCTTTTTTGGATATTTGTCTGGTATGAACTTGCAGGCATCTTGTGCATGCTGTTATCATTGCTGTAAGTTCATAAGAGCAACTTCCAGCCACCTGAAAAACTTTGCTGCACTGTGGTAATCTACCATCCCTAGCTCTTATAGTCATTCTTCTCCCTCTTCTGAAATGGTCCCTGATCCCAGGGGGGGGGGCAGAGATTTGATATTGGTGTCCACCTAGGGACAAGCATTGAGGAAGCCTTACATACAATTACACAGCTACTGATTACTTCCAAGATGAAGAACTACTACTGAAACAATAAAGATAGTTTGCTGGGACAGTCATTGTGTTAATTAAGCTTTATACCTGGGTAGGACCATTGATTGGTTTTCTCCCACTGGTAGCTTGCATTATATCTTCTGATACTATGAGATCTAGTTTTCAGATATGGAGTTTCCAGGTCAGTTCCAACTCCATTGATTCAAGTTCTTTGTACTATCTTCAGCAATAGAGCCTTACTTTCTAGTTCTGGGAGGAAATCAAGGGCTTTGGCAATAGGTTGTGTTATTTGGGAGTTTCTTGGGAGTTGAGTTCTTGACCAACAACTCAAAGGGTGGTTGTTTCTCCTGCCCGGCATGGCAGGTGGTTTTGTGTGTGTGTGTGTGTGTGTGTGTGTGTGTGTGTGTGTATTTTTCAGCAGACTTTTGGAACCAATACATTTTCCTACAGTTTCTCACACCAAGCATTTTAGAGCATTGTGAGGCATTGCATTACTGATTCCATTTTCTTATTTGTTATGGGTCCCTTAAAGCTATTGATCTCTTCTTGGTTTCACTTTGGTGTTTTCCATGGATGTAGAACTTTGTCTATTTCTTTCAGATTTTCAAATTTAATAGAATATAGGCTTTTGAGGTATTTATTTTATTTTATTTTATTTTTTTATTTTTTTGTCTTTTCGAGACAGGGTCTCCCTGTAGCCCCAGCTGTCCTGGAACTCACTCTGTAGGCCAGGCTGGCTTTGAAGGTATTTCTTTTTTTTTTTTTTAATTTTTTTCAAAGCCAATGTTTTATTGAAGCTCTGTGCATTTCATACAAAATTACAAATCAAATCTAGACCTGTGCCCCCTCCCTGCCCCACCACCTCACCAGAGCTCATGCATTCTGCCAAACACGTTTTTCATCTTTTTCTCTCTCAAAATTCTCCATGCAGAAGTTTACTGTTTCAAGCAGAAGTTCACGGTTTCAGTCAGTTCTTTGACGCAGTCTTTCTGTTGTTGTTATTATTCCTTCCAATATGCATCACTCCAAAATATGCACATATACATGCCACATATATCATAGGTTTTAGCACCTTCAGCTTATGATTTTTTTTTTATTAGGCTGAAAGATGTCATGTTTGAAATCTCCTCCTTGGCAAGCCCAAACCACCATCAGTTCTACTCTTGTGCTCTACCCTGGGGTTTTCCCTTCCAATGGTCACCAAATGAGGTCCAGTAAGCACCTCGTCCTGTCTTTATCTGGGAGTAATTTTTTTTAAGATGGAAGGTATTTCTTTATAATGTTCTGGATCTTACAACGTTCTAGTGACCATTGTAATGCTTCCCCTTTCATCTCTGATTTTGTTGATTTGGCTTTGCTCTTTTACTTGATTAACTAGGCTAAAGGTCTATCTTAAACAAGGCATACCAGGTCTGAGATTCATTGATTCTTGTATTGTTTTCTTTGTTTCTATTTCATTTATTTCTGTTCTGATTTTTGCTATTCCTTCTGGTATGCTGGGTTTACGTTTGTTTTTTCTCTTTTCTTTCCAGATTCCTGAGTTGTACCATTAAATAATTTATGTTCTTTCTGATTTTTAATGTAGGCACTTAGAGATATCAACGTCACTCTTTGGGGCTGGAGAGTCAGCGCTCTAGCGGTTAAGAGCGCTGACTGCTCTTGCAGAGGACCCGGGTTCGATTTCTAGCACCCATATGGCAGCTGAGAACCGTCTGCAACTCCAATTCCAGGAGAACTTCAGTTCCAGGGGAATCTGAGACCCTCTTCTTACCTCCGTGGCATTGCAGGACAGGGGTGCACAGACCTGCATGCAGACAGTACATTCATACATGTAGAGAAAAAAAAAAGACTGCTTTTAATATGTTCCAGAGGATTTGTTGTATTATAGTATCATTTTCATTTAGTTCCCTGAATACTTGTATTTCTTTCATGAGTTCTTCTATCACCCATTCATCATTCAGGAATGTGCTGTTTAATCTCCATAAGTTTCTGTATTGACTTAGAATTTCTTTTGCTGTTGATTTTTAGCTTTGTTGTATTGTGGTACAAAGAATTTATGGGGTTATTTCAAGTTTTTTTTATTTGTTTAGGTTTGCTTCATGCTCCACTATGTGGTCTATTTTGTAGAAACTTCCATGGGCTGCTGAATAGACATTGCATTCTTTGGTGCTTAGGTGGAAGATTAAATCCATTTGATTAATGATATCCTTTAATTCAAACGTTTCTCTATTCTTTCTGTAGTTGACTTTATTATTGGAGAGAATGGGGTACTGAAGTCTCCTAGTATTACTGGGTTGGTGCTAATCTGTTTTTTAAAGTCCACTAGTACTGTTTTTATGAAATTAGGTGCACCAGAGTTTTGTGCATATATGTTTATGATGGTAATGTCTTCTTGCTTGATTGTTCCCTTGATTAGAATAAAGTAATCTTTATTTCTTCTGATTCATTTTAACTTGAAGTCTGTTTTATCAGATATTTGAATTGCAATGCCTGCTTGTTTCTTAGTGCCATTTTTCTTGGAATACTTTTTCCATTTTTCAACTTTTGATGGTGCCTATCCCTGAAGGTATGATGATTCTTATAGGCAACAAAAAGATGGATTTTATTTCTTAATCTATGAAAATCTATGTCGTTAGAGTTCAGAGATGAGGCCATTGATTTTTTTTTTGAGGCCCTTGATTTTTTAAAGTTATTGAAAGATATGTGTTGATTTCTGTCATTTTATTTTGTTTGTGTACTTAGCTTTATTTCGTGTTTCCATAATTCATTTATTTTCTTTCTGTAGTTTCTTGAGTATGTTCATTCTTTATTCAGTCATTTGCATTGTTTTGAGTATCCTTTGTTAGGGCTGGTTTGGTGAACATGAATTCTTTTAGCCTACTTGTATCAAAGAAGATTTTTATTTCTCCTTTGACTATGATAGATGGTTTTTCTGGATAAAGAATTCTGGGTTGGCATCTGTGATTATTTTAAATGGAATACTTTGCTCTAGGATCTTCTGACTTTTATAGTTTGCATTGGAAAGTCAGCAGTAATTATGACAGATTTTCCTTTAAATTTTATATTACTTTAAAATATGAATATATACTTTCCATTCATATACAGTAATTATAGAGTCTGAAAGTGGTGTATTGATTCTAGAGCTCATTAAGAGATTTACATTATGACAACATATTTGCTTTCAGATAAACAGAAATATAGCAATAATGTTGTTCAGCTTGCTTTTCATCTGGGGATTTGGTGTTAGCATCCACAAATGAGGGAAACCATTCCCTGTTTGTTTTTCTGGGACTGTGTTACTTCACTTACCATAATGGCTTCAAGTTCCATCCATTTACCTGCAAAGTTCATATTGTCATTTTTCATTACCACATTCAGTGGTATTCCATTGTGTAGATGTACCACATTTTTGTCATCTGCTCATCAGTTGAGGGACATTTGGGTTAGTTCCAGCTTTTCGCTATTGTGAAGAAAGCTACAATGAACATGGTTGCACATGTATCTTTGTGGTAGGATGAGTCTTGTATACCCAGGAGTAGTATGACTGGGTCAGATAGTAGGCTCATTTTGAGTCTTTTAAGGGTTCTCCACACTGCTTTCCATAATGGTTGTACAAGTTTACATTCCCACCAGCATTGGATGAGCATTCCCCTTTCCCCACAACCTCTCCAGCATTTGTTGTCTTTTGTTTTCTTCATCTTAGTTAGTCTTATCGGAGTGAGATTATATTGTAGAGTAGTTTTAATTTGCATTTCCTTAATTATTAATGATGTTGAACACTTTTAAAGATGTTTCTCAGCCATCTTTAATTCTTCACTGGTGAAGTCTCTGTTCAGCTCTTTACTTCATCTTTCGAGTAGGTCATTTGTTTTCTTTTCTTTGTTTTTTGAGTAGTGTAAATATTCTTGATGTTAATGCTCTATCAGATGAATCACTGGTGAAGATTTCCTCCCACCCTGTGGGTTTTCTCTTCACTTCCTTGATTGTTTCTTTCACTGTACAGAAGCTTTTGAGTTTGATGAGGTCTCATTTGTCGACTGTTGACCTTATTTCCTGCGTAGCTGCTGTCTGATTTAGAAAGTCTTTTCCTACACCTATGTCTTGTAGGTTGTTCAACTTTTTCTTCTATCGCCTTCAGGGTTTTGGGTTTCAGGCTGAGATCTTTGATCTACATGGAGTTGATTTTTGTAAACGTGAGAGGTAACAGTTTAATTTTATTCTTCTACAAATGGTTATCCAGTTTTGTCAGCAGCATTTGCTGAAGATGATCCTTTCTCCATTGAGGATTTTTTGCTCCTTTGTCAACTATGAGGTGGCTGAAATTGTATGAAGTCAAGTTTAGATCTTCAATTTCGTTCGATTGGTCAATGGGTCTGTTTTTGTGCCAGTACCAGGCTGTCTTTATGACTATGGCCCTGTAATATAGCTTGAAGTCTGGTAGAGCAATCCCCCCTGTATTGCATTTTTCATGCAGGGTTGCTTTAGCTATTCAGAGTCTTTTGTTTTTCCATATGAATTTAATGATATTTTTCCAAGTCTGTGAAGAAGCTCATGGGGATTTTGATTGGGATTGTGTTGAATCAGTATATCAATTTGGGTAAAATGGACATTTTTACTATATTAATTTTTCCAATCCATGAGCATGGAAGGTCTTTCCATCTTTTGATGTCATTTTCAATCTCCTTCTTTAGGTGTTTAAAATTTTTGTTGTCGAGATCTTTGGTATCTTTGGTTAGGTTTATTCCCAGGTATTTTAAAATTTTTGAGGCTATTGTGAGTTGGAAGGTCTTCTTATATTCCTTCTCTACTTGTTTATTGTTGCTGTAAAGAAAGGCTACTGATTTTTCCAGGTTAATTTTGTATCCCACTACTTTACTGAAACTCTTGTTTCTAGAAGTTTTCTGGTGGAGTTTTTATCATCCCCTAGGTAAACTATCATATCATCTGCAAAAAGGGATAGCTTAACTTCTTTTCTGATTAGTACTCGTCTGGAGCCTGTCACTCTCATCTTGTAGCTCCTTGGTTCATTGATCATTTTCTTTTTTCATTTTGGCCTGGAATCTTTTCAGCATTTCCACTTCCTTCTGGTGTTTGTAATTTTCTCCCGAGTTCTTTACAACATTTGTCATTATCTCCTTCTAGGTCCTTCTTGAATTTTTCAATATCTCTCCTTAGTTCTTTCCAATGTTTGTCATTATCTCCCTCTAGATCCTTCTTGAGTTTTTCATTCTCTTCCCTTAGTTCACTAATTTCTTTGAATATGTCTACAATTGTTCTTCTAAGGTCTGTGTCTTGGTTTCCTTCCTGGGAGATCTCATTGTAGGCATCTTCTGTAGGGTTGGTAGAGTTTGGTGTGGATTTATTATGTGTTTTTTTCACATGTTTTTTCTTTGTGTCTTTGGCATGTGGATTTGTTTATTTCTTTCTTTCTTTGGATTCTGGTACCTCAAAATTGCCTGCACAGACTATAATCACTAATACTGCTCCTGCTAGAGCCTCTGTACCACAGCTCCACCACGTTGGGGGGTGGGGGGATTGCATTGCTAGCTTGACCCACATGCTGGTAGGTCCCCAAGGCTCAAAGCACTTCCACCTTGCCTTACCGGTACCTCACTGAGTCTGGACACTCTCTGGAACCCAAGATGGGAGGTTCCAGGGTGTGGGCGGTGAGCCCCCAAGAGATTGACTATTTTCATGGCGTCCCACATTTCCTGCATATTCATTCCTGTGTTAGTTTTTTTCATATTCTTTTGAGATTTTTCAATTCTATCTTCATTTCATCCTTAGTTTTCTTCAATATTTCTATCTCTCTTGTGAATTCGCTTTTCTTTTTTTGTGAAGAGATTTGTATATTTTTATCATTGAAATTTTTATGTGTTTCATACATAATTTTTCAGTAGTCTTAATTGCCATTATATCTGCTTCTCCCTTGGCACCCTCTCTTGCTTCCCTCTGCCCTCCAGGGTTCACACTTTCTGTCATTCCTGCTAGGCCAAATTACTCTCCCCACTCACTCGACAGCTCCTCTCTGACCACTATGTGGTGCCAATATTTCCTCAGCCATGGTTGGGTTTGGCTACCCATTTCTACAGTTCTGTGCTCTGATTTTGTCCAGCTCAGTTTCTATGGGCCTTTTGCATGCTGATACTAATGCTGTAGATTCATATGAACCGGGTCCCAGGAGCTTGTAGTATTCATTATTTGGTCTTGCATCACCTCCCTGGCTCCTACAATCTTTCTGCCCCCTCTTTCACAATGTTCTCTGAGTGCCAGGTGGGTGAATCTGAGGCAGCCTGTCCATGGAACCCCACCCTGTACACTCCTAAATGTCATGGTTTGGCCATTCAGGCCCTTTTGTTTTCCTGGTCTCCTGTTGCATGGAGGAGCTTCCTTAATAAGAGTGAAGAGGTAGTTAATGCCTTCTTGGGTCCTTGTTCTATGATGCTTGGGTGTGTAGAGGCTGCATTGTAGATATGTCACCTAGGCATGAGCAATTCACGGGTCATGTCTGTATGTGTCCAGTTGTGGGATTCTGTACTATTATCTGGAGCAAAAGAAGCTTCTTTTCTGGGTGTCTGGGATATTTGTCTCTAAATATAAGGATACCTCTTTTGTAGTTAGTAAAATGTTACTTTAGTATAGGGATGTGGCTACCTTGTGAAATTAAGATCTGTGATCTTTCCAGATGTGTGCATCTGGCTTTGTTAATAATGCCACACATGAGGAGTCTCCTTCCACTGAATGAGCTTTAGGTTCATTGATTTCCCCCAAGATAGAATGGGTGCTAATGCACTGATATATGCTGTGCTGGTCATTGATATAGATATTTTGTTTGGAGGCTGATGTTAGACCATCTATTGATGCTCTCCCTTAGTGGCTTGCCTGGTGCTCTCCACAGCTCGAGAGCTAGCATTCATGGGTGGTAGTTTCCAGGTTAGATCTAGCTCCATTGCTCAAAATCCAGTGTCTGAAGTATGTCCTGTATTCAGCAATAGGGTCTTATCTTCAGGTTCTAGGAGCAATCAAGGGCTGTGGCAATAGCCTGTGTAATTTTGGGAGTCTCTTGGACTACCCTAGCCAAGAACTCAAAGGAAGGTTTCTCCTGTCTAGTACTGTTTCTTGATATGCAGCCTTCATCTTTGCATATGGACTCATGTAGAGGTATTGCATGTGTAATTTGTCAAAAGATTGCTAGACTAATATGATTGTCTCAGGTTTATTTTTACCCTAACAAGGCACTAATTATCTCTCATCTCTCCCTTTACCTGTCTAGCCTTCCCTTCATGTCTTCTTCTTGCTTTCTCTATTTAAATCATCCTCATTTCTCCCTTGATACTGCCTGTCTCCTATGGCTCCACTTCTCTTAGACTCTTTTTCCCCCCTTTATTCCTCTCTTTCCTTCTATATCTCTTTCACTCCTCTCCCATTTAGATACCACAATTTTATCCATTCTTCCCTTAGTAACACCTGTCATCTAGCCTTCTGTCTCAGTTTCCCTCTTTTCCTTGGCTTTCCTGGTTCCTTTTCATTTGCCTTTTCATTGGTTCCTGTAGTTACATCAGGGTACATACTTAAAAGGATTCAGTGCTAGGATCCACAAATAAGAGACAATATACATCATTTATTTCTCTGAGTCTCTGTTACTTAATTTAGCATATCAGCTTCTAGCTCCATCCATAGACCAGCAAATTTCATGATGTTGTCTTTCTTTTTTTTTTATTGATGCTTTGTGTATTTCATACATCATTTTCCAATTCAGTTCAGGCATATATCCCTTTCCCTTTCCCCCATCCCACCCCTACCCATCCCAGATCATGCATTCTGCCATAACTTTTCTGCATCTTTCTCTGTTTTTTTGTTTTGTTTTCATTTTTTAATAATAAGTGATAATTTTTGAGTACAAGGATCCTTCATGTAAAAGCAGTTTGCAAGCAGTTGTGCCCAAACCCGCACAGCTCATGGGTCCCACCATCCAGCAGGGGGGGGCTTGTATGTTCAATCAAGTTGATCAAATGAGTGTCCAGTCTATATTGTTGTAGTTTCACCATTCACCCCAATCACAGCCCTTACATTCTACCGTGCCCCCTCTTCCGCAGATTGTTCCCTAGGCTTAGAAAAGGGGCATAGGTGGATGAGAAGCAAAACAGTCTACTTTCTCTGGAGCTGTTGTCTTGGTCTCTAGTCAATTCTGGCTGTTTTCTTTCATGGACTGACAGCTTGTCCAGGCATAGCCTTTTGATCCTACTAATGAAGCACATGCAATTAGATATATAGGTATTTAAACAGTACTAATTGTTATGGTAGGTTACTTTGGTATAGACACAGATGTTTGGATGGTATGTTAATCCATGAATTACATTTTCTTCTTTTAAGTATGACAGGGTCTTCCTGTGGTTTATAACATCTCGTAACCATTAGAGGATGTAAGCTTGTGGCATCAGCCGTGGGTTATTCCTCCAAGGAGAGAGCTAATAGCCAATTAGATTTGAGAATTTTTGCATTTATATTTATTAAGGATATGGGTCTATAGTTTTCTTTTTTCTTTGTCATTTCACTCATAATTGTCTTTGTATTTTCTTGACCTTCATTTAGAGTTTCTTTCTATCTTTTTTTTCATTGTTTGTGTGTTTGTTAAAGTACTTGGATTCTTTGATCATGTTTATCATTGTTTTTAAAATCCTTTTGTCCTCGAGTTCCTCTGGATAGTTCTCACTGCAGAACATTTCTATAGGACTGCTGGGATTTGGTGTGGACATAGTATCTTGGCTTTTAATATTGTTTCTGCTTTTGCATTGTGATCTGGGCATATGGATTTCTTTTACTGGTTATATCTTTGATATGAAAATCTAACCTGCCTTTGTTGAGTGTAAATTTGGTTCTGTTTGTATTTTTGATGTAGCTTGGTTGCTTTTGAATTTAGAATAAATACTTTGTGCTTCAGTTTCTCACTTTTGATTTTTTAGTTGGAGGGACTAGATAGTTCCATCCCTCTGATTTAGTCTGGAATTCTTCAGTAAGGTGAAAGGGCCTAAGCCCAAATCCTGCTGATGAAGATCAAGTTGGCAGGTTCTGACTAGCTGAGTAGAGATGTGATCCCTGGAGCTGTGGGAATGGGTTTGGTTACATGACTCTTGAGGACTTGAACTGTAGTTCCATTTGAGATGGAGTGCAAGATGTGCACAATATCCCAAATAAAACAATGTGTAAAGTCTCAATAATTTACTTGGAAACTTTTATATGGAAATACATTAAATACAGAAGAAATTTTAGAAATATGTTAATAATATTGTAAAATTAGATTACATTCACTCTTTTCAGTATATGGCCTCTAGAAAATATGAATTACAAGCATGGTTCACATTTATGCTTGATCCACAGTGCTGGCTTGCTGCAGGATTTTGTGTTTATGTGAGATATTATGAATTCCCTGAGGGACTTGTGCCAAATATAAAGAGATTCACATCTATTCAGAAAATTAATCCAGTTTTTGTCATACTTGTATGTCCTGCTTTCGACCTGCAACATGACATACCAGAGTACAGTTGTTTTCTCATTAACTGAAATCCTCTAATGTGCTCTGCAGTGTTAGAACCACAGGTCTTCAGTAAATATTCACTAAATTTGCTATGTTTACTTTCTCATTTATAGACACATCTAGATATTTCAAGAATCTAATTGTGGTGAGAATAATTTAAATACTACTACAAAATGAATACTTAAGATTTGAGAAATTAAGGTATTTTGAGAAAGTGATATGTGTACTCCATTATTTCTGGATCTCCAGAAATTTGAAGAAAAACCTCTGGTTTTCCAGTAGAGTTTCATTCATGATATGGTCTAATGTGCAGAAGGTCTTTTCAAAACCATTTAGAGGAGCTAATGGAACATTCATGAGCTTTCTTATGGTTACTGTCTTAGTTCCTTTATGTTTCTATAACATGGGATTGTAGACCCCATAAATTATAAATAATAGAAGTTGTTGTGGGGGTTGATTTGCTGTCTGATGGCTGCTTGTTACTTCCAGGAAGTGGTCTCATCTTGCATCCTCTAAGGGTGTGTGAATAATCTGCCATTACATGGTACAAGATGGAGGGGATGAACTACTTGGGGCCTTTCATAGAGCAGTAACCCGTTATGGCCTGACCATTACTCAAGACCCACCTCTTAAAATGGTTGCACTTGGTGTTAGATTTCAATGTGAGTTTTGGAGGAGCAAAGGCACTTGATCCATAGGAGTTATACAACCCTTCAAGTGGCAAGATGAAGTCTGAATCAACTTTGTTAATCTAGCTTAGCACTTCTTCACAGTTGACCTTAAGAATGATTCAAATGTCTGCAACTCATTATTTGCATATTTATGTCTAAGATAAGTTAGCTTTGAAGAAATATTTGTAGTTTACAGCAATGACAACATGATTTATTCATTATGTTTGTTGAAATTTTGCTAAACAAGTTTTAGGAAATTAAAAAGATGTAACTAGAATTCTTTCATTTTTATGTGATTTAAATTAATCACAAAAGATACAAGGACAAATAATTTGAATATTTTTGAGCCCCTAATGCCTACATATATCTTGAGATTTTTTTGAGATTCTGAAGCATGGCTGGACAGTGTATTTTGGAATAATTTATTATTTTTAAAGTCATTCACACCAGGTTTTATTTTCAAGGTATTGGATTTTGTGGGTTTATTTTTCAGAAAATGTAGTTTATGTCTAGTCAGACTTTACCCTGTTCTAAATGAAAAGGTCCCCAAGGTTAATTATGAATGCAGCATCATATCAGAGGCTTTGCTCTGATTAGAGAAGTTTGTGTTTGTGTGTGTGTGTGTGTGTGTGTGTGTGTGTGTGTGTGTTTGAGACAGGGTCTCCCTGTAGCCCCAGCTGGCTTGGAACTAACTGTGTATATCAGGCTGGCCTTGAACTCATAGAGATCTACCTTCCTCTGCCTCCTGAGTGCTAGGATTAAAGGCATGCACCACTACATCTGGCTTAAAGAGGGTTCTGAGCAGCCATGTGGTTGCTGGGAATTGAACCCAGGTCGTCTGCAAGGGCAGTTGGTGCTCTTAACTGCTGAGCCATCTCTCTAGTCCCAAGAAGTTATTTTTATTGTTTGAACATTTGTTCAAAAATAAATTCATTCATGTTCTAGAAGTAATTTTTATTGAGATTTTTGCTGTTTCCATTAATGATGAAGTAATGAAGAACACCAATGGAGACAAACATGTCTAGATTCAAATTTCTCATTAATATTGCATTTTCAGTCAGAGGGCACCATGCCTTTGTCTGGCAAGGAAAGCTTCTTGCATTGGGTATGCAATCACCTTTCCATGTTTATAACATGTAAGTATAAGTTTGTGCTCTGTGACAGAAACAGAAAAATATTCTTATAATTAAAACCAGATTTCCCAAAGTATATTCTTTTACTTGTTAATAGTTTCTCTCCATCACCCAAGATAAAACAACTTATGTGGGCTTTTCTTAGTTTTGTGGCCTTTGTAGTCTAGTAACAAAAATCCAACTCAAATTGTTACGACTAGTCAGAAGAGAGATCAACCATGGACTGAAGCTGTCAGCTAATTGCTTTGTTCTTTACTTCTCAATGTCATGTTGAACATTTCTCTAAGGAAGCTTGCATACTGGCAACAATGAGCTCAAAATGTGCATTCTTGGTGTTAGTGACAAGCAACAATAAATGGCTTATTGCCACCAACTTATGACAGAGAATGTTGTTGAAAGACTTCATTGGCCAGGCCTGGATCACAAGTCTTTTACTAGAATATTGAGCGTAATCTTTGTGGCATAAAATACAGATACATATCCCTACCTCCGGTGACCAGTATGCAGCGAACTTTAACAATATCTGTGTAATGTTAATAGAAAACGATCTTTAATAAGAATAAACATATTTAACAGATTTCTACATTGTAGGCCATCTTAGGGTTTTCAATATTTTCAAATGACTTACTGGAGAAATGATAGCAGAGGAGGGACAAATAGAATTTGCTAATGTCTCCCCAAATCTGAGAGATTTCAGAAAGAGAGAGTAGTATAGAATGAAGAGGGAGGAGCAGTAAACAGCAGACTGTCAGACAATATGACAATAAAACCAAGATATTGAACAATTAAATTCCAACAGAGGCAACAAGCTCTGGGTTAAAGAGCACTGAACAAAGTGGTAGGGAAGAACAGTCCCTTACTCCAGTATAGGTCTGCAAACAAAACAGAATGGGGAAATCTCCAGAAGCAAACAGCAAAAACAAAAATTTTCAATGATGGAACTACATGAAACAGATGCCAGGGAAGGGATAGTTTACTGAAGCCTAGGAGAACTACCACACAAGGAAACAGACCCTGGAACTCTGAAATCAAACTGTCTTACCTAGAAGACAACACTAAAAGTCTCCAAACCCCACAGCACCTGTACTTCCCTGGCAGAGCCTCAGATATTGAAATGTACATGGGAAAGTGTAACATGTGGAAGGTTGTGCCTAGCAGGGTGGGCCCTTGCTGAGAGGCACCAATGCCCTGGGTTGGGAATCGCTGCAGGTGGCTGCTACCTGATGACTTGTGTGTGCATGGGGATTCATCTCAACAGAGAACTCTACCCTGTTAGAGTGAAGAAAGCAGCTGTTTGGCCATAAGCAAAGTTAACTCTGAAAGGAAAGTCAGGAGATGAGGGAAACTATGTCTTTACTTCGCCTTATCTTTTAATTTTTTTAATATTTGATTTTATGATTTTTGTTTTAATTTGTATTTAGCTCAATCAGGTTTCATGTTTGCTCTTTTTTGTGCATTCTTTATGGTGTTCAATAGTTCTGTTGCACACCTTAGATGTTACTTTCCCTCTTATTCCTACTTTACCTCCTTTATCTTTATTCCCCTTTTGCTTCTTATTTGTGAATTTTTCTTTAGCGTTTCTAATCTTTAACTCAACTTATACTAAAGGATCCTAACTCCTTTGTTTTCTAACCTCATTGTGAATGTAAGTAAAGTGTCAATTTTCTATTCGTTGTTTTTTAGTATTAGGTTTGTCAGTAAATCAGTGTACCTATTATCTTCTTTTCTCTCAAAAAAGCAGCAGGGAGCATAGGCACAAAGAATACCACATTAAAAAATAAAGGAGAAGCCTGGCATAGTGGTGCATGCCTTTAATCCCAGCGCTCAGGAGGAAGAGGCAGGCTGATCTCTGAGAGTCAAAGGCCAGCCTGGTCTACATAGTGGGTTCTAGGCTAGCTGGGGCTACAAGGAAACCCTGTCTAAAAAAACAAATAGATGAGAGAGAGAGAGAGAGAGAGAGAGAGAGAGAGAGAGAGAGAGAGAAAGAGAAAGAGAAAGAAACAGGGGATATCCACCCTAATGGATGCATGCAACACAGGAACATTATATGAGAAACCTAGTTAGCATGGTCTTATAGGAGGCTTGGTGATTTCTTTTTGTTGTCTCTTTCAGGTGCTGGCAGGAGCCCAAGCATCATTTCTCTGGCACTCTGATTTTTTTCACTTTCTCTCTTCCTATCCAACCTTCCTTCCAGCTTGTAGCTGCTTAAAAGAGGCAAGGTTTTCTCTCTTCCTTTTCTTCATCTTCCTCTCTGGGCAGTTGCTGATATTTACAGCTTTCCTGCTTTGGGGTTTTTCTTTTAAACTCAAATAAAGTTGTTCTTAAGCTTTCTACTGACTATGTACTTAAATTTTATTATTAGCAAACTAAGAACCTTGAAAAAAGACCAGAATTTCCCCTGTAACATGTGATGCACCAGGCAGGACTCCACACAATTTCTGATAACCATGACACCTTCAAAATATCACAACTCCTCAATAACTGACACCAAAGATAGTAAAATAACTGAAATTCCAAGAATTAATTCTGTAGTCTATTTGAAAAAAATGTACAACCTCAAAGAGGATTCAAGTAAGTAGACAAATGAAGGCAATTAATTCAAGACCCAGATTTGAAAACTAGAAATGTAGACAAGAAAATCAGCAATATAGTTGATAAAATCAGTAGAATGAATAATGATCTCAACAACATTGAGGAAAACTTAAAGAAAATTATTATTCTAAAAAGAATCCAATGACAAAAAAGAACAACAAGCGTCACCATCAGATGAGAGCAAGCAGAAAAGAATCAGGGAACAAGTATCTGAAGGCAGAGCTACACTCTTCAACAAAATTGGAAAATTTACCAAGTGCAGGGAAAGATATGAAGATACAAAAGACGTTCTGAATTCCAAATAGAAACAACCAGTAAAGAGAACCTCTCGAAGACACATCGTTATTAAAATGGTAAACTACAGAGCAAACAAACAATATCAAAAGCAGCAAGAGAAAAAAGGGCCAATTTATGGATAAATGTGAGCTCATCAGAATACGTCAGAAGTGAAGTCACCTGGAAACCTAGGAAGACTTTGAAAATTATTTGATTACAGTTCTTGAAATACAATAATAAACCAAGATACTTAAACCCAGCAGGGATGTCTTTTAAATTTGATGGAGAAATAAAATGGTAAGATAAGCCAAAACTGAAGCAGTTTATGACCATCAACCTGTTGGTTTGGTTTAGCTATGGTTTTGTTTTAGTTTTGTTTTGTAGTCTCTTTTTCATTTTTGAAGAAGGGTCTGAGTGCGGGTAACTTTAACAGCCACTTATCTTATTAAAATTTAGATACTTTGTTTTAGAAGTTTATGTTTGATTTATAACATCTCCTAACCATTAGAGGATGTAAGCTTGTGACATCAGCCATGGGTTATTTCTCCAAGGAGAGAGCCAATAGCCAATTAGATTTGGGATATACAGACATATGGCTGCCACTGCTGCATAGTATTTCCAGGCAGATGAGGTGTAGCTGGTGCTGACGGAGGAGTCTTGCTTGACTCAAGGAGACCTATATTTGCTTTATTGGTTTAGTGGTCTTTGGTAACACTCTCTGGCATCCCAGAGACCATCTGTATACTTGCAAGTGCGGTCTCCATACATCTTTCCCATGTTTATATCAAGTCTACAAACAGCAGGGCTTTATGCCTTTCTTCCTGCAGATATCCCAGTTAGGAGGCAAGGAGCCTTTACCTTTTGTGGGGGCTTGATCCCCTGGCCAAATATCTCCTTGGTAGAATAAATCCATTGTTGATGTCAGAGCTCCTGTATTGATATATTTTGTTTCAGTGCATAGCTTAAGAGACTTTAGCATTATATTTGTTCTGATGAGAAATAATCTTTTCACAGTTTCTATGTCCATTAGTCAATTAAAGAAGGCAGTTTTTACTGATTTTTACAAGAGAACACTTCTAAACAGCTGGTTCCATCTACAGCTGGAGAATGACCTCATCATCCTCGTATTTCTCTTTATTCTATGGGGGGGAGTTAAGAAATTCTCTTGTATTAAAACTTTGCAGCACCTGAAGGTAAGTTTGTTAGGATTCATTAAAAATAGTTGTTACTAGTAGGATCACAGAGGGGCCTGAGTCTGCAGCAATCTGAGGCATTTCTTCCTTCAATGCGCAGGGGAGTCAACCTTATGCTGGCACTTTCTGGTACATCTACTCACTGCAAAGCTGCAATTTTCTTTCTCTTCAGCCATTAAGTTGGTGATACTCTGGCCTGTTTGAACATACAAATCCTTTCCCATAGTTAGTTTTTAGTTTTAAGATTTGGGTTGCAAGGTTTTTTTGACAAAAAGTTTTCATGATCTATCTATATCCCCTTTTTATTTAAGGTGTTTAGTTTTGACCCATGAGTCTCAAAAAAGCATTGTTTTATACATACCTATAGGGTGGATTCAACACAGATTTTTCAAGTTCACCCATGCTGTTTTGGGTTACTGTATGTGATTAACTTGGAAACAAAGTTCATTTTTGATTAAATCATCCTATAGGGTGAAAGAGATTGCTACCAAACCACACGAAGACCCTGCCATACTTGACAGAAGAAAATGTAGATCATGATTTGACATACCATCCAAACATCTGTGTCTATACAACCAAAGTAACCTACCATAACATTAGTACTGTTAAATACCCATATATCTAATTGTGTGTGCTTCATTAGTAGAGATCGAAAGGCTATATATTATACTGTTTAAATACCTAAATATCTATTGCATGTGCTTCATTAGTAGGATGAAAGGTATGCCTGGACAAGCTGGCAGCCCAGGAAGAAGAAAACCAGAACTGACTAGAGACTAAGACTCATAGCGTCCAGAGAAAGTAGAGTGTGTTGCTTCTTCATCCACCTGTGCCTTTTCTAAGCCAGGGAACAATCTGCAGAAAGAAGGGCGTGATAGAATGTAAGGGCTTCGATTGGGGTTAATGGTGAAACTACAATAAAATAAACTCGGACCAGCTCGATTTATCAACCTTTGATTAACACTACAAGCCCCCCCTGCTAGGCTTGGCACCCACTGTCATTTGTGGGTTTGTGCTTACACTGTCTTGCACCTTGTTTACATGAAGAGAGCTTGTACTCCCCAAACCAAAACAAAACAACTGTAGGAGGGCAACGTACAAAAACCACGAGTAGCGAGTGGAAGTTGTGGTAAAGGCAAACAGCAAAAAGGTGTAGAAACCAAACCCTGGCGGGGCATATCTGTGGACGGAGGCCAAGATAGCAAGAAAACTTATGGCAGAATGCATGATCTGCGATGGGTAGGGGTGGGGTGGGGGGGAAGGGAAGGGGATATATGCCTGAACTGAATTGGAAAATGATGTATGAAATACACAAAGCATCAATAAAAAAAAAAGAAGTTTATGTTTGAGTAAAAAGTTCAATTAATTAAATTAGCTCTATCTTCTTTCCAGCATACCTGCCCTGATAGATATGAGTGAGGTTATGTGTATAAGCAGTAGCTGGGCCTTTCTTCTGTATTCTTGCCAGACACTTTTATGGGATATCTACTCTGGCCCCAGACATTTCACTGGAGTTTGCTGAGTTGTGGAAAGTAATTTTGTGGGGCCTTTGCTCTGATTTTAAGTTCCCCATCAGCTTTTGGTAGTGATACCTAGTCTTCTGATTTCAAAACGCTTGCATTCAGTCCCTACTTAAAGCTGTTTGTTCATCGAGGGATACTGCCTCTCTTCCCCTCTGTCTCATCATGGAAGGATAATAGATGCTTTACGAATTTGCTTTCCATCATAATTTCCCACCCACAATGCTCTTGGGATGTAGGGATAAATCTGATGTCTTGTTTCACTAGATCAGAGTTGAGGGGTGTAAGTACTTTTGGCGTCCCCTGATGTGACTGTCTGCAGCTCTGCCATTTCAGGAAATCTGCTGACTTTCCTATTCATCTATCTAATAAAGAAACACAGTTCCAACACCTTTCACTGCAACCAGGTGGCTGCAGCCTCAAAGAGTCTCCTATTTATTTCTTATTTGAGCATCAGATTATTTTGGTTTTACTTCTGTACTTTTAATATAAAATCTGCTTAATAATTTAAGGAATCTTTTTAACTTATGATGAGATGTAATTTTCTACACTGTTGTCCTGTTTTGTGAAGAATAATAAACTTTCAAACCTAAAGAAAAAGACCACTTAATCTTAGGTAGATACCTACTGCATTCCAAGAAGTACCCCTGCAGATGGGGTGGAGGACATGGAGCAATAATTTATGAAAGTATATATGAAAGTATTTCAAAAGAACATTATTATCACTATAAATTTCTCATGCTTTGGGCTATGCTGACCAATGCCAATCTATTAATTAACTTAGAAAAGATAATCCAGGAGATAGACTTTGATTTTGTAGTGTTAAACCAGTCTAGAGTGTCAAAGCCAGAACCCAGATCTCCTCTTGCCAGACCATCCTGGCCCTTACTTAACCTTTGTAATTTATCTCTTGGTTCTAGTCCAGAATGTTGAATTTTCAGCATGAAAAGATATTAACGTTTTTGACCTTCCAGAATATTCCATTTTGAAACAGTTATGAAAAAGAATATAAAAGCCAGAAGGTTTCTTTTCCAGATAGTAGAAACTAATATTTTTAGACCAGCAGATGGCCCAGTATATAAAGTGTTTGTCACCAGCCTGAGGACCTGAGTTAAATCCCTGGAATCCACATGGTGGAAAGAGAGAACCAATTCCCACAAATTGACCTCTGGCCTCCATATGCACGTTCGGACACATGTTTGTTTGTATGCACCTATACACATACACAAACACAAAATCAATGTAAAAGTAAACTAATTATTCTGAGGTATTTGCTGATGTTTGATGTTTTGGTTGAATTAACTTAATCATTCATCACAACAATCCATGGAAATACAAAGTATTATGACCTTTCTTTTGCAAATAAGGGAATATATGAATAAGCCTTCCTTGGTAGAATAAGTAAACAGCAAAGCTGAGCCAGAGCAACCCTGTTCCTCAACCATCCTCTGTGACTGCTCACTGCTTCTCCAAGAGCCCTGGAACTGCCATCTCAGACTCCCTCTCAACTGTGTTTTACATTTCTCAGGAATTTTCTGATCCAGAGAAGGTGAAGTAAACAATGGTTGTAATTATTTCTTTAATTCAGTTTTGGTAGTTCCTCTAAAGCTCGGGGCAGAACAATGAGCTCTACATCCAACTTCTTCCTGAGGGAAAATAACATAATATTAAAGAGGAAGAAGTGTAGCTGTTAAAAATAACCTGTCAGCATTTATCAATTGGTGGTGGTTTTAGGATGTTGAATATCATGGTCTATTTCCATCCCTGAGCTTCCTAGCCTCAGCATTTGTATGGGGAGAGTATTCAATACCATTCATGGAATGAAGGCTTCTGGGAATCTTCATCTGAATTCTGTAGCTCCTGACAACTCCAGGTAAATGCCTTTCTATAAAATGCCTGAATGCTGCTTGTCATTTAAGTCAGGCATTAAAAGATTAGGAAAGCAAGTCAATTATGAGCTCTTAACAATATGGGGCAACTATAATCAATCATTTTCCAGTATGTGACCTCATCACCCAAGAAGCCAAAAATGAAGTACACCTTCCTTCCAGTTGTCTAGTCCCCTTGTCTTTCTTCTTTTTCAACTTCTATTTTGGAAGAGCCCTGCATCAACAGAGGTAGAAAATATTTCACCTGAGAAACTTTGATGTGATCTAGAGGGTGGGTTCAGTCTCCCTTCATATTTCCTTTGTCCTTGTTGATCTCTTTCCCTTCCTGGAAAGAACATCAATCTCCACAGGGTTTTCTGTGCAATGCACTAGACAATATTTGGGAGAACACAAGAACTTTACTTCTAATACAAGATTTCCTCTGCTTTGGGATTATAAAGACCATGCTTTTGTGGTAAGTGTCAATTATTAATATAAGTTCTTTGTATTTTTATGTATATGAATGTACTGTCTGCATGTAGGTAGGTGCACCGTGGTGTTGTGCAATGCTGCGGAGGTCAGAAGACAGCATCAGATTCCCCTGGAACTGGAGTTAAAGACAGTTCTTAGCCATCATGTTGGTGCTAGGAATTGAACCCTGGTCCTCTGCAAGACCACTCTGTGCCCTTAACTACTGGGCCATTTCTCCTGCCCTGCATAAGTTCTTAGAAATAAGAATGGATGTTTGCATCATGAAAACTTGTGTTTAGCATTTTCTTTTGTTTTCTTTTCTTTTTTGTTTGTTTGTTTAGCATTTTCTTTTTTGTAATTTTTTTTATTTATTTCTGTATGTGTATGAATGTACTGTCTGCATGCAGGTCTGTGCACCCGTGTCGTGCAATGCCGCGGAGGTCAGAAGAGGGTGTCGGATTCCCCTGGAACTGGAGTTCTCCTGGAATTGGAGCTTCAGACAGTTCTCGGCCGCCATGTGGGTGCTGGGGATAGAACCCGGGTCCTCTGTAAGAGCGGTCGGTGCTCTTAACCACTAGGCCTTTGGATGGGACATATGTTGTCCTAGGCATCAAATGTGTTTTAAAATTTATTTTATATTTGGTGCAGGTGAAGGATTTCATACATGTCAGACAACATGTTAGTGAGGCTAGCACAGAGCAACACCCCAGCTTCTAGAATATGTAAATTTCCTTTTTTACATTTATTTGGTGTGTGTGTGTGTGTATGAATGTGTGTATGTGTGTGTGTGTGTGCATGTGTGTGTGTGAATGTGTGTATGTAGGTGTGTGTGTGTGGCACATGTGTGCCATGCTATGTGTGTGGAGCTCAGAAGACAACTTGCAGAAATGAGTTCTTTCCCTCTATCATGTAAATTTTATGGATTGAACTGAGGCTGTCAGACTTAGTGACAAGAGCCTTTCTCACTGAGTTAGCCTGCCAACCTACAGACTATTTACTGAGAGCCTTCATTCATAATGGAACAATCTGGGGAAAACATAAAAAAAATCGCTCACAAATGGGGACAAAATGTCTGAATACTTAAAGCCTATGTAAAACCTATGGGAGACATTCTCATTCAAACCATGACAACACCCCAAAAGAAAGCATAACCAAAAGATAAATACTCAATATATTTCTTTTAAAGCCTGAAAAATTGTGCTTCCACATATTGGGCATAAAGTTATATGAAATAATGTTAAACTGAAATAAAAACCTTAGATCTTGGCCTTGATTGACAGAGTAGGGTCACCTTCAGCCAAAGGATAGGGTCACTATTGTTGTTAATTAATGATCAATAATAAAATTTCCTCTTTCTTTCTAGCAACTATCTAAGTGCAAACTCATATTCTGACTATTAAAATCCCTGAAAAGCAGATCCTGAATCCAGACATCATGGCCAAATGAACAGAAGGAGAAACCTAATAAATGGATGATTTGAAACCCCTGGTCAGGAAATTCTAATGGACCTTCAAGTTGGACATTGGCATTCACGTTCAATGTATTTTAATAGTATTTACTGAGAGCCTTCATTCATAATGGAACAATCTGGGGAAAACATAAAAAATTGCTCACGACTCTGAAAAATGTTTAGTATAATAAGAGAAATAAACAGCTGAATATTTTCTCAGGCTTTAGAATGAATAAAGAAGGAATCAGTATCTGTTTTCTCCCTTTTTCTGCTATGGCAGTGGGTACCTAGACAAAGCAAATTTATCAGGAAGGGTGTCCACTTCCTTTGTGGGAAGAGCAGCAAGAAAGCAAGAAGAATGTAAATATATTCCCTGCTCTGTATAATTTTCTGGAAGACTGAAGGGAACAAAGGAAAAATCAATTTCTCAAGTGCTTAGTTTTTTTTTTTTTTTTTTTTTTTTTTTTTTTTTTTTTTTTNGTCTCCTTGAACATCCTAATCTACCACAGTAAGTTACACTTTGGTGACACGAGAGATGGGTGAAGGATTGGGGGAAGAGATCAAATGTGAAACTGCCTATACCGGTTTTGTGGAAATGTTTACTTCTTTTATGAGCAGGAGCTATTACAGTATTGCTTTTATGATGCTGGCAAATACACCAATCTTGAGCAGCATCTGTTCCTGGTTTATTTGAGGAACACTACAATTTAGAGAAAAGTCCTTTCAGTAGAAGATCATGAAGGTTGACACTGCTTCTAAGTAGCTTGTAAAGGAAGTTTCTTTGAGTGAACAACTAGGTACAGTTACCTCTGGAGAGGTAATAAAACTCACCTGAGATTCTTCAACAGATTGACAACTAGTCTTAGTTTAGAGGATTAATATTCAAGGAAGTTACTTTCTTTCTTTCTTATTTTAATTTCTTTTTTTTTTTGTCTTTTTGAGACAGGGTCTCCCTGTAGCTCCAGCTGTCCTGGAACTCACTCTGTAGACCAAGGTGGACTTGAACTCACAAAGATGTGCCTGCCTCTGCTTCCTGAGTGCTAGGATTAAAGGTGTGCACCACCATGCCTGGAAAGAGTAATATCTTTTATGTTGATTATTCCATGAGTAGGAAATCTTGCAGCTGTTTCCTTATTAAAAATCCTGTGGAGTGTCTCATCCCTCTCTGGCACAGGAGTCATTTCAATGGCTGTATAACGTTGCAACAAGCTTATTTACTTTCACACAGCATTGGTTTGATGTGGCATTCTTATGCTATTTGCTAACCTTTGTATATAACATAATGGAAAAATACTGATTTTCATTTCCTGAGAGGTAGAAAAGATGCATATTAGATTCTCAGTGTCTATAAAAATACATTTGTCTTGTTTCACATAAGGTTGTGTTCTACATTTCTAACAAGTTTTTTTCCAGTTTTTCCCTTTAAAAATAGTTTGTTTTTATTTTATTTTATGTGTATGAATTCATTCCCTGAATACCTATAAGCGTACTCAGGTCACACAATGCCCACGGAGATCAGAAGAGAGTGTTGGATCCCCAGAAACTTGAGTTATGGCCAGTTGTTAGCCACCATGTGGGTGCTGGGAATTGAAACTGGGTCCTCTGCTAGAGCAGCCAGTGCTCTGAGCCATTGAGGCATCTCTCCAGTCCTGGTTTTTCTATTTTTGTAAACAGTAATGAATTACATTATTTTGCCTTACAGTTTGGATTAGCATCTTCTATGAATCATCTACTCCTTTGGCACTTGCTGTTTTAAAGTCAGCTACATTTCAATGGAATAAACATTGAATTTTGTGTCTAAATTGATGACTGAGGATTATTAATCTGCTGCTTACCAGCTATGAGACTTCATTTGAGTCAATTTCTGGACTTTAGGTTCATCAGTAATTATATGGATGTCACTATTCCTGCCACATCAAGTTGTTTATGTATATTTGACATCTGTAAAGTTAGGCACAAAATAAGTAGTCAATGTTTTATGACAATAATTTCTACAATATCATAAGAGTATAATAACATATTATCACATAAGAGGGGAATGACCACATTAATTTTTTTTTTTTGGTCTTTTGAGACAGGGTCTCCCTATAGCCCTATCTGGCTTGGGACTCAATATGTAGACAAGGCTGGACTCATTCTCATAGATATCTGCCTGCCTCTGCCTTCCAAGTGCTGAGATTAAGGTGTGTGTCACCATGCCTGGCCACATTTTAATATTTTACCTTGGCCTATAATTATTGCACAATGTACAAATTTTGAAACTAAAGGACATTGCCTTTTAAGTATATTATTCTTGAGTCATACTACCTTAATAGAAAATGCAAACAAATTTGCATGATTTCCCCTCCCTTCCCCATTTCTCCTTCCCTCTTCCCTCCTCTCCTCTCCTTCCCTCGCCTTCCAGCCCCATTCTTTTACTTGTCTCTGTTTTGCTTCTTTTCCCTCCCTGTGTCCTTCCTTCCTTCCCCTTCCTTTACTCTTCTCTTTCATTTTTTTCACTTTTTGTAATTAACACCGTTTCTACCCAAGAATACAATTCAGACTTTTAGCTATATCTCCAAATAAATTAACTTTATAAAAGACTCATTTCTAGCTATTAGCTTAGAACTTTTGTGACTCTCAATTATATAATATATAAAAATATATAAAGATATTTTTAGTGGCTGAGTACTACCTACCTGGAGTGACAAACAATACCTAAGTGATGATATTTTGCTAGAGACAAACTATCTACTGCTGGTTTATTATAGTAAAAAATATATCTTTTATATATAATGTTTTAGTGTATGTTATTATTTTTATGGAGGAAGTTTTCAAATATTAAATGTAAAGACTCTAATAAGGACCTTTTTATAGTGCATGTAGATACTACCAGAGAATCTTTTTTTTTTATTGATCATGCATTCTGCCGTAACTTTTCTGCATCTTTCTGTTTTTTTTTTTTTTTTGTTTTGTTTTGTTTTCATTTTTTTTAGCAATAAGTGATAATTTGTGAGTACAAGCATCCTTATGTTAAAACCAATGTGCGAGCAGTTGTGCCCAAACCTGCATAGCTCATGGGTCCGACATCCAGCGGGGGGGCTTGTATGTTTTCAATCAAGTTGATCAAATGAGTGTCCAGTCTATATTGTTGTAGTTTCACCATTCACCCATTGCAGCCCTTACATTCTACCCGCCCCCCCTTCCGCAGATTGTTCCTAGGCTTAAAAGGGGCACAGGTGGATGAGAAGCAAAACAGTCCTACTTCCTCTGGAGCTGTTGTCTTGGTCTCTAGTCAATTCTGGCTGTTTTCTTTCATGGGCTGACAGCTTGTCCAGGCAAACCTTTTGATCCTACTAATGAGCACATGCAATTGGATATATAGGTATTAAACAAAACAGTAAATATATAGCCCTTTCGATCCTACTAATGAAGCAGGCAATTAGATATATAGGTATTAAACATTATAATTGTTATGGTAGGTCCTTGGTATAGACACAGATGTTTGATGGTATGTTAATCCATGAAGTACATTTTCTCTGTTAAGTATACAAGGTCTCGTGTGGTTTATAAAATCTCGTAACCATTAGAGGATGTAAGCTTGTGGCATCAGCCGTGGGTTTTCCTCCAAGGGAGAGAGCTAAAGTAGCCATAAATTTGGGATATACAGCCATATGGCTGCCACTGCTGCACAGTATTTCCAGGCAGGTGAGGTGTAACTGGTGCTGACGGGAGGAGTCTTGCTTGACTCAAGGAGACCTAATTTGCTTTATTGGTTATATGGCCTTTGGGTAACACTCTCTGGCATTCCAGAGCCAGCGGATGCAAGTGCGGCTCCATACATCTTTTTCACATGTTAATATCAGGTCTTCCCAGCAGAGCCTTATCCCTCCTTCTTGAACAGTATCCCAGTTTGGAGGCAAGGCCTTTACCTTTTGTGGGGAATCCCCTGGCCAACATCTCCTTGGTAGAATAATCCATTGTTGATGTCAGAGCTCCTGTATTAATATATTTTGCTTAAGTCGTAGCTTAAGGAGACTTTAGCATTATATTTGGTTCTGAGTAGAGAAATCCTTTTCACATTTTCTATGTCTATTAGTCAAATAAAAGGCAGTTTTTACTGATTTTACAAGAGAATAGCCTATAACGGCGGGCTCCAATCTGCAGCTGAGAACGAACGTCATCATCATCAATTTCTCCTTATTCTATGGGGGGGAGTTAAGAAAATCTTTGTATTAAAACTTTGCAGCAGCTAGAAGGTAAGCTTCGTTAGGATTCATAAAAATAGTTGTTTGGCAGGCAATCTGAGGCATTCTCCCTAAATGCCCAGGAGTCCAATCCTTCTGCTGGCATATTGTACATCCTACTCACTGCAAAGCTGCATTTCTTTCTCAACCATTAAGTTGGTGATACCTGGCCTGTTGGATCATACAAATCCTTCCCAGAGTTAGTTTTAAGATTGGATTGCAAGGTGTTTTGAAAAAAAGTTTTTTATCTATCTATATCCCCCTTTTTTTATTTAGGTTTTTTTTGACCCATGATCTCCAAAAAGCAGTTATTGTATATACATCTAGGGTGGATCAAGGCACAGATTCATCAAGTTCACCCATGCTTTTTTGGGGTTACTGTATGTGATTATTGGGAAACAAACTTTATTTTTAAATTAAATCACCTAATGTGAAAGAGATTGCTACCAGGTGAAGACTATTGTGACAGAAAAATTATAGAGAACATTTGTTTATACCAATCCCAAAGTATGTTATACAGTTTTTAATAAAGCTAAGGTGGACACAGCAATTTATATCACCAATTAACTCAGGTGCATTACCATTTTTATCAGCCTTTAAACCAATGTTGTTTAATATGCACATATTTACAGAGAATCTTTTAAAAAATGTTTAAATGACATTTGTTCTATTGATACAATGTATAGGTTTATATTTGCATTGTCAGATAACAGTGCTAATGATTTAACTGTATTCTACTAGTTTCAATTTTGAACATCATAACTTTGTTTTTTTTTTTATTAATTTTTTTTATTTATTTCTGTATGTGTATGAATGTACTGTCTGCATGCAAGTCTGTGCACCCGTGTCGTGCAACGCCGCGGAGGTCAGAAGAGGGTCTCGGATTCCCCTGGAACTGGAGTTCTCCTGGAATTGGAGCTTCAGACGGTTCTCAGCCGCCATGTGGGTGCTGGGGATCGAACCCGGGTCCTCTGTAAGAGCGGTCGGCGCTCTTAACCGCTAGGCCATCTCTCCAGCCCTGAACATCATAACTTTGTAAGTAGACACTATGGATATGAAAATTCTTTTTTATTTTTAACTGAATTTTTGTGTATTTCACATAGAATATCTCAAAGAATCTTGATCTCATGTATACTCCTTTCCCCACTGGCACCCTTTCACAGCACCCCCACTGGAATTCATATACTCTCTAATTTGTGCAAAGGTCCATTGTGTCGTTAATGTCCCCCAGATGTTCCTCAGTGCAAGTTCATTCACTGAGGATGAACATCCTCATTTAAAGAAGATCACCTCTTTCTCACCCAGCAGCAATCAGCTGCCAATAGTTCTGGTATGGATAGGACCTGCTGCCCATTTCCACAGCTCTATGATAGTTCTTTAAATGAAATATTATTGATGTTTTGTGTATTTTATACATAATTTTCAGTCCAATTTAGATAAATTCCCTTTTCCAGGTCTCCCACCCCACGCCATTTCATGTATTATTCTATCATATATGTCTTACATCTTTTTCTCAGCTTTTTAAAAGTCTTTCTCTGCAGAGGTTTATTGTTTGGCCAGAAGTTAACTGTTTCAGTCAGTTCTTTGACCCAGTCCTTTTGCTGCTGTTTTTCCCTCCCATTTGTATTGCTCCAAGATATGCATATATATATATATATATATATATATATATATATCACCTGTATTATGACCTCTGAAAAGAAACTGTATATTAATTCCAAAATATGTTTAGGAATATGTTCACATTTTCCCTTTAATTTTATATTACTCTAAAATATGAATACATACCCTCCACCCATATACCACAATTACAAAGTCTGAAAATAAGTGGTAAGCTAATTCTAGAGCCCTTTAAGGGATTCCATTTACCTACGAAGTTCATCATGTCATCTTTCTTTACAGCTGGATAGAATTTCCATTGTGTAGATGTACCACATTTTCTCTCTCCACTCATCAGTTGAGGGACACTTGGGTTGCTTCCAGCTCTTCACCATTGTGAAGAGAATAGCAATAAACACAGATGTGCATGTATCTCTGTGATAGAATGAGTCTTGTGGGTATATACCCAGGAGTAGTATGACTGGGTCAGGTGGTAGGGTCATTTTCAGCTTCTTAAGAGTTCTCCACACTGCTTTCCATAGGGGTTGCACAAGTTTGCATTCCCACTAGCAGTGGATGAGTGTTCCCCTTTCCCCACAACCTCTACAGCATTTGGTATCCTTTGTTTTCTGGATCACAGCTAGTCTCACCAGAGTAAGATTAAATCTTAAGGTGATTTTAATTTGCATTTTCTTAATTATTAGCAATGTTGAACACTTTTATATTTATTTATTTATTTATTTATTTATTTATTTATTTATTTATTTTTGGTCTTTTTGAGACAGAGTCTCCCTGTAGTCTCAGCTGTCCTGGAACTCACTCTGTAGACCAGGCTGGCCTCGAACTTACAAAGATCCGCCTGTCTCTGCCTCCCAAGTGCTAGGATTAAAGGCACTTTTAAAGATGTTTCTCAGTCATCTTTACTTCTTCATTTGTGAAGTCTCTGTTCAGCTCTCTACTACATCTTTTAAGTGGGTCATTTTTTCTTCCTCTTTTGTTTTTTGAGTAGTTTATATACTCTGGATGTTAATGCTCTATCAGATGTATCACTGGTAAAAGTTTCCTCCCACTCTGTGGGTTTTCTCTTTACTTCTTTGTTTCTTTCACTGTACAGAGGCTCTTGAGTTTAATAAGGTCCCATTTGTTGATTCTTGACTTTATTTTTTGTGCAGATGCTGTCTGATTTAGGTTTTGTCTGCTTATGTTTGCATGGGTCTTATGTATGCTGACACCACTGCTTTAAGATGTTATGAACAGGATCCCCTTGTATGATTCTATTTCCATATGGTCATGCACATCCTCCCTAGTTCTTACAATTTTTCTGCCCCATTTTCTGCAGTAGATCCAGAAACCTGGGTGAATGAATCATTTTTTTTTATTTAATATATGACAAAATTAACTAGTTAAGTAAAAAATAATCAAGACTTATTTGAAAACTTCTGACATGTATGGGGAGCATCTGCTCCCATGAGGCAGTGCACCAAGTAAAGGGACTTGTGCAAACCTAACAACTTGAGTTCAACCCCTGGACCCAAATAAAAGTGGAACGCAAGTACATATCCAAAGTTGTCCTCTGACCTCCACATATGCTATAGCTCCCTCCCAATAATAAACTTAATTACCAAAAGTAGTGGGACATGGGTAGTATAAACCCATAATCCAAGCTCTGGTTAGGCTGAGGCAGGAAGAGAGTGTTTGTGGTCAGCCTAGGCTACATATGTAAACCTTGAATTAATAAAAGGGACTGAACATTTTTCCAAAACCTCCCCACCCCCAACTGAATTTAACAGTTTAACAATGTATGCATCCTTTAGGATCTTTTACTAGAATGTTTTAAAATCAAAGCATAATTCACCACAAAGACAAATCAGAAAACAAATTTTGAATGGCATGTATAGTGAATGGGCCACAGGGATGTCACCTAGCACTACTCCTAATAATCAGCACATGCAGCCGAAGGAGAACTGAGGCCTGTGCTGTCTACTGGGCGGACAGCTGCTTCTGAACATTTCTCTCAATGACATTTGACTCCACATACATTAGTTTTTTTTTTTTTTTTTTTTTTGTTTGTTTTTTAACTTAAAACAAGAAAGCTTTTGTTTCCCAGGTAAAGCAACCTCAGAGAAACATTTGCTATGATGTTATTTTAGAAAGGTTTGTTCTTCAAAATGTCCAAAATGTGCTTAAAAGATGTCCAAATCGTTCATATGATCCACCTCGATGGCTTCCTCTGCATCCACCTTGGCCACCCAGTTTCCTTTCTGAGGTTCTTCCAGAGAAGCCAGGGCTTCATTTGTGTCACTTGCAAAAGTTTCTCATGATGTATCATCATCCCCTTGAAAATTGAGACTTTTAATAGCTTGTTTCATTTTCTTCCCTAAAAGTTGTGTTCTTTTTCTAGAAGTTTTTTTATTTTCATACTCCTTTTGATTTTCAATGTAGAAAATGTCCTTGATCTGTTCTTCGCTGATATTAGGAGTGTTTTTCAGGAGATTCAGAAAGACTCCGCTTGGTGTTCTCCTTCAACTACCATTCATTATGAAAAGACCACCATTTTGTTCAACTTCGGCAGTTTCCGTAAGAAGTTCAATTGCCTTTTTGTTACCAATTATCCTAACTACTCGGGCTATCAGATCTTTCTTTGGTTCTTGTAACCTGAAAGAAATCTCATCAGCCACTTTCTCTTGAGAATCTTCTTCTGTGATCTCATAACGGCATAAGTTCATTTCTAGCCTGTCCCCTAGTCTGTTTTTGACAGGACTTTTCCATTTGAGATGGCCTTGCCTATTCTCTTCCTCCTTTGACCCTGTTTTTTTTACCACTACACATATAGTCATCTATCTCTTTGTCTAGGTCTTTTGTACAGTCTTGAGATTCCCTCCTAAGTTTCTTAGCAAGCAATTGAAGGTCTCAGACTGCCTGCTTTTGTCAATAGTGCCCTCCATTCCCAAGATGCCAAGTTCAGTGGCTACTGTGTCTTGACTCTGTTCCTGCAGCACAGCACCCCATACGTTGTTCACCTTCTTTCCCGAAGCAACAGCTGTCCTCTTACTAGGATTAAGACATTTTTCTCGCTTCCATTTCCAAAGAGAGCTATCTTCATCTGCATCGGAAAAACTCTCCTCACTTGAATCCACACTTTTAACAGTCCGATAATGTGACACTGGTACACAAATTGTCGCAGTACTCTGGAAAGCTCTCAGAGCACTGTCCCTACCAAGCACCTTCTGGATGTTGTGGATGGGCCTCCCTTCCAATCTGTCCCCTCTACTTCAGGTCATCGCATCACTCACATCTCCCAGGTGCTTATTTCTAGAAACAGGTTGGCCATGGCAACCCTGTGGTCTGGGCTGTCTCTGAGCTGGTTAGGTTGCTCTTCCACTCTGCTGCCACAGTTTTTCTTCTGGACCAAATGAATCTTAATATAGGAGTCCTGTCCAAGGACCCAAAGTCTGTAGATGCCTAATCTCCATGCTTTGGCCATTTGTATCCCTTGTGTTCCTGGCCATCAGTTGCATGAAGGAGCTTTATTAATGAGAGTTGAGAAATTTGTTAAAGTCCTCTTTATCTCTTGTTCTATGTTTCATGAGCCTTGGGTGTAGAGGATGTATTGTAGATGGCCACTTAACATTGGCCAGTTCACAAACAATGTCTGTGTGTGACCAGTTTTGGTACACTGTAATAGTCTCCATCTGGTGCAAAAGAAGCTTCTTTGATGAGTAGTGATTGTGGTACTTAACTGTAAATATGAGGATTCATATTTTGTACCTAGCAAGAAATTACATTAGTCTAGGGATGTGATAGCCTTTGGTATATCTCTAAGATCTATCACATCTCCAGCCATATATATTTGGCTTTGTTTACAGTACCACACATGAGTTTCCTCCTACTGAATGGACATTTTTTTAAAAATTTGTATTTATTTATTATTTTTTGTGTGTATGAGTGTACTGTCTGCATGTAGGTTGGTGCACCCGTGTCATGCAATGCCATGGAGTTCAGAAGAGAGCATTGGATTCCCCTAGAACTGGAGTTAAAGACGGTTCTTAGCCACCATGTGGGTATTAGGATTCGAACCCAGGTCCTCTGCAAGAGCAGTTGGCACTCAACTGCTGAGCTATCTCTCCAGCCCACTGAATGGAGTCCAATTTGATAACCATTGATTGACCCCAATATAAAAGTGCCACTATTATACAAATATTGTATGCTGTGCCTGTCATTGGTGTGGTTATTTGGTTTTAAGGCTGGTGTTGGACCACTGGTTGATGTTCTCTCTTAGCAGCTTGTGTAATGCCCTCCAAAGCTATGAGAGCTTGCCTTCCGGGAAAGTGGTTTCCAGGTTGGTCCCAGCTTCATTGGTCCAAATCTGGTCCTTGAAGTAAGTCCTGTCTTCAACAATAGGGTTTTATCTTCAAGTTCTGGGTGGCAATCAAGGGCTGTGGCAATTGCCTGTGTAATTTTGGGAGTCACATGGAATACCATAGACGAGAACTCAAAGGAAGATTTCTCCTGTCTGGTTCTGTTTCTCATTATGTAGCCTTTTGTCATGTAGAGATATTTTATGTGTAATTTGTCATTTGGTTGTTAGACTAATATGATTCTCTCTGTTCCTTTATACTAGCTAGGCATTATTTACCTCTCATTTTGTTAGAAATAAACTATATACTGCTGGTTTATTATAGTAAAAATATTGATTATATTTCATTCATGTTTTAATATGTGTTATTATTTTCATGAAGGAAGTTTTCAAAATTTGAATGTAACAGCTCTAATAAAGGACTTTTTCATAGTTCATATAGATACTACAAAAGAATCTTTTAAAATGTCCAAATATGTTTTTCTTATATGTTACAATTTATAGTTCTATATTAGCATAATCAGATGTCAGTATTAATGATTAAACTGCATTCTACCAGTTTCAATTTTACTATAATTATATAATATAGACACTATAGATATAGAAATTCTTAACATTATCAATTATTCTTTGAGTGCTATTCCTGACAAATACCAATTTTATATAAGAAGTTTATATTTATTAATTCTGTTTGGTAGGAGCCTGATAGGGTGGTACAGTCCTATAATTATAGCCCTTGTTAGGGTGGTATGATTCTATAATTCCAGCCCTGAGAAAGTAGAGGAAGAAAGATCACCATGAGTTTGAGGACAGCCTGAGCTTCATTGTGAGCTATACCTCATTCTTGGCTATAGAGTTGAGTCCTGTTTTATTGGACAAAACCCACAAATTCTCCTCCATAAGTCTCAGATTTTGCTTCAGTGATCACACATATGTGCAGTGGTTATCTACAAATAAAGAATGGTAACCCTGTGCAGTTACAAATCAACTTGGGTAAGTGCTTTATGAAATCCCATTTAAAACAATGATACATATGTATACTATATGTGCTCTGTACTGTAGGTGAATCCAATCTGAGCTTAGGTATGCATGGGATAGCATTCTGACAGAATCTCATAGAGGCATAATTGAGAGTCATGGGAGCTCCCTGGCTATGCCCATGAATTGGGATGTTGTATTAGTTAGGGTTCTCTAAAGAAACAGAATCAACAGGATGAATATATAGCTATATAAAATTCATTGATTTGCTCATGTGACAGAGCTCAAGTAGTCCAACAGTAGCTGCACTGCACTGCACTGGAGAGGCTGAGAATCCAGGGAACTGCTCAGTCCACAAGGCTGGATGTCTCAGTAGTCCCAATCTGGTGCTGAAGGCCCAGTGGATTCCAGGAGATCTGCCGGTCTCAGTACATGCTGGGATCCGTAGGGTTGATCACAGCAGCAAGACAAATTCGCCAGTGAGAGAGAGGCAAGCTGGAGGAAAAAAGGGACCAGCTCCCTCTGCCGTGGCCTTTTATATTGCCTGCGGGCAGAAGGTAACACCCACATTTGGGGTGGGCCATCCGGGTTGAGGCAGTCCAATCCAAAGATCCTTTTTCTCTTATTTGTTCCTTAGTCCAGTCAAGTTGACACCCAGGATTAACCATCACAAGTCCACCCATTGTCAACTTGACACCCAATAAATAGTCTCTCCTCATGTTATGCTTAAATGTCAATTGCAAACAATGGCAAGGTCATAATTCCACCTAACATGTTATAAGTGTCTCATGTGCAATAGCAAAGCATAATATCCTAGAGTAGGTGGTAATGTCCTTGAGGAACACTTAGTTCTTCAGTATCTAACAACCTAAATATGACAACACTTAACACTTATCTCAGTTGCACATTCAAAAGGGAACAACACAAGTATCTGCTTAATATACATATATATATGAATAAGCACATTCTTAACCAAATAGGACAAAAGTTAATATCTATTATAATCCCCATTTCTGCAACTGGCCCTGTGGCCTCAGCTGATATTTATGACTACCTTCTTCTACTACCCATTCTGTATTTCCTCCACCATCAGCAAGCACCTCTGCAGGTCTTGGCTCTTTCCCTGGAGGAGTGACCCATACCTTCATCCCTGAAAGGTCTGGGCCATTTGTTGTCCTGTCTGGTTTGGGTTCTTGGTATTTCCCATTGACCTTAATCATAGGACATGGTAGCACCAGAAGGTGCACTATAGCATCTCCTGCCTTCCAGACATAATCTTCCTTGCCCCCATTGTGGAGAAAAAGTCCAATTTCCTTATGGTATTCTGGATCAATCACTCCTCCTACTACTGTTATTCCTTCCTTAGCCTGTTGGCTTAAGGGCAGTAGAAGGCCAAAGTGGCCAGGGGGAAGTCTTATCTTCCAGTTCAATGGAATGTTTGCTGTATCTCCTGGCAAAAGCACTCCCCCCTTTGGAGCCAAAACATCTACACAAGCAGAATGCAAGGTTGAGGGTACAGGAAGCAAAAATTTTCCTACTGGGTCACTAGGGGTGATAGTGAGTGGAATCACTCCCACTTCCACCCCTTGGTTCCTGGACCCATGAATTCTGGCTATAGGAGAACCAGTACCATATAGTGGACGCTGATTCAAAGCATATGCTGCCTGCTGGAGAACCTTGCCCCAGCTCTCCAGGGTATTGCTACCTAATTGGTGCTGTAACTGTGTCTTCAAGAGGCCATTCCATTGTTCTATCAAGCAAGCTGCTTCTGGATGGTGGGGAACATGGTAAGACCAGTGGATACTATGACCATGGGCCCACTGTCGCACTTCTTTGGCTGTGAAGAGAGTTCCTTGGTCAAAAGCGATGCTGTGAGGAATACCATGATGGTGGATAAGGCATTCTGTAAGTCTCTGGATGGTGGTTTTGGCAGAAGCATTACATGCAGGAAAGGCAAATTCATAACCAGAATAAGTATCAATTCCTGTAAGGACAAAACGCTGTCCCTTCCATGATGGAAGTGGTCCAATGTAGTCAACCTGCCACCAGGTTGCTGGCTGGTCACCCCAGAGAATAGCACCATATCGGGGGCTCAATGTTGGTCTCTGCTATTGGTAAATCTGGCACTCGGCAGCCGCTGTAGCCAGATCAGCCTTGGTGAGTGGAAGTCCATGCTGTCGAGCACATGCATAACCTCCATCTCTGCCACCATGACCATTTTGTTCATGGGCCCATTGAGCAACAACAGGGATAGCTGGATAGAGGCTGACTATCCACAGAATGAGTCATCTGATCTGCTTGATTATTAAACTCATCCTCTGCTGAGATCACATTTTGATGAGCATTTACATGAGACACAAGTATCTTCACATCCTTTGACCATTCAGAGAGCTCTATCCACATATTTCTTCCCCAAATGTCTTTCTCACCAATTTTCCAGTCATGCTCCTTCAAAGTCCCTGACCATCCAGCCAAACCAATGGCTACAGCCAACGAATCAGTATATAATCGAACCTCTGGCCATTTCTCCTTCCAGGTAAAATGCACAACCATGTGCATTGCCTGAAGTTCTGCCCACTGTGAAGACTTTCCTTCACCAGTGTCCTTTAGGGTTGTTTCAGAAATAGGCTGTAATGCTGCAGCTGTCCACCTCTGGGTGGTGCCTGCATAGCGTGCAGAACCATCAGTAAACCAGGCCCTAGTCTTCTCTTCCTTGGTCACCTGATCATAGGGCAAACTCCATGAAGCCATAGGTGCATGCTTAAGCACAGGAGGCATTGTAACAGGAGTGGGAACCATAGGCATTTGGACAACTTCTTCATGTAGCTTGCTTGTGCCCTCAGGGCCTGCCCAGGCCCTGTCACGTATGTACCACTTCCATTTGATAATGGACTGTTGGTGCGCACGTCCTACTTTATGGTATATATGCAGCTCATGATGAGCAGGTCAGGTCGCATGGTGACTTGGTGGCCCATTGTCAAACGTTCATTTTCCACTAAGGCCCAATAGCAGGCTAAGAGCTGTCTCTCAATAGGAGAATAGTTGTTTGCAGATGAAAGTAGAGCCTTACTTCAAAATCCCAAGGGCCTCCACTGTGATTCCTTTATGGAAGTCTGCCACAGACTCCAGACAGCATCTCTATCTGCCACTGATACCTCAAGCACCATTGGGTCTGCTGGATCATATGGCCCTAGGGGTAGAGCAGCCTGCATTGCAGCCTGGACTGGTTGAAGAGCCTTTTCCTGTTCCAAGCCCCGCTCAAAGTTTGCTGCCTTCCGAGTCAACTTGTATATGGGTTGTAGTAGCACATCCAGATGAGGAATGTGCTGCCTCCAGAATCCAAAAAGGCCCACTAAACATTGTGCTTCTTTCTTGGTGGAGGGAGGGTCCAGGTACAACAACTTATTCTTTACTTTAGAAGGAATGCCTCTGCATGCTCCACACCACTGAACTCCTAGAAACTTCACCGAGGTAGATGGCCCTTGAATTTTAGTTGGATTTATTTCCCATCCTCTCATGAACATATGCTTTAGCAAGAAGTCTAGACTAGCTGCTACCTCCTGTTCACTGGGTCCAGTCAGCATAACATCATCAATATAGTGGACCAGTGTGATATTTTATGGAAGAGTCAGGCAATCAATATCCCTTCTAAATAAGTTATGGCACAAGGCTGGAGAGTTAACATACCCTTGAGGTAAGACAGTAAAGGTATACTGTTGGCCTTGCCAGCTAAAAGCACATTGCTTCTGGTGGTCCTTATGAACCAGTATTGAGAAGAAAGCATTGGCCAGATCAATAGCTGCATACCAGGTACCAGGAGACATATTAATCTGCTCAAGTAAGGACACCACATATGGTACAGTGGCTGCAATTGGTGTCACTACTTGGTTGAGTTTTCGATAGTCAACTGTCATTCTCCATGATCCATCTGTCTTTTGCACAGGCCAAATTGTAGAGTTCAATGGAGATGTGGTAGGAATCACCACTCCTGCATCTTTCAAATCCTTGATAGTGGCATTAATCTCCGCAATCCCTCCAGGGATACGATACTGTTTTTGGTTCACTATTTTCCCTGGTAGAGGCAACACCAATGGTTTCCATTTGGCCTTTCCAACCATAATAGCCCTCACTCCACAGATCAGGGAACCAATGTGGGGATTCTGCCAATTTCTAATTATATCTATCCCAATTATACATTCTGGGACTGGGGAAATAACTACGGGATGCGTTCTGGGACCCACTGGGCCCACCGTGAGTCGGACTTCAGCCAAAACTCCATTTATCACCTGACCTCCATAGGCCCCTACTTTAACCGGAGGGCCACAATGCTTTTTAGGGTCTCCTGGGATCAGTGTCAACTCAGAACCAGTATCCAATAGGCCTCGAAAAGTCTGATTATTTCCTTTTCCCCAGTGTACAGTTACCCTAGTAAAAGGCCTCAGGTCCCTCTGGGGAAGGACAGGAGGAAGGCAAACAGCATAACTCTTTGGTATTGTGACAAGGTCCTTCCTCACTGGAACCCGGCCACCCCTTCATTCAAGGGGTTCTGGGTCTGTGAACTGTCTCAAGTCTGGAAACCGGTCAACTGGGCGGGATTCGCTACTCCTAAAATCAAATGTTGACTTCCTGTCATTCGTTCTAGAGCTTTTCTGCTTATACAGATCAAATAAAAACTTAGTAGGCTTCTTATGTATTTGGTTCCTGGGAACACCATGATTAATTAGCCAGTTCCAAAGATCATTTCGGGTCATGCCATTATAGGTATTGTTTTGCCTTTGCCACCCATTATGATAATTACTGTAACTACGCTCATCTGGCCTTCTGCGATTCAGTGCTGCCACCTGACGCCTACCCTGAGGTCCTGTTAGACCTACTACGTGTACATTTAATTTATGCAAACGAGCCACAACTTCTCTAACTGTAAGATCTGGCATAAGAAATAGAGCAAAAACAAAGCTCTTCAAATGTTCTGGTGTCTCTCTCAGTACTTTCCATCTTATAAATTCAGTGAGTGGCATGTCCTCTGGGTCCTCATATTGTGGAGAATGTGGTTTTACACTTCGAATCCACTCGAGCATGCCCATCTGCCTGACCCTCACAATCCCTTCATCAATACTAAGCCAAGGAATATCAGGCATCTCTAACTCGCTGTTAGTAGGCCATGTTTTAATAAATACATCAGCCAACCATTCAAATAAACTTTTAACACCTTTTTTAACTGCTCGAGCTTCCATGTTAAACCTAGAATCTCTACTCAGTGGGCTCATATCGATAAACTCAGTATGATCCAATTTTATATTCCTTCCACCATTATCCCACACCCTTAAAATCCATTCCCACACATATTCCTTAGGCTTCTGCCGGAATGAATCAGCAAACTCATTAATTTCTTTAGT